>JAVLUZ010000367.1:0-458205 GCA_036768485.1 Mermis nigrescens | reverse complement strand
ACTTGGCCATCCTTTTTCTTATATGTTTATCACAGCGAGTGCGAACTTTGTGTCCCCCCCTCACAGCAACAACGGCACACACCTGGGAGGTGCGGTTTTTTTAATCGATGGATGATTAAAAAATCCGATGCCCGTGTTTTTTTCTTTTGTTTACACTCAATACTGAGTTAGCAATGAGCGAGCAAAGTGTAAAGCAAAAATTAAATAATCTGCGGAGTGCCAATGTTTTTTCAAAAATGTTGCCCCCCAGCTGTAGATTACGAATCTGACCTCAAAATTACTTTACACTCAATGTTTGTTGCACAAAAGTGTAAAGTATACGCGTTTTTTACTCTTTGCGTGTCCTTCAGCTTATCTAACTCAATTTTGGTTTCTGTGCAGTCCTATCGGTTCTATAATGTAGAGGGTTGCAAAATCTCAAATCAATTCTTTTTCTTTCTTATAACGCAATATTTCTTGATCTGTGATCGTTTTAGTGTAAAGGGTTCGAGACGAAAAACGATATCTCTTCAACTACTCCGCTAAGTGGGCGGAACATGCTAATTATGCTTAAAAGGTGCCCTGACCTTAGCGTTACAGATCACAGTTTATTTTCTTTTATACACCCAATATTGCGGTATTAGCACAAGTGTAAAGTTTACACCGAGAAGCATTTTTGCGCCCAGAGCGTCGTGGATGATGAATTTTTTTAAATGTTCTCCGTAAGGTCAGAATAACGAATCTGACCTTTAAACTTTTCTACAGCCAGTGTTTGTTGAGGTAAAAGAGGTGAACTTTGAATTATACCTACATCTATTTTCTAATGCCGATAGATAACTCCGTATTGCATATTTTTGATCAGATTTTTCGTATTTCAGAGGTTTTTGACTCGTCTTAAATAAATAATTATTTTTATCATCATAAATGCACTATTCTTAAACTTCAGTAGAATGATGAATATCTTTCAAAATAGGATAATCAAGCTGAAATCTGCTGATATGTCGAGTTGGCGCAGTGATTGACAACTCCGTTCTCGGATGCGGTATTAAACAAAGAATGATGGGTTCGAATCTTCTGAATGCTAACTTTTTTCATTTTTTCAAATTCTTTTGGCAAAACCATGTACTTCATTTGACTCATATATCTATTTAGGTTCTGCAGATGACACTTTTTCGTTTTTTGAATTTCGCCTCAGTTCTCGAATGGGAGTGTAAAGAGTGCGAAAAGACACATTTTAACCGAGTTTTCGACATGTTTATGTCTGCCAACAACTCCACTTATAGCTTTTAGGAAATTTTTTCTGACAGAAATGTACTTCGGATCAAGGGCTATCTTGTGCTTACCAGCAAACTTTTCTACAATCAATACGCAGTTAGTACCAGGGCTTTGAACTTTACTCTCTAGTGGATGAGTAAAAAAACAGATTTTGTCCGAGATTTCTGTGCCAAAAGTTGGGGTTAATTAAATAAAATAGAAATAAAGTAACTTCTAATGGCTACACGTCGAAGCGAGCCGCGTTCTAAAAACGTTATATTGAGTTGTTTATGGGGTGTAAAGTTCGAAATCTGAGGTGTAAAATGGGCGAAAAAAACAGGTTTTTTCGTATTTTGATTGATAAATCATATCAAATATTTTGCGGAACATAAGTTTGGCACATACAAACCTACTACAATCAAAGGGCAACAAACTGGCCCGAACCGAAATTATTTACATTCAATGGGCGTTAGGTTCAGATTTTTAAAGTTTACAATGTGGTGGACAGTGGAAAATACGTGTTTGTACATTTTTTTGTTCGCCACTTTCTCTGTTCAGAAGTCGGGCGAGGTCGAATAGGATAAAAATAAAGTAAAATTCTAGTTTTTTTTCCACGTAAAATCAGAATTGAGAATCTGACTATTAGTATTCTCTACACTTAGTAGTTTTGTAAAGTTTGCACAATTCATTTGTTGATCAATCGCGTTTAGTTCGGAATTGGTGGACGGCCCTTATTTTATTACTCGGCTTAAATAATCCAAGTGACTGTCTTTTGATTATTTTCTTTATCGCAAATTCAAACACCCAAATTTCAATTTAAAAATCATAAAAATTATTTCATAATTTTTATGTAAGATGACTGGCTGGTTTAGAGCTCTTTTTTGTTGTTTTCACTGTTCATTGTGCTCTTAGGAACCAGAAAAGAAATAGTTTTTCGCCATAGGTATTCTATGGCGAAAACAACTTAAAAAAGCTTTTTGCGTTAATTATTATTTTGGTCCAAAATAGGTCAACTGACCTAGGGCAAAATTCCGGGGCTACTTAATTACTACTGCGTTAGGTTTTTAGGGCATAGCTGCCAATAGCTCCGTAGGTACGGACGAATTTAGGTCCGAGGAGTTTGAGACCGTAGTTATTGAGGGTCGTGTGGTTGAGTCCGGCGTTTCGCCCTAGCAACTTGACCAGCGCTAAGTGTAGCCAGGTACTTAAGTAAGTCCCGTAGGTACGTTATATGTCGTTTCCAAGTTAATTTAAATGTGGAACGACCTCTATAACTTACAGGACTGTTTAGAATGTAACATATATTTACTATAGCTAATAAAAAATAGTAAACTTTATACTTCCGACAATCAAGAGCATATCTAACTCAGTTTTAAATTCTATGCAGTCTGATTGATTTCAAAAGGTAGACGGTTATAAAATCTAGGGAGTCTCTTTTTTAAAACAACATTTTTTAAATTTAGAGGCAATTAATTTATGTTAAGAACAATATTGTTTTCCGCGTTCTTGGACTGCTGTCATTATTGTGGTATGTTACTGTATGTGTTTGCTGACTGATGCACTGAAATCATGCTAATTAAAAGTGGGGTACTAGCAAAGAAAAATGCTCCGATGGAACAAAAAAGATGAATATACTTGGAATTGTGGATTATTAAGGATGTAAAAGGAGGGGACTAGGAAAAATCTACCTAAAGTCGCAAAATCTGCTAAAAATCACACTTTCTCTAAGCAACGCAAAAAATCGAAGTATATTCTGCAGCCTCTAAAAAGTGTCTTTTTTAAATAATGTTCAAAGTTTCAGATAAGAGTGTATAAACGAAATCTGTAATGTTTAGTTTTTTAAATTAATGGCAAGTAGCAACGCTGACTAGCTTCGTATCCTGATCGATAGAAAATTAAGTGGTATTGTATTTAAAGTTGTTTTATTTTGTTCTGAGCATTAAAGCAAGCAAAGCAGGGGCCGATTGATTAGTGCACACAATCCTTAAGGGCATGCTAGTGTACATCTAGTCTGTTTCAAGTCAACTTAAGTGTTTCCTACTGTTTTAAACCATTCATTCAATTGGCTTAGAAAGACAGTTAGTTTACTCAACATCATTTCCCATAGCTACTGCGTAGCTAATGTGCTGCTTTTTCAATCATTTTATGGTTAAATATTTATTTTAATCTGTTGGCCGCAGAATATACTTCGATTTTTTGCGTTGCTTAGAGAAAGTGTGATTTTTAGCAGATTTTGCGACTTTAGGTAGATTTTTCCTAGTCCCCTCCTTTTACATCCTTAATAATCCACAATTCCAAGTATATTCATCTTTTTTGTTCCATCGGAGCATTTTTCTTTGCTAGTGACTGTTTGAATCCCCTGCTTTATATAAGCAGAACCGATTTTTATTTTTTCGTTTTTTTCTTGTTAATAAGGTTTATCATAATATGCACGCTCGGTATTGTGAACGGAGCGGTTGTCTGCATCCATTTTTTTGGCTTTGAATCGACTTCTAAGCCGAAGTCATTGTTTACCATAAATATATTATATAACGTATGAGTCTTGGGGTATTGAGCGACGAAGGAGGAAGGATTGATCTACCGTGCACTGACCTAAGGGACAAGTGCACCGGACGTAAATAAAAAATCAGAGGATCTGGACCGCACTGCTGGCCGTTTCAGAGCTTCGTACCTACATAATGTACCTAACTTCAACAATGGTTCTGGACCTCCAACTAATCTCCACGATTAAGAAATTCATTTGAGTGAATTTAAAATGTTTTAGGTGACGAAAAATATGGAGGGCATTTGGTTCCAAAGAATGATTGAAAGATAATAAAAACAAGGAGGTTGTTTAGGTGAACTATGAAAACAATAACCGAGAACGTTAGTTACAGTTAACATATTTTTTGGACTTTCAGTTTCCAAGATCATGAAATAATCATTACGAAGACATTCACAATTTTTTACTCTTTATTTTCTTCAAACGCAACACAGTACAAAGTCAACAATTGACGACGGACCCGTGTCGTCGTGGTTAGGGCCCACAAATTGAACGCGAAAAACGAGGCGAAAACAGGACACTTGTCTAACGATCAAAAAACAAAGGCAAGAGGGCGCGGAGTCAAAAAACAACGAAGTCGTTCGACGATGAGCACGAGAAAACGTGCGAGAAAGGCGGCAAGGAGCGGCCACAAAATGAAAAGGGACGAGACGGCGGTAAACGCAACGACGCCACAAAAACCAGCGGAAGTAAACGCGAAACATGGGCATTGAACAATGATTATTTTTGTATAACTATCATTGCTAATCACACAAGTATGTACAGCACGACTAAATAACAATATACGTTGCACTTAAGGGACGGTCTAGGACGTTTTGGCGACGCCGTTTTGGCGACGGCCGTTTTGGCGACGGCCGTTTTGGCGCCGGACTGAAAGTTTTCCTCAAAATTGCTGGAAATTAACGAGAAACTGTACAATAACTTATTTTTAACGCTCAAAGAACTAATGTTATCATTTTAATCAGATGTTGAATCAGTTTTACAGAATCAGAGCAGAAATTTTTCGCAGACCTATGTAATTACTTGTACATATGTAAATTTATTCATATGCATGCATGCACGCACCTATAGTTCTGTTTCATTTATTGGAGAGCTTGTTAAATGAATTTAGTTCGCATAAATTAGGCTACAAAAGTGATATATAAGCATGACGCAGACTTGCCTCTTAGCAATGTCAAAAAGTCATCATACAACTCGATATATATATATATATATATATATATATCCCAGAGGGCAAAATACCCAACGAAAAATGGCAAAAACCCAGCTACACTCCCCAGAATTTCATTTTTAAATTTTTTTGCTTTTTTCGGGTTTTTTGATGCCAATCGATAGAGCTCGACGAGAAACGTTCAAAAATGGTGTTTTTTCGCCATAGCACCATTTTTAGGGCCAATATTTGACTTTGAAAAATTTCGCACCCCTGACCTTTAGAGCCGCCCACCTACGGTCCAGAGCACCTACGCCCATTCGTGATAACTACCTATATATATATATATATGTTTAATCGGTACCTACCACCTATTATGAAACCGTAGTGTGCGAAATATGGAACAGGCTCCTGTGCTCACATTATTCCAGCAGTTTACAGTCAATTCGAGCACGTACATATAGCTGAGGCGAATTAACACTAATTTTTGACGCTTAATATCATCAATCAAGCAATATCCGTTGGCTTATACCCCCAAACCCCCCAAGCCCATCTTGTATGTAGATCAGTCGTTAGCCTCATAATTCCTTAAATTTTTCCGGCGCTTTGCGCCGGATAATAAATATTAATGACATTTACTTACTTTTTGCATTTTTTGCTCACCAAATATGTATAGTCTGTTTCACATAACTTTGTGCTGTTATGTTCACGATTCTAAGTTGTTGTAAACCAGAATTTCATGCACCAAGTTATGTGAAACAGACTATAGATATGCATGTGTATGTTAGCTCTCAAACAATTTCAATAGCAGAAACAACTATGTATTTCAGCATAAGTAGAATGCTAAAACAGTCTTTTTGAAGAAATTTCGAAGAAAATTCGAAGAAAATTTTAATTCGGCGCCAAAACGGCCGTCGCCAAAACGGCCGTCGCCAAAACGGCGTCGTCAAAACGGCGTCGCCAAAACGTCCCATTTCGCTTAAGGGATGCTTATCAGCAACTATTGTAAGTGGTTCGCACCAAGTGGGCCTAATGGCAAGCACTTGTGGAAGACGCCGTCTTACATATAGCATCATTCATCGTTCTGATTTCAATTGGAATCGATTCATAGGTGACTTCGCTACTTTTTTATGCTAATGGAAATGCTTATCTTGAGGTTATAACATACGAGTGCATACGTGCATGTATAGGGCTGTGGCAGGTACCACCAGATGTGTCATTCCACTCGATTTTTCCGATCCTTTGAACTCCATTAATATGATTCCAAAAACATGATTGTTTCCATTTTACATGCATAGAATCATTCAGGTCTTTTTTCTATATCTTCCTGACATGACTGAGTAGATATTACAGCTAAATATGTGTTCATAATGTTAGCTGACTGAGATCTTAGCCTAAATCCATACATTTTAAATAGCACAATACTTTCCTTTTCTATTTCTACTTATATTCGTTTGGGAAGAAATCGAGATTCAAAAAATTTCATTTTTCGTCAGCATTTAATTGACATATGCAAGTTTCAATTTTTGATATTTGTTAACTTCAAAATCAAGTTTTTTCAATTAAATATGTCAAAAATTAAAAGTCGAAAACATCATGAAGCGAAAACTTTAAATTATGCCTCTGATTAGCTCAGAAAAATGTTTCAAGCATAAAACGAGTAGCGTTATGCGCCTATTTCTTCATACCTACCTATGCGTTCAACGAATGCGAAGTGCTGGAATGTAATAATACGAACATGCCCTGAATAATGTTATCGTTAATAATATTAAAACATGAATGTATCAAACACGTAAAATAATTAATTACTACACTTTTTATACTGGAGACGTTACCGTTCTAGGTACCTATGGATACATAGTTTGACGACAAAGTTGAATTGCCAGCGGGTTTCGCATTTACCCTCTGGTTCCTTTAGATTTATAGTATCTACGGAACCAATAACTCATTTACAAGGCGTAGTGTAAGTTGAGCATTCTGATCAAAATGCAGAGTTGCGATGACCATTTATATGAACACGCGGTCCAGATAAGTAAAGAGAAGTAGTCGGAATACGTGCATGCTCTCCGTTTGGACTTGGGAATTTGTACTTTGATCCAATTTTGCTTTGCAAATTTTCTGTACTTCGGCTTTTTCCGGCTATCGGTGCGGTTGCCTTTGTTCGCTGATCTGTGTACTTAATGTATAGAAACGTGAATGAAATCCAGTTAGCGAACCTCATAGTCACCACAGATGTACCCACTTTCATTTATGCCTGCGGTCCCTTTATCGAGATTAGAGCAAACAAATTTGCACGGTAAACAGACGATTATTTTCATTAATTTATCTTTTCATGATCTTGACGTGAAACATTTGCATTTATTAATGCACACTTCGGAAATTGGACTAGTTAACATTTATTTAGGTTTGTCGGTTGCTAAAAGCGCAATTTGATTGAACGCTTAGGTTAGGTGGTTGTATGCGCAGCTTTATTTGGATATCGCATCTGATGCACCAGCGAAAATAGCTGACCAATTCGCCAAAATAGTATAATTTATCTCGCTCTATTTAGCTTGATCTCGTCTCTGTGGAGAAAACTGCTTGTGATTTCCTGCAATTTCTTTATATAAATCGCCACACAAACGGATTTCTCTAAAGCTTTTGATAAAGTAAATATGGAAAAACTTCTTATTAAGTTAAACGGATATGGAATAAACGGTAATTTGTATGCATGGTTAAAGGCCTATTTGTTTAATCGTTCCCAATGTGTTCGCGTTAATCAGTCTTTTTCAGATTATGTGCCTGTTACCAGCGGTGTCGTCCAAGGAAGTGTCCTTGGACCTACGCTCTTTTCGATTTTTATAAATGATATATGTGATAATATTTGTAGTACGGTTTATATGTTCGCAGATGATATCAAAATTTTCAATATTAGTCGTAACTGTAAATTATTACAGTCTGATTTAGATAAGATTATTGACTGGGCAATTGCATGGGATTTACCTATTTCTCGAACCAAAAGTCAAGTTCTATATTTGGGTAATAATAATCAAAAAGCTGTTTATAGACTAAATGGGGAAATTATTTCTAGTGATCCGTTTGTCCGTGATTTAGGAGTTTTGATTCCTCGAAATTTAAAATTTAAGGAACATTATAATTCTTTGATTAAAAAAGCTTTCTTTAGATGTATTTTAATACGCAAATCATTTTTTTCGCGTGATAAAGGTAATCTTGTTAAAGCTTATAGTTGTTATGTTAGACCTTTATTAGAGTATTGTTGCAGTGTATGGAACCCCTCTTATCTTAAGGATATAGATAGATTGGAAGCTGTTCAACGCAGATTCACTAAATATATTTTTGGCTATAATAATATTTTTTCTTACGAGGATCGTTTAACACAACTTAAATTGTGCAGACTTGAATTAAGACGCTTGCAGATTTGTCTGTGTATGATGTATCAAATTATTTGTCATAAATCATGTTTGGAAGCTGATGATTTTTTTGTATTTAATCATAATATTACCCGTAGCATTAATAGATTTAAATTAGTCATACCTACTGTACATTCTAATTTAGAAAAGTTTGATTTCTTTTACAAATACATCGCAGTTTGGAACGATCTTCCTGACTTCATTGTTTCTTCCCCTAACCTAAACATATTTAAATCTAGATTAGCAAACTTTGATTTATCTAGATATCTTGTGGGGTGCGCGTAAAACTTGTCATTCCATTGACTCGCATGTCCCTTTACTAATTCGTAATTGCATTTATTATATATCTTGTCATTTCGTATTTTAACTGTTGGTATTAGTAATAAATTTTCTTTCTTCTACTTATTGTCGAATTTTTCGGTAATGACCTAAGATGGCCACCACTATCAACGCGGCCACCGTCCCAACACGTCCACTGTCCCAGCACGGCCACTGTCCCAACATGGCCACTGTTCCAACATAGCCACCGTCCCAACTTGGCCACCAAGGGCCCTAAAAGAAACCGTCGCAACACAGCCACCGTTCCAACGAAGCCACTGTCTCAACAAGGCCATCATCACTTTATTTTAATCAGTAGATATGCGATTACATAGGTATTAGTAAATTACAGGAAGGTAATTATTAATTTCAATGTGGCAGCAATTAAAATGAATGGTCCAAAGGATAAGTTTTGGTACCGTATTTTCACCATGTTTCTGCTCGAACATCGTTTAAGTTGCTCAAATTCGGGCATAATTGTAGTACCGGGGACCCGTACTTTGTGTGTGCCCATACACTTTACGTGAATCGTTTTTGTAGTATTTGCAACTGCAATAAACTTACTTTTATATCTTGAAATCAATGGTGTGCGAAAGATTGCATCGGCAATTTAGGTGACTAGAAGGCTTTAGGGTCTCAACGCATCGCACACAGCTTTTTAAAACTAATCTCACGCTTACAGTGAATAAATTTGAGGTTTTTTTAATTTCCTGGACGAACTAGAAGGATTCAGAACACGAGACATAGCTCATTAGAAATAACATAAAATTCTAGCTACTTACTGAAAAAATTGAAATACGTCAGAAACTCACAAAATAATAGCTGAAAACATCAGAAGTTACAGTATGACAGCCTTCCTGGCGGCCATATTAAAAAACTGGAATTCTTTACTGCACCAGACAAGCAGGATATCATTCGAAAGAACTTTTTTGGGCTTTTAAAATGTTCTTAAACATTGAAAAATATGAAACATAGCGCGAGTAAAATGCATACCTTATGGGGACAGCCATATTGGTAAAAAATTAAATTGAAATTGCAGGACGAACTATTCAATAACACGAAAAACAAAAAAAGAGTGAAATTTAGAGCAAAAAATATCTAACTATTTTGCTATTTTTCAAAATATGAAACAAAACCTGTATACATACTGTAGTGATCATGCAAAGTTTGAGTACTTTTTAGAGCCTAGCATACTGTATTTATAAGCTAGCACAACTTTTCTTGGCAAATAGTTTCGTTTTAAGATTATCTACCTAGAACACTTTATTTTATTTAAATCCATCAAGTGGTTCGTGTGTTAATCTCAAAAATAGCCATTTCACTGAACAGCATTATTCGATTGTAAGGAGGTACATGCTTCGGCCTGCAGCTATACAGCACTTGCATGTTATTATATAATTTGTATAACTATAACCTTCTAGTCACCTAAATTGCCAGTGTAATCTTTCGCACACCAGTGATTTCAAGATTTAAACCTGAGTTTAATTTAAGTTTAAGTTTTTTCCTCTCTTTTTTTCTATAAAAAAATCGATTGACGTAAAGTGCATGGGCACACGCAAAGTACGGGTCCCCGGTACTACAATTATTCCCAAATTCGTTTCGGAGTCGCTAAGGCTCGAACCTGGGATCTAGGCACTAAACAAAATTACACAAAAACGCTATACTCGAGGAGGTAAATACTCAAAACTGGATGGGGGATAAGCGACTAGTACCCTCAATTTAATTGCTGCCACACGTATATTCATGTCAAGTATCTTCCTGTAATTAACTATGGTCTGTTTCATTCAACTGCGGTTTTCTTTTGAATTTATTCGCAGGAATCCGGCTACAAAAGTGCCTTAAAATTTTAATGTAGTAATGCGGCTCAACAGGCATACATTTCCATAAGACTTAATATACTGTGGAAAATCAAATCTACGGTATTAGTTCAATAGACTTTTGTAGCCACTTTAAATTTTTTCAAGAACCTCAAAGTTTGATAAAACGAACTATAGTCCTACGTACGTATCTATTTACTAAAATATGGTGATGGTGGCCTTATTGGGACAGTGGCTCTGTTGGGACGGTGGCCTTGTCGCGACGGTGGTTGACGGTGGTTGAGTTGGAACCATAGATGCACAGCATGGTGACCTAGGGGGGGGGGGGTTAGCCGGTCTGGGAGGTCAAGAGTTGAGCTTTTTTGGGCCAAAATGAGCTTAAAAACTGATATAAGCGCCAAAATAGCGTGAAAACTACGCTATTATTCAGTTTCTGATCAATTTAAAACAATTTCAAGAAAATTGTGAATTTCATTCATTTTTGGTTCAATTTGCCTCAAAATTTTCTATTTTTTTCGTTCTAAGGCTCTCGACCCTCAACCCCCTGCATGCTTGTCTGGTTGGGTCGATGGCCATGTTGGGACGATGGCCGTGTTGGGACTGGTGGCCATGTTAGGACAAAATCGAATTTTTTAGCAAGTTTTATATATAGGCTTTTAATGCCTCAGGGGCTCAGAAAAGCTCTTCCCCAGACTGCCTGCCCTGCACCTATATAATAAACCTTAAGTGTTCCTGATGCTGCTGGACGCCCTGACTTTTGGATTTTCTATAAAATATAAGAAAGTAGCTGTTTTATACATTTCGTTTTGATTTAAGATTTCAATTTTCCCGGCTCTTTGCATTTTGTGGAATTGAATTGAATTTTTCTAAAAAAATTAATACTAAAAGGATTAAGATGAAAATAAACAGTATAATAGAACAAAGGATAAATGAATATATTCTAAAGGCATTGAAAACAAAAACTATGCAAAATTATTGATTTACTGCACGCTATATTTTAATGCAAACGAAGAGAAGAGCGAGGTAGCTCAACAAAAACATTACAAATGTTTTTTTGCCCGTGAAAGTGACCCAGGGCTTCGAGAGGGAAAGTTTTGAAGGCTTGTAAGAAGTTTAAAAGAATTGAACTTCAATATCAAAATACCTGTCAGTACTCATAAAAAATTAACAGATAACAATATAGGCGAAGAATGTTCACGCTAACCAAAAATTATCTGCTTAGCGCAGGAAACGTGCTTTGTCAAGATTTCTATAATATGAAGGTGAGCCATATTCAGCATTAGTTGACCACTCAAAATAAAGATACTGGTCATGCCATTTAGCGCAAAGCGCCCTAAAGTTAGATTGGGATACACAATCGCCGCACAATTCACAACTGCCGCATAATTCACAACCGCCGCGTAATACAGAATCGCTGCATTGGAATGCCCAACCTTCACATAATTCACGACCGCAACACAATTCACAACCGCCGCATTCGTAGTTTACAACCGACGCACAGTTCATAAATTGCTAAACACGTTCTATGCATACGCGTTCTTGGGGAGGGGTTTAACCCCAGAATGGCTACTATTGTTCTCCCCGCAAATGGCTGCGGCGACCATAGGTGGGCAGCACCAAAACTTTGAGGGTGCAAGGTTTTTTAAAGGTCAGAAATGGTCTTAAAAATGATGGTATGGCGAAAAACACCATTTTTCAACTTGTCTCATCGAGCACTATCCATTGGCATCAAAAAATTGCGAAAAAAGTTTTTAAAATTTGAATTCTGTGGGAGCGGTAGTTTGCTTTCTTGGGGGTTATTCGGCCTTCTGGGGGTGAAAACCTCCCAAATCCCCCCACGCCCATGTATGGCTGCGAACCCAATTATTGTCGACTTTTCGTAAAATTGTAGAAAGTGTGCCGTTTTAGCTCATTTTTGGCTCAAGTGTCAAACTTTCGGCGCTTGAATGTACAACTAATTGGCAAAGGCCCCAACTGCACTCGCTTATTTCTAAAAGCTAAAAAGTTTCGGGTTCGAAAATATGGTCTGTTTTTTAGTCAGGCTATTTATTATCCCCAAAAAACGACTTACTAAATTTCGTTTAATTTAACGAGAAAGGTGCATAAGGTATATGTTTTGCCAGTACATACGCCTTATCTAAGACACATTCCTTGTGCAATAGCGATTGCTGCGGTGCTGGACCATAGGTGGGCAACACCAGAATTATGGGGGTGCGAGATTTTTCGAAGGTCGAAAAATGGTCTTAAAAATGGTGGTGTGGCGAGAAAAGACCATTTTCAACGTTTCTCATCGAGCATTATCCATTGGCATCAAAAAAATTGCGGAAAAAATTGAATCCTGGGAGGTATTTTGGTTTCTGGGGGGGGTATTCGGCCTTCTGGGAAGGTGCATACCCCTAACCCCCCACGCCCACGTGTATTCTGGACCAGACATGCAAGTGGGGTTTGGGGTCTAGACCACCACAATGGAAAAATGGAAAACTTTGTGCGGAAAATAAGGTAGGTAACTTGGAAGCCAAAACAGATGAAAATGTAACATTTTATTTAAAAGTGTCTCAAATTGACCAACTGTGTACTAATGTAGTTTTAACGTCATTTTAGCGCTTATACTATTTTTTGAGGACATTTTGGCCCAAAAAAGCTCGATTTTTGATCCATCCAGACCGGCTGAAACCCCCCTCCCCTCAGATCGGCTCAACCCCCCCCCCCTCAGATCGGCATGCTGTGCATCTATGTTCTGGACTATGCGGCGGTTGTGAAATCAACACGGCCACCGAAATTCCCAACACGGCCACAGGTCCCAACGTGGCCACCGTCCCAACCCAACATGGCCACCGTCCCAACACGGCCACCGTCCCAACATGGCCACCGTCCCAACATGGTCACCGTCCCAATATGGCCACCGTCTTAGCAAAGCCACTGTCTCAACAAGGCCACCACCACACGTGGGCGTGGTGGTTTGGGGGTATGCATCCCCAGGAGTTCGAATACCCCCAGAAACCAAAATACCCCCCAGAATTCAATTTATGGAATTTTTTAGCTTTTTTCGCAAATTTTTTATGCCACTGGATAGTGCTCGATGAGAAACGTTGAAAAATGGTGTTTTCTTCGCCATACCACCATTTTTAAGACCATCTTTGAAAAATTTTGCACCCCCCCAGAATTTTGGTGCTGAATGTTTCCAATGCGCCCAACATGTACAGCCCGACCACAGTGCAGAACAATGCTTCGTTGCATGCAAAATTCTTTATGCATGTAAAAAACTAACTTTAGTCATCAATTTAATTGCTGCCACATGTATATCCATGCCTAATTACCTTCCTGTAATTAACTATTAATACCTACTTAACTGATTAAAATACAGTGATAGTGGCCTTGTTGAGACAGTGGCTTTGTTGGGACGGTGGCCATGTTGGGACGGTGGCCGTGTTGGGACGGTGGCCGTGTTGGGACGGTGGCCGTGTTGGGACGGTGGCCGTGTTGGGAATTTCGGTGGCCGTGTTGGGACTGGTGGCCATGTTGGGACACAATCGTGAAATATACGGCGGTAATGAATTATGCGGTGATTGTGTATTCTAATTTAGTGGTTCTGTAATATGTGGCGTTTGTGAATTGAGCGGCGGTTGTGCATCACAAAATTAATAACCTGGTCTACACTACATACGCCGTTACACAATTTTAACGAAATATAGAGCCGTAAGCAGGGGCGTAACCAGGATTTTATTTCGGGGGGGGCAAAATTTTTGAGGTCCCATATCTCGGGAACAATTAGGAGATACGCGAAAATAATAGAATTTTTGAGCGTTTCTTGATGAATTTGAAAAAAATTGAAATTTTCTTGCTTGATTTCAAACTTGGATATCAAAATCTATCTTTTATCCTATCGGTATTACTAATTCCTCAATATCAAGTTAAAGCTTGACTCCAAAACATTTCGAAAGTCTTTTCTTTGCATTTAATTTTGTGGTTTTGCAAAGAAAACTAATGCAGAAAATAATGAATCGGCGCGAAGCGCCGAAAATTTTTGACATATTTGCTTAAGTCAAATCTGGGCATCTAAGGTGGGAAAAAAGATAGAAAATAAGAAATCCGGCGCGAAGCGCCGGAAAATTTTTTAGTTTAGAGGCTAAAAAGTGTGCTAAAAACGCATTCTGGCTGTCCTTTCAGTTGACTTCGAAAACTTTTAATTTTTTCCTTCGGCGGACCCTTGTAAAAAAGAAAAAATAATTTCATTTCGGGGTGGTTACGCCTCTGGCCGTAAGCATTTTACATTCTTTTTGCCTTGAAAAAATCGATCCAACATGCTTGTTTTCGTACCTACTAAATTGCGTTATTTATTTTAAAATTTACAAAAAGCATCAATTTGTTTCAATGTTCACTCATATATTAGTTACAGAGTACCTAAAACGAAATACCGTAGCCGACTAAGCTTATTTTAATGTAATTTAACTTAATTTTCTCAAATATATGATAAGTTGTGTCATTCGATAGGATATTTTAGATTTTATCTCGTTTCCACTAGTTTCTTTCGTTTCTCACTGGCCCCATATCCGGGTGCACCCTGGCCCCAATCCGGGGCCAGAGCATAAAAAATGTTTATTCTATCATTTTTCAGCGCTTTTTAACAAATAGTAATTCTTTGACAATATTTTGTTAAAAAAATCATCATCCTGTGATGTGCATATCCTCTTATTCACTCGTCGCATCGATTCGTCATATGCTTTTATTTTACTTATTTGTATATATATTTTCTTCTGACAAAAAAATATTTCAGTTCTGTTCAGTTTATTCAAGTTCTTTTAATTTTTGTTCGTTTGTTCCAGAAAGAAGGAGCATTGTCAGAAACGTCAAAGGATAAGGTCTTTGATGCGTACTCTTTGTTTTAGATTCAAAAAAGTATTTAGGAAAAATTTTTGGGGCTTGCCCCAGAATTCCTATCCTTTATATGTATGAACCTAAGTCAGATTTTGTTGTTAGAATACTTTGCCAAAAAGTCAGAAAAATCTATGCAAGCAAGATCATTCATTATAATGGCTAATAAACATGCATGTTTATTCTCTGGAGCGTATTCTGTGAACTTTTGTTTTGAGATAAGTTTTTTCGAAGTGTTTACAGAGGAATAGACGTGCTTACGAATAAGGTTTAATCGGAAACTTGATAGTTTATAAAATTCTAAGAATAAAGAGAGACGGACAGGGCAAATAGAAAAGTCTATGAGGATTGTTATTTTTAGTGAATGTTTACTTTTGGCTCTGATACAGACGTATAATGAAATTCATTAAATATCATACGTTTACGGTTACTTGAACAACAGCTAGATCATCCGATCTTTGAGACGTATTCACACTTGCTTGCAGAAATCTAGACACTTTTTGCATCCTTTCCGTCTTTTGAATTTACTTGCATAAACATGATTAACAAGTGCAGAAGGGAAACAAATTTTATTGCCTTGATATTCATTCAAAAAACCTTTCAAAGCTGAACCTGCACTACAATGACCATAATAAGTCAGAAAAGGCGATTCGTGAACCTGCACTACACTGACTATACTGACCTTAATAAGTTAGAAAAGGCGATTCATAGCCTCTTTTGGTCTCCTTCATTTTCGGTTAGAAGTGATGCTGAGAATTGGATAAGGTGCCATACGTGGGAGTAGGGGGTTGGGGTATGCATTTTCCAGAAGGCTGAATACCCAGTGGCATAGCTGGTCTTCTGATTTTGGAGAAGGGGCCGAAATTTTGAAGTTGGATATTTCATTAACTAATTATGGATAGGCAAAAATGATGTTTTTTGTGCTTTTATCAACGAGATCTACACAAAAGAGAAGAAAAAACTTTTAAAAAATCAAATTTGATTTCAATTATATTAAACAAATGTGTTGTATATAAATAAATAAGTCGCGAAGCGTCCAAAAATTTTGGGCGTATTAGCTCAAAAAGTATGCTAAAATCTTTGCTAGCAGTGTTTTCAATACGCTTCGAGAATCACTAATTTTTTCCCTTGGAGGCCCCTTGTAAAAGATATTCATACTTCCAAAATTTTGGGGGGCTAGTCTCCCCAATCCTCCACAGCTACTGCCACTGCGAATACCCCCAGAATTCAATTTCTGAAAATTTTTTCCACAATTTTTTGATGCCAATGGATAGTGCTCGTTGAGAAACGTTAAAAAATTGCGTTTTTTCGCCATAACACCATGTTTAAGACCTTTTTTTACCTTACATACACATACACACCTCTCCCTGAATTTTGGTGCTGCCCACCTTGCCTATATTCACAGTGTGGCCAGTCTTTCGAACATCCATGGTCTTTACTGAGCTAAAGAAAACTAGAAATTGGTACTTATTCTAGTACTTATTACTTATTATAAATCAGCGTAAAGATTACGTTATTCGCAGTTTACAAACTACTTCAGGTTTGTTTTTTGTAGTGAATGCGAAGGAGAGACTGATGATTGTTAAGTTGAAGAATTGACGCATACAAAGGTTTTTTGATTATTTTTGGCTACCCTATGGATTTTGATGCCCAGCGAATATTGCATTGATATGATGTACAAACATGTACAGCAGAATTCTGGGTGGTCAAGCATGAAAAATTTTTAAAAAGTGCCTTTTCGGGCTAAAAAACGATAGGTACACGTCAAAAACGCTGTTTTCGACGTTTTGGGCAATTGAAAAATTGAGAAAATAGAACAAAACTTAGTCAAAAATTTGTATATGGCGCGAAGTGCCGAAAATATGGGACTTTTGAGCCAAAAATTGGCTAAAAACGCTTTAAACGGCACACTTTCTACAATTTTTCCGACAAATCGACAATTCTGGGGTTCCCAGTCATTTTGCGGGACTCAGTTGCCATTATGGGGGAGTCGAAACCCCCAACTCCCCCTCAAGAACACATGCTGATATAGGTATAAAATTATCGTAATATTTCGGCTTCCCGTCGATAGAGATTCTGTAAATTTATGCCCAAACTTATGTGAAACAAACGATTCATCATATGCTCCCAATGTAAAATCTGTATCATAAATTACGTGCTAGCCCTAGCCCAATATGATTTGCCAGAGTAAAACCACTAGAACAATTTTATTCCCCGAAGGCGCCCTGGGCGACCGCCTGGCTCGCATTGCACTCTGCCACTTGAGCACGACTAAGTACTTCTTTTGCATATGTAACGTCTGTGCTTGCAATAATTCATGTTCATTCTACAATCTTTCCTCGTATACATTCAGCAACAACACCGAACTGCTTATAAGTAGGATTAATAATTTCTGTGGTATTATTTATGTCATCCTCTTTTCAATACCCTGCTTTTATTACAATAATATCAGCTTAGTTATTACGTGCCATTTATAATCCATTCGTAGGCCGATTTGATCGCCATAATTTGTCGACTAAACAGCGACGACAGTTTCGTAAATAAAACCTTGTTAAGAGCGCGCCTTCCTCTTCACGCTGCTATCTAAAAGCGGTTTTTTTATAATTGTTGAAATGCTCGAGACGCTTTTCGTTTTGCTTTGGAAAAAGTTGCTTTCGAAGCATTCGCCATCTGAAGTGTGCGCACTATTGTTTACCAAAGATTTGGTAATAACCTTAGGGTACAATAATGTGTAACACTCTGCATGCGTAGTCCGGCTGGCTTTTTAATGCTCCCTTCGCAAACAGGGCTGCTTGGAATCAGTTCCGGTGTATTTTCATATTTATCGATAGGTAAGATATTCATTAAGGTGGGAATATTTCTGCTTTTGACAAGGTTAAATGTCGATAACATAATATACACCTACCTATCTCAATACAGGCGATGCGTGATTTTTTTCGTATGTCTTGCACCTTTCTTTAACCTGATAGGTTATCTTGCTTGACCATTTCGTACCGCGAATCATTCAACGTACGCACCTTCGTGCGTTTTTAGCATAGCCCACGTGAAATCGTACATAAGCGCGTCGGGTTTTGGACGCGTATTTACTACGCATTGTGGGAATTATTTTTTGTGAATTTTCTAGTAAAAGTATTATTTTTTTATTTTATTTTTTATTTTGAATTCACGTATTGCGTTCTGAGCAGATTTGCGTTCGGCCGGTCGTTTGCGCCATTTTTGATCAAAAATCGATCAGTTTCGTTTTTTGCTTCATTGACATTGCATGTATTACAAAAAACGACTAGGTATGAGTCATCAGCTGCAGAGAGAAGATGAAAATCAAAACAGAGATCAGGAATGTGCCGCTTGTGATCAGTTTTGCTTCGTTCATCGCATGGCCGATCTGCCCTTAATTTCGGCGTCGATTAAGCAAATACTTTATTTTTACGAAAGGGCGAAGAAATCCAACCGACTTTTGGGAGCTTCGTTGCATTTGACCGAAAACAGTATGAAATTTGCCGCCGGCAAAGCCGAACCAATTCGAATGTTTTTCGATGCTCCTAGTAAGAAATTCTTCGCGCATAAAGCTGATATCAGCTTGCCTGAATTTGTTTACTCGTCTAAATAGTGTAAAATTTTCACAATAGAACTCTTTTATTAGGCATGCAGAGCTGTGTGATGATTTTAAAAGCAGCGCAGCTCTTGCGGAAAGTGCCGAAACATTACCTCCTTTATCCTATCATTTATCGGTTCTAAACGCATATTGAATCTTATTGCACTTATTTTGTGACTGATGCACACATTCGCTTAGTGGCTTTTATCTAGACCAGACATGGACATGGGGGTTTAAGTCAAGCTAGATCCCTTAGAACAATGAAATGGAAAATTTTTTATAATTATAAAGTGCAATCAAGGTCAAAACTGAAAAAATCGAAACCTGCTTGCAAAAGCGCTTGGCATAGACCAGAAAATTGTTAACTAACCGATTTCTTCATCTTTTCTTCGCGTGTCACGAAACAAGCGCTTACAGTCTATTGACCCCAAAAAAGACGGAAAGAATAAAGAATGAATTTTTTTACAGCTTCAGTAGGTCTTTTATGTAATTTCAACATTCGAGGCATCTTTTGCCTTAGTAGTTCAGTTAGTAAAACTTTCTTTGTTCCACTGTTGTCAAGTTCGAAACTGAATACGCAGTGTACCTAGGTCAACAAGACTAACCCCTTGTTCTGCCTGTTGGCTGTTGAACATGAAAATACAGTGGCGATATAATCATACTAAAAATGTTTAAACGAAAGGATATAAATCGAAAACGAATACTCTTCTTTTTGAGAAAATAAAAAAATCAAATTTTCCATTTTGCACGTTAGAGATCAAAATTACACTATATTTTTTGTGCTAAAAAAGAGTCATGATCTTCCATTTCCAGCCTCTTAGAATGTTTTGACAGAAATACCGAGTTAGGAATTCATTGCTTTCTTGCTGAAATTTTTAATTAATTCGATTTTATCGTTTTTGGAACATATGTAGATACGTAATACTACTATTTTAATAAACACTTTTGAGTCTTGAAGTCAGTTAGACCTTTTATGGGAAATGTTATGTTTTTTCTATGATAAGGTCATCGTATCAACAGCTGCACACTTTAAGAATCGCTCAATCGATACGTTCAAGTTCGAAAATTTCAGGATAGTTCATTCGAATTTTACCAGCATTTAGTCGTTCTGATGACCAGACATAAAATATTATTATCACGCATGCATACTGCAATGTGAATCCAGAAACGTACGTGATCAGGCAAAATTTGAATGTGTAGATGCAATGATTCATAGAAAAAAGAATATTGCAATACTAACTATAAGTTTATCAGTCAAAAGATAACGAATGTCATTGAGCCAATTTTTCGACTTTCTCAACCTGCTTTTTTCTAGGATTGGAAAATCGATTTTCTAGCATTTGCTGAAATTGAGTGAAACAATCATATGTTCGCTCGCTGTTTAGTGTGGTGCGCCGAAAAATTGCTAGTAAGGCTCAAATTATCATACCTTTAAAGCCAATCTTAGCAAGCTAAAAAGCTTTAGTGAGATGAAATTTTACTGAAAGCCGGCATTCAGCTCTGCGGGCTCAAACTCCCAACCCCTAGAATATAAGTTTACTTGTAAACCGTATCTAGGATACCTTTTCTGGTGACCACAAATTTATGAAGTTGTACTCGTTTATCTCGAGATAGTGCGAAAACTAAAATGACATCGTTAATTTATTCATGTCTAAAATCCAAATATATCATCCATCTAAATCTAGTTAAATAACTAAGCTCGACTGCAAATTTTTTTAAATTTCTATTCTCCCAATCACTCAAATACAAAAATTGGCTAGTTACTCTGCGTGAAACGTCGAAAATTTTTTGAGCGCGAAGCGGCGGAAAACGTCAACTCTACTAGCTCCGAGGCCTATTCTTTGTTTTGGCGTCCTTTGTTAAGCCCCCGTGTTTCAATTTTTCCTGAAAAGCTTTTATACATGGAAATATTGTTTCAAGGTCGCCTTCTGCCCCCTCTGAATACAGGGCGGGGCTCGTAAGCTCTATTTAGGATTGGGGTGTGAAACACCTCAACTTTCCGGCCAAAAATAGAAAAAAGTAAAAATTGCCGAAAACGCTAATTTTCGGTCTTAATCGTAGAAGGAGGTTAAAAATTTTCCGACTGGAGATGGGGCGACTGACTTTGGGTGAGGCATGTCCCCCTTTCCCCGTGTTACATGTCCGGGTCAAATGCATACTTGATAATGTAGGGGTGGGGATTTCACCCCTCTTCAAATAATTTTTCGCCCACTTACTCTGAAATTCATGACTCCGAAAAATTCAGGTTTTAAGCGATATTATGACTCAAAAGTGCCAAGTTTTTGGTTCTTCGCGTCATATACTCATTTTTAGACTATATTTTCTTCAATTCACACGAATTTATATTTTTTTCGAATTTTTTAAATGTTTTTATTTTCTAGAAAGATAGAGAATCATCAGAAACGCCGAAACATGATGTTTTTGACGCGTATCTACTGTTTTTGGGACCAAAAAGATAGTGGAAAAATTTTGGGTCTTATCACCCTCCCCAGAATTCTCATGCTGTGCATGTCTGGTCAGATGGTTGCTGCAGCTAGCTTATTCAGGGAGACAGTGTGTACTTATATAAATGATAAGACACACGTTAAACGCCAAAAGTTTTTGCACTTAGCATGCTATCGTGACTTTAGTCATATGTATCTTCGTCACTTATGCTTTCCCAACATGAACCTCATGGTAGATTTGCATAAATACGAGTATGTCTCAAGATGCATGCATGAATTTTCTCTGAAACTTATATGAGTTTTTTTGTCTAAAATGACCTTAAAACTGGTATAAATGCTAAAACAGCTCTAAAACTGCGTTATTTCACAGTTTCTCATCAATTTAAAGAAAACACTTTTGAAGAAAATTTTAAATTTTCATCCATTTTTTGCCTTCATTATATCTCATTTTCTCAGAAAATTTCCCATTTTTTAGTTCTAACCCCCTACGTGCATGTCTGGTCATTAAACGCAAAATTTCTTATTTAGTTTTTGTTGAAAACTTTTTTCCGAGCTATTTCCTTCTGTTTACAGAACATTTTAATTTTTCTCACGTGAGAATCTCTTTAAAATTCCCCCTCTAAAATTTACTGAAGTTGTTAATAGTGAAAGTCTTTTATAAAAGTAAAATGCAGTGGAATTAGCTACTCTAAAGTACTGAGCACACTTTAGGTCTTGTTTTTTTATCAGAATTAAAAATGAATAAAACTAATTAATCAAAGTAATTAGATTTGCTAAAAATAATTCAACAGGTAAAATATGCTCGTTGGACAAAGTGTTTTTTTTGGTACAAGGTCCGTTTGTACATGTACAAAGATGGTCTCCAAAAGTATTTGTACATTTTGCACACAAATTTTTGGGTACTATAATATGGTACAGTAGCGATTTTAGCGTGGCAAAAACAGAGTTGTTTGACCTTTGGTAGTATATTTTAGCTAATTTCTGGGTTTCTGAGGGCAAAAATCACTAACACTCGTCTCAAAACGGCTCGAAGCGCCGATAAATTTGACATTTTTCCTTTCAAAATGCAATTTCTGGCATTATAAAGATGTGAAGAACACACAATTAACCATGTCGGCGCAACGCGCCGAAAATTTTTGCGAATTTCAAACCTTTTTTTGCAGTTTTTGCCTTCCCAAAAATCTTTGTACATGTACAAAGACGGTCCCCAAAAGTCTTTGTACATCGGGAAAATCTTGGCCGAATATAAAAAACACTGATTGGACATATATGAATTGCTTCATCAGATCTTTTCCTTATTTTTCTGTTGAAAGCCATGATGCATCTTTGAGTGCTGATTGGTGTTTTGCATACTTACATGTGTACGGATATACATATGTAATTATATCCTGAAACGATTTTTCAGTCGTTGCTACGAACAAGTTAGCCTGCCAGCAGCTGGATAAGCTTGAAGAAAGATATCCTGTCATCTTGATAAGTCCTGAAGACGTACGTAATATGAATATGTCATATTTACTATTGTATTTATTTGGCCGCGTATTTTGATTCACATGAGGAGATTGACATATCAATTTCTCGTAATACAGAACTGAGTTTGATTTTCGTTCATTTTCACGCAAAGTAGCTTTTTTCGGTATCTGAATATGTGTTAAAACTGTTATAGACGCAAACTATTTCAAGCTTCCTAAATTGTACGTTCGTTTAATCCACAAAATAGTGAGGATTTTCATGCTACTGACTTTTTCGAACCCTTTTTCGTTTAAAGTCTTGTGTCCTTTACAGCTCTACGACAAAACATCCCCGACACAACATCTCCAGCAGAACTTATCTGTGAAAAGTCCTCCCGCACTAGAGCCGTGGGGGTTGGGGCGCCCCTCCCTGGCCGAAAAATGTTGAAAAGGGAAGATAATGCACGAAAAGGTGGAAAAATTGCATGTATTTGACGTTAAATCTTCTAATTTTCGGCGCTCCGCGCCAGATGTGAAGTAATATCCATAATTTTGGCTCAAGCGCGACCAAAAAATGACACTTTTTAGATAAGAAAATTTTTCGAAAAGTTTGAATCATGATCTTAATGGACAGTATGACGAAAAGCGTCGAAAAATGCGGTTTTTGCGAGCTATCCCGACGAATTTTCCGGGATATAGACCAGTTATTGCTAGCTCCGCGCCCCCTGGCTGAATTCTAGATACTGGCCTGTCCGCACATGTATGTCTTGCCTACGGTGTCTAAAAAGACAATAAAACAGAAATCTAAAAAGTAATAATAGAAATCGTCAGAAATTAAACTAAATTAAGGGTAAGGCAAATGAAGAGACGAGCAAGATAATGCAAAGAAATTTTTTTCGTGCTGGCACGACATTTTCTATGTCATATATGAATATGTACCCAGCTCTTATTGGTCATACATGTCTAAATACTACTGATAAAAGTAATAATAATAATAATAATAATAATAATAATAACAATAATAATTTTATGATAATAACAATATTATAATAACATAATAATAATAATAGTAATAATCTTAATATAAGAATAATAATGATAAGGATAATAATGTAATGATGATAATAATATTATTATAATAATAATATTATCATTATTATAACAATACTAATAATATAATAATAATTATTATTATTGTTATTATATCATAATAATAATTATTATATAATAATAATAATAATAATAATAATAGAATATTACTCAAATAAAAATAATAATGAATATGCACAGCATCTTTACTCGAGATTAGATCTTATTTAGTTGAAATATTTTGTATTTCTATGGGGTGAATACTCGTACATAAGTTACTTGTAATTGCATTGTAATTTCTCCAGATAACTTATAGATTCTAAGCAAGTGTGTGAACACTCTTGGAATTAAACCGCAGTGCTGAAGAATTGCATGAAGCATTAAATCCAAATAATTTAATTCTTAATTAGGTTTTTACACAGCAAGACGTATACTGAATTGTTTCTGTATTTACAAGAGCTGCAAGCAGACGTGCACGAGGAGTTGGGGGATTAGAGCGAATTTCCTGGGGGAATATGGTTAAATTCAGGCCAGAAACAGACAAAAGTCAAGGCTTTTATCGCAAAATTGATTGAGATCGACCATAATCTTAGAAATAATGTTTTTATTTATTACGCTTTTCAGACCTATTTACCCATTTCAAAAATCGTTTTACGTTTTAGCTCGAAAAAACTCGATGACCCTCAGAGCAGCCTGACCGCAGACCGGCTATGCTAAGCGACTGAATATAACTAGACACGTTGTGGGGGGCCTGGGGGTCTAGACCACACGTTGGCGTGGAGAGGGGGTTGGGGGATATGCACCCCCCGGAAGTTGAAAACCTCCCCGCAAATTACGGTAGACCCCCAGAATTCTATTTGTAGTAACATGTTTGGCAACTTTTGGTGATTTCACCCCCCCCGGAATTTTCTTGCTGCCCATATATGATCTAGACCCCCCAGAATGGAAAAATGGGAAATTTTTTCGGGAAAATGAGGCAAAATGAAAGCCGAATATTGATGAAAATTGAAAATTTGCTACAAAAGTGATCGCAAACTGTGTAATCAGGTAGTTTTAATGCTATTTTAGCGCTTCCCTCCAGATCGACCATGCTGTGCATCTATGGCTATAACCAGAAATGCACTGGGGGGGTCTAGATTCCCAGAGTGGAAAAATGGGAAATTTTTTGGGGGAAATGAGACAAAATGAATGGAAATTGAATTTTTCGAAAGTGCTTCAAATTGATTAGAAACTGTGTAATAAAGTAGTTTCAACACTATTTTAGCGCTTATACCAGTATTGGGGTCATTTTGGATGGCCCAAAAGAGTTCAATTTTTGACCCCCAAACCGGCTTACCCCCTTTCCCCAGATTGGTCATGCTGTGCACCTATGGTTGCTTTTTTGGGCAAAAATGACATCAAAATTTGGGATAAGCGCTAAAATAGCGTTAAACTACGTTATTAAACAGTTTCTGGTCAATTTGAGGTAGTTTCAGAGAAATTTTCGATTTTCATCCATTTTGGCCTTTATTTTGCCTCATTTTGTACATTTTACCTGAAAAATTTCTCATTTTTCCATTCTGGGGGTTTAGACTCTTCAAACCCCCACACGCATGTCCGGTTATAACTCGACAGCATTCTGCAATGATTGCTGTTCGGTGTAAACTTTCTGGTTTGATTGATTGAAATAAGTACTTATGAATTCCATCAGTTTCAATTTCTCTTAAGAGTTGAATGCGCTTAGTTCGTTGACATCTGTAATGAAAGAAAAGTGTGACAGATATAATCACCTGAGTGTTAAGCTTTCAGCTTATTATCTGATTGTTGAGCTTAGTTATTTCAATCAATGAATACAATGAGTAGGTATCGAAAAATAATATTAAACTTTTCAGGCTCCGGTACAGCTCTGAAAAATATATTGCTTGAGAATTATGTTGCCCGGGCTTTCCCGAAAGGAAAACTTCTGAAGTGTATAAAATAATCTCATTAGAATCTCACCGGAAAACAATAGAGGCGTAAAAATGTTCGCTGGTTAACAAATTATCTTCCCAAGCAAGTAACATGCGTTAAGATTTAAACAATATGAAAAAACCAATACATGAAACTGAACCTTGCATAACATTAGTGAAGCTTTCCAAAACGGAGATAATTTTCTGCTCTATGGCACAAAGTGCCTGAAGTTAACCAAAAATTCTGTATTAGCAAACTACTATTTCTGTGGTAAAAGATAGTCGTTCAACATGTTCAACATACATCGATGGTTAGAACAATTTTAACAGATACTGGAGTGAATCGTAAGCATTTTAAATATTTTTCCTGAAAGCAATCGAGTAAATGTGCTTGTTTCCGCAATTTAAAGCTTTATTTACTCTTGAATTTTCAGAAATAAATTATTTCAATGTTCACTCGAGTGTCAGTCATTGGATAACCTGAAATAAAATACACCAGCACTCTTAATAATGCAATTTTAACTCTAATTTCACATAATTTTAATTAGTAAATAAATATTGCGTCGTATAATTGGGAAAATATTATTTGTTTTCCTGATGCCGGGATATTGGCCCTGTCGCCGTGGTCGGGACATGGCTCTTTCAAAACGAATTATGAGAAAATGAAAAATTAAGACAAATTTGTTTTGCATTATACGTTTTATTATGTGTAGTCCATAAATTCCACTCATATTTTACCAAGGTCGAAAGTTCAGGAGGTGTAATCCCAAAATTTAGGACCACTTGAGTAATTTAGAGTCTAGCCTTTTTGCAGGTCAAATATGAACAATGGCTAAAACATCCTGTATAGCATGTTTAATGTGAAAAACTGCATTTTTAACTACTTTTTGTCCCATTCTGACCAGTTTCGTCACTCTTGTCACTTGTCAGTAAAAAATATAAGAATTCATCGAAAATTTTGGCTTTTCAGATCATTTTAAGTTCATTCTAGGTATGTTTTGGGTAAACAGAACAGAAATGTATTAGTCAACTTTAATATCTTCACTGCTTTTGTACCCAAAAATCATGCAGAAAATGTTTGATAGCTCAAAATCGTCCGACAGTTATTCAAGTCTCGGACCCTGAGGAGGGGGTAATACCCCTCACCCCCTATGGGAATGTGTGATTCCACTAGTCCCGACCACGATTTTTTGTGTTTAGCAAATATTTTTCCCGATGTACGAAGACTTTTCGGGTCCGTCTTTGTACATGTACAGAGGTTTCTGGGAAAGCAAAAATTTTAAAAAGTCTGAAATTCTCAACAATTTTCGACGCTTCGCGCTGAAATGAGTAATTGTGTGCTCTATATATCTTTATAACGGCAGAAATTGCATTTAAAAAGGAAACGTGTCAAACTTTTCGGCGCTTCGCGCCATTTTTACACCATTTTTAGCATTTTTTCTTGTCAGAAACCCAGAAATTAGCTACAATACACTACCAAAGGTCGAAAACCCTGTTTTATTACACTAAAAGCGCTACTATACCATATTTTAGTGCCTAAAAATTTGCATGTACAAAATGTACAAAAACTTGAAGACCGTCTGTGTACATGTACAAAGGGAACCTGTACAAAAAATCCCGACTTTGCCTCTTTGAGTCCCAAAATTGCCACTAGCCCTAACGTTGCCACTGTGAGTCTTAAAATTGCTACCGCGAGTCCCAACATTTCTACTTAGAGTCTTGACATACAACTAATGTAAACGCACAACATTTAAAAGTATTACATACATCTATTTTCATAAACCTTTTTATTTCTCTATAATGGAAATCGTACAGAAAAATTATGTGTAATCCAGTACGGTTATACGAACTATTCCAGAGTGATTTTTAAATAAAATTCAGATTTTTCATATTTATTTTGCACTATTTCTGCGTAAAATATTCCGTTGACGCCATCTGTGATGTATATGTGAACTTCTAACCCCACGTTCAGTCTGGTATCTGCACCGGACATGATCAACAATTTTAAACATTGACATTAAATTCGGGATCAGCCACTTTTTTGAACAATTTAGAAAATCAGCATTATAACTGCAGCCTCATGTTTCGCTATTTACTTTCAAATTTTGACAAAGTCAGGATTCTTGGTAGCAATATTGGGGCACGACTTTCTATTTATGCAATTTAATTATTTTACGTATGAAAATAATGCGGACGTTTTGTTGAGGACGTTTGCTATAAGGAAGTTTTGTCGAGGGGGGGACATTTTGCTGTAGATATTTTGTCTGAGGACGGTTTATCGCAACACTATAAATAAATCAAATGCAGAAATTAATTTGAGTTGAAAGGTAAAGTTAAAAATGTAAAGTAAAATAGGTTAAGACAAAATAAAATGTAACAAAAAATTGTAAGCATGAGTCTCAAAGAATAAGTGCTCACGATTTATTATTTGAATTAATTTTGCGTTTAGGCGTTCTTTATTCTAAAATAGTGTAAATTAGTTGAATGTCTTCATTAGAATACTTCTCAACATATTTGTCAAAATAGAATATTGTCAACTCAGCTTTCAATAGCGGCATTGGTGTCTTTATCAAGCTTTCGCTGATAATGTATTATTAATCAGCTAATCCTTGTTATTACGCTTCATGAATGTTATCTGATGCACATTCTTGAACAAACAGTTGCGAACAACCCTAGCAAACATTTATTGTTGTGCCATCCCGTACCTGTTTGTGTGATTCACTCATTGTTTTGGGCTGTTAAGCTCGCTTCCAGATAAGCGCAGTCCTGCAACCTGGGAGATTTGATCGCAGACGTCAGGGTTCCGCTGATTGCAGTCGTTCACTTGGTCAGACATGTAGCGGGTGATGGGGAAGTTGGTCGTCCCTCGTCCCCCCAAAGTTATACAATTTTTGACGCCCCTCACCCTATTTTTTGGCGAAAACATGCGTTTTTTGGCCATTCTTGACCAAGAATTGAAAGTCTTTCTTTCCTCCCCCCTAAAAATGTCGGGGAAGCCTCACCCAAATTCTTCAAGCCATTACATTTATGCACACGGTATAATCTAAATCGTGCTATCAAAAGCTGCAAGCATGTGCGGCTGACTAAGTGCAACCTTTTTTTGCCCAAATGCAAAAGGTTAGAAAACATGGTCCAAATCGATGAAAAGAATGTTGCAGGCGAAATTATGGAAAAGATACGTTGAACAATTCAATTTTTAGACGCTGCATTTTGAAAACGTGTGCTGCTCATTAATTTTTAGTGACATACAAGCATTTGAGAAAAACAGATTATATCCTAGAAGATCTTGGTTGTCTTCATTCACCCGTTTCTGAATCGAGTTTTGGTTCCAGGAAGAAAATGAACTAGGTTCATGCGGTCGGTTCCCTACAATTCCTTCCAATCGTAGAGGCCGTTTGCGTACAGTTGCTTGCTATGCTCTTCATGTGTTTGCATTCAATTGGAATCGCTTCAGCTTAGACGGTTCTAGCCACACGTGGGCGTGGAGGGCCAAAATGATCTCAAAAACTAGTCTTTATGCTAAAATAGCATTGAAACTACGTTCTTCCAGTTTCTGTCTATTCCAATCAGTTTAGACTGAAATTTTCAATTTTCATCCATTTTTGCCTTCATTTTGCCTCATTTTCCCCATAAAATTCCCCATTTTTTATTCTGGAAGTCTAGACCCCACTATTTTCGCCCCTTCGTCCATTTCTGTACCTGACTAATCAATAGACCAGGTCGATTCCCAGACAAACATGCAATGCGGGATATAGACCTTCAGGGGTCGGCTTCTGAATGAAGGGGCTAAGTTTACAGTTTAGCCCAGGGGCTAGCTAGCCCCGGGGCTAAGTTAGCCCTGGGTCTAACTCAGCCCCCGTTTCTGAATGAAAGTTAGTCATGGGGCTAGCTAGCCCCATGACTAAAAAAAGTTAGCCTTGGGGCTAACTTTTATTTGAACGATATATGTAACTGTAAGAAACGAGGTTTTATGAAACGGAAAGGTTTTGCTCTTTGTTAGGACGCATCACCGTTTTTTGTTCTCTGTATTTTTGACTGACATTGAAATCGCGTATTACGTAACCTCAGCAGCTTAGCACAGTACTTAGCTATCTACATATTTTTTGAAAAATATCCTAGTCCTCTTTTGTAATAACTCTTGATATTATTTCATCCCTCACGTCTTAAGACATTTGGCAATGGCGAAAATGAACTTCCACTTTAATAGAAATTTAGTGTGACGGATGCGGTCAGTTTAATTAATTTTGTGCAGGGAAACTCATATATATGAGGAAAATTATCGTCGTACGTTAAATTGTCACAAATCTCACTGAACATATTTTTATCGAATCCGAAATTATTATCTAAAAATTCATCATAAACTTCGAAATTGTAGTAAAGCGCATTGATAAACAATGCCGAGAACAACCTTGTAACCTCCAATATTGGAGAAATACTTCACAATAAGAAAGATAGCCCTAGTCAACACCAGGGCCTGATTTGAGGGGGCTATCTTTTAATATTTAGCTCCAAAATAGTTATCCCCTTCATTGAGAAACATGGGCTGGAAATCAACAGAAATTTAGCCCTGGGACTAAGTGGGAAAGGGCTAACTTTTGACACTTAGACCCAAGCTAGCTAGCTCCCTCATTCAAAAACTGGAGCTAGAATAGTTAGCCCCATTTCTTGTGACTTAGCCCCAGGGATATCTTAGCCCCCTCATTCAGAAATCGGCCCCAGAATGGCAAAATGTGCATGAGAAATGCGACAAAAGGAAGGTCAAAGGCAGATGTAAACCATAAATTTCCTTCAATAGTGCATGAAATAGACCAGAAATTGTGTATTAACGTATTTATAAATGGGGCCAAGTTTTGAATGAAGGAGCTAAATATTAAGGGGCTAATTTTAGCTCAGGGGTCAGCTAGCCCCAGGGCTAAGTTAGCCCTGGGGCTAACTTAGCCCCCGTCTCTGAATTAAAGTTATCCATGGGGCTAGCTAGCCCCATGGATAACAAAAGTTAGCCCCGGGGCTAAATTTTTCTTGAGTGAAAACCCTAAATACCTATGCGTAACTGTAATAAACGAGGTTTAGGTTTATAAAACGCATAAATTTTGCTTTTTCTCGTTAAACTGCTAGGACGCATCACTGTTCTTGTTCTCTGTAACTTTACCTGACATTGAAATTGCGTATTACGGAACCTCAGCAGCCTTACATAGAACTTAGCTAACTAGCATATTTCTTTCCAAAAAGATATTATATGTTTTTTAATGACTCGATATTGTTCCTTCCCTTATGTGTCATAAGACATTTGATAATAGCAAAAACGAACTTCCAGTCTAATAGAAATTCTGTGTGTCGAAGACGGTGAGTTATTCATGTACAGGGAAGCCCATATCTGTGAGGAAGATTAAGTATCTTTGATAAATTGACACAACTCTCACTGAACGTTTTTTTACCGAAACCGAAATTCGTATATAAAAATTCATCAGTAAGCTCGACATTGTGGTAAAGCGTATTGATAAACAAAGCCGGAAACCATCTTGTAGCAAGAGTCTTGTTACAAGACCTCAAATATTAGAGGAATACCACATGATAAGTAATTTAGCCCTAGTCAACACCAGGGCCTGATTTTAAGAGGCTAACTATTAATATTTAGCCCCAAAAATGTTAGCACCCTCATTGAGAAACACGGGCTAAAAATCAACAGATATTTAGCCCTGGAGCTAACTAAAAAAGGGCTAACTTTTGACACTTAGCCTCGAACTAGCTAGCCCCTTCATTCAGAAAATGGGGCTAAAATAGTGAGCCCATTTCTTCTGACTTAGCCCCAGGGCTATCTTAGCCCCTCATTCAGAAACCAGCCCCAAGTCATTTTGGCCCGAAAAAGCTCAGTAGATCACTCTTCCCAGACCGGCCATGCTTTGCGTCTAAGTACCCAGATCAGCTGTTGTGCAACTACCTATGGTTGGAGGGCATTACCCTTTAGTTCCAAGCAAATAAAACCTTACGTAGGTAGGCAATGTTCTTCGAACTTTTTTAATATTTAGTTACCCAAATCATCTCTGGCACAAAATCTACTGGAAACTCTTGACATTTTATTAAATACTAGTAAATGCTATAAGTTTTAATGAATTAATCACATGTTAATAAGGAATTATTCAACAGTACGACGTGCTATTAAAACGAACAGCTTAAAGCTGAAGGATCACACAGATTATTTGAAGAATTTTATATTATTTTTCTCCCCAGCTATGTTGGCCCATGACCGACCAGACATGCACGTGAGAGGTTGGGGTCTAGACCCCCAGAATGTAAAAATGGGAAATTTTTTGGGGAAAATGAGGCAAAATTAAGGCCAAAAATAGATAAAAATTGAAAATTTTTTCTAAAGTACCCTAAATTGACCAGAAACTGTGTAATAACGTACTTTTAGTAATATTTTAGCGGTTAAACTAGTTTTTGAGGTCATTTTGGTCCGAAAAAGCTCAATTCTTGACCACCCAGATGGACCGACCTCCCCCCTCAGATCGGCCATGCTGTGCACCTATGGTCGCGACGCGACCATAGGTGCAAAGCATGGTCGATCGGGGGAGGTCTAAAATTGACCTTTTCGGGCCGAAATGACCTAAAAAAAACTGGTATAAGCTCCAAAATAGAATTAAACCTACTTTATTACACAGTTTTTGGTCAATCTGAAGCACTTTTGAAGAAAATTTTCAATTTTCATATGTTTTTGGCCTTCGCTTTGCCTCATTTTCTCCGCAGAATTTTCATTTTTTCATCCTGGGGCTCTAGACTCCCAACTCCCTCCACGTGCATGTCTGGTCGCGACTAGTTGTTCTGAATTTGTCAGAAGGACCTTTGCCAAACAATACTGATTTTGTCATTAGTTTCATTCGCTCAGATTGTCACTATATATAATGGTTTTTGGTGTCGTGCCTTTGATAGCAGCAAGTATATTTCCATTGGCAAGTATAGCAGATATGGACGTTGATATGAGATAAACCGTCAGTTCGCCTTAAATTGAGGAGGTCAAATTTTTTCTGACTTCGGGGATACGGGGGACGACCGACTTTGGGTGGGGAGATCTCCCATCTCCTTTTACATATATAAGGACGATGGATGCTTGTGAATCAGCCTTCATGTCAGTACTCAGTTCAGTTGTATGTAGATTTTTTCAAGCAAGAATAGCCTTAGAATTCGCATAAAGGCCAAATGTATTATGCCTAAGTTGCTATTGCTCTTTCAGTTTCTCCGGAATGGTCGTTCATATTACGAACAGTCTTTTGTCAAATCCGGTGTTGAAACCGTATATTCAGTGGTCGTTTATGGAGAAAAGAAGGTAAGCTTGACTTTATTTCAGATATTATTAATTTATTCCTCATTCTGCTTTATCCGTTTGCTGCGAGTAATCAATGAAGATATATTTGATCATGTTTTTCCTAATTTTCATACCAGTCGGTTAGGTAAAATAATTTAGGAACATGTCACCTAAGATCTGTTTTTATGTCTATTTTGTTTTTATTTTTATGCCCATTTTTATTAGTTCTGTATGTTCATGCTGGCTGTAGCGTATCTCTGCTTGTATCGCGTGTAGTCGTTAATATCGAAACAGCTGCAATTTAGGGATAAGCAGGACTATAGAAGATAGTGCTGCAAATTTCGCCCGAGAAATAAAATCAAGTATGAAAGAAAATTTTGCCCTTTTATTTCATGTTTAATATCGTGTTATATAGATTGAGAGACTTTGCGTTTCTTAAAACATTAAAGCTTCCCTCATCTTCAGTTAAGCTTAGAGACTGTGTCATCAGCTTGTTCCAAAATAATTTTGCCTTTTTTTAGATATTTTGAGTCGTTTTTCTTCCTTTATAAAGTATTTTATGCTTCCTCGAAGGTTCAATTGGCAAAAAAGTTAGCCAATGACATGTTCAGTGGAATTCTGTATATCGGCGACATGAAGTTCTCTGATATGTTCCGTTTGGGTGTTACGACGATCGATCGAACTTTGGCCTATTCCGAGTCACTGGTTAACGCGTACATAGCACCGCCAAATTACGAGCAAAATGGTCCCCTCCGAGGTGGGGAAAAACGCTTACATTTATTTTCATCTGAATATTTCATAAGGACCCATGCCCCACCGAAAAAAGTTGTTCTCATCCTCCCAAAGCCGGAAAATTTTTGACCCCCAATTATTGTGAACAATTAAATTTTTTGGCCGTTCTTTGGTGCTTTGTGGCCAAAAATTGGAGGTCATTCACCACCCTCCCCTAAAAATAGCCGTGGACTCTCCCATTCAAAATTTGAGCCGTTACGTGTATGACACATACATACGGAGTAGTGAGAGGGGTCCCGCTACATAGTTCGAAATTTGAAATCATCAAGCGATTTTATTCGGAAATACTTTTTTGGACGATTTTGTGATAATTATACCTCACGAACCCAGCTTACTGTAACAAAAATCTCGAATTAAATCCCTTTAAGGACTACCTATTCTTCATCTCAGCCATTTCTGGCACACCCTGACCACATGCAGGTGTGTTCTGCGCTGTGAAGCTCCAACAAATGATAACTGAAATGTTGAGGATTCTATAGTCTGTTTCATTTATCCGAGAGCTTTTTCAGTAAATGCTTTCAGAGACTACAGTAATCTCTTCTTTCTTATTTACTGTAGGTTGCTAGATCTCACTGTAGGTACGTAGCAAAGAAGGGTTTTTCAATAATATTTGTTGCGGCATAATTTATTCTCGTCTTCCAGCAGATCAATCAACTTACAGATAAAAATCTCACATTCAGCTTATCATATTACTATAAGTTGACACTTTAAACACGATAGACTAAGATTTTTAGAAGCGTCGCGAACTCCCGCATAGCTTAGTGGTAAAACGTCTGCTTGTCGAAGCAACCCTGGTTTGATTCCAGTCGATAGCTTTTTATTTAGCGCACTTACTGTAGTATGTCTCAGCGCTGATTAAATGCCTAAATTAAGTCTATATGGATGGATTAGTGCATTGAAAATGGAAGAATACCATCCAATCGCCCTCACTGAACTGATCTGCCGAATCACAGTATATCATCCTATTTCGCTTACTGTAGCCCTTGAAAAATTTACTAAAAAGCTCTCCAATAAATGAAACAGACCATGTCTTCTACTTAGACGAATTGATCAGTTGTGAGTTTATTTCCATCTACAAATGCAGGCAGATGCTCCTAAAACAATTTAAATTAGTATTAAAATTATATTTTACTTCGAAAAAAGTGGGAAATGTACGAGTAAAATTCAGTCGAGGTGTATGATAAACACAAAATGTGGCTCGCCGCTATATGATCGCCCAGTTCGTCGATCTTATTTATTATTGTTATTCTTATTTATTCCTTGTCTGACTAAATTTCTTTTCCAGATACGAACTTTTCCGTCATTTCGCGACTGCTTCATATGTCGATGAAGGTTGCGTACGGACTGCAATACAAAGCATATAGTGGATTCGAAACGGCAAAAGAGCGCGCATTGCAAATCATCGGTCAAATGAACATTGCATTACGCTTAGTGAGCTGTGTTTAAAATTCGTTCTTTATAGCTCAGTGTAATTTATCGAGCTTCAAGTTGAACTAAACTCGTTTTAAACAATATTTTAATTAATGGAGATGACTAAAATTTAGCTAAATAAACGCGTGAGCTGTCAAATAAATGCCGATAAGGTACGTGCGGGGGCGTACGCGGGATTTTTCTGTAAGAGGAGGGGCGATCCGAAAACTGGTGACCCTGTATTTCGGGATATGTTCGGCGGTACACAGAATAAATTGCATTTTCGGACTTTTACGAACATGCTCTACCCATAAACGGTGGCGGATCTAGGATTTTCCTTAGGGGAGTGACCCAACTTTTCCAAAAACCAGTCAACAACAGGTCCAAAAAATTTGCTCTTACGTGCGAAATAGCCTTTTTTGGCGTTTTACATCGTCTGCTTTTATTTAAAATCACTTTTGATACAACATTTTTACGTAAAATTTATGAAATTTTCGACAATTTTGTGCGAAAAATCATCACATTTCTTTGACTTCAGCGGAAATCCGGCGCGAAGCGCCGGTTCTTGCGAAAGTTAGGCGGAAGGACGTTTAGAATCTTGATTTACTGCTCGATTTCCTGCATTTGACACAGAAGCATTAGAAATTTTTAAAGTTATACATGAAAATAGAAGAAATCTATGCCGATATATCTGTTTCTGCTCTTGAAATTATTTTGAAACCTATTCTAGAAGCAAAAAATGGCTTACAGATTGCCAGGAAAGTAAATAAATGTCATTAATAAGTATCATCCGGCGCGTAGCGCCTGAAAAATTTGAGAAATTATGTTCACTGACGGCCAAAAATCATTGCAAATTGAATATCCATTCTTTATCTCGCCAAATATTTTTAGCTTATGGGAGGGGGCGGCCGCCCCCCCTTAAATCCGCCCCTGATTAAGATTGATTAAACGTTTGTTCTGTACGATTTTTTTAAATATTTTCAAGCTGTATGGGACACATGTTTAGAATGACTGTTGATTGTTTGCTTGTGTTTCTGCACAGATTGAGTATGTCAACAATACATCTCACTGGTTGACCGATGATGCTCTTTCGAAATTTTCGGCCGTTCAAAGCCAAGCTGCGAATATATTGCGAGAAATCAAAGACAATACGGCAAAATATGGGAGAAAGGTGAGAGCCCTCTACTTCATCTGCTGTCTCTGGTCAAAATACGAACATCAGTTCAAAATTAAACATTAGTTTTTCGAAGTATAGTTTGTCCCGCACCACACGTGCATCTGGGGTGGTATCCACCTGCCAGTACTTTTGAATGGCATACCTTCTCAGACCATTTTGGAACCAAACCTATACCTCGAACCACAAAAAGCGTCTAATGACGTTCAACCATGTTATTTCAAGTGCAAACACTTATTCTTCGAGCAGTAGAAAGTTCCATTATTTCGTATAGTTCATTCCATCGCCCTTATTTTTATCTGTTTTAATGCAAATATTATTTCGAAAATTCATTAAGAATAAAATACAACGAAGTAAGTATCGAAATTTGATATTAAATACCAAAATTAGGTACATTTACCCCCTCCCTCCCCAAGGAAATTCACTTTGCCCCCTCCCAGTACTTTTAACCGTGTGCAAGTCTGTCCTGCACGTATCCATCTGCACTTTTATTTTAATATCCTACGTGCACTTTTTGTAAATTTGACACATCGCCAAAACAGTTCAAACAAAAGACTTTTCGGCTACTGAATTCCACCTTGTGGAAATGCAGTAGTGTAAGGACCATAGGTGCGCAAGGTCAAGGGGGTGGTGTAAACCAAAAATTGCTAGATAGCTATGTGCTTCGAAAAAACAGCTCTATAGTCATTTTGGGGTCAGAAAATTAGCTGTATAGCCTTTAAAATTAGCTGTAAAGCCTTTTTGGTCTCAGAAAACTAGCTATATAGCCTTTTTGGATTCAGAAACATAGCTATGTAGTCTTTTTGGACTAAAAATAGCTATTGATCCCTTTTTGGAGTCGAGAAAATAGATATATATCCTGTTCAAACTCAGAAAAGACAACTAAATAGCATTTCTGAGCTCAACAAAGACTATATAGCTAGTTTTCTGAGCCCTAAAAAGGCTGTATAGCTAATTTTTTGAGCCTGAAAAGGCTATACAGCGATGGTTTTTCGGCCAAAATCGCTATAAAGCCATCAGTTTTTCAAAGCTCAGGGGGTAATACCCTCCTCACCCCCTTGCTCGTGTATGTTGAGAACAATAGGTTTGAATGTGCCTAGTATTGTTTTCTGGACTACGAACAGACGTTTGTGACATTTTGATCATTTTGTTTTCTTTTTATTCATAATTTCGCCAAATAAATCGGTATTGCGATCCTTCTACACTTGAATAATCACCATTTTAACTTCCCTTTCAGTCTATATCTTCATTAGGTTCCTCTTAGATAAGCAGCTCATATTTCCGACTATGACAAACTATTCCGTTAGACCAACCGCCCCATTAGACTCACCAAAAATTCCACTACATACATCCATAACTTGCACAATGAGCTGTCCCACTAGACCCACTATTTTGTGGCTGTTTCACCAGTCCCACTGTCTCGGAAAACTCACCAGAAAAAATATAGGTGCGTACGTTTATACGAGTATGTGCAAAATAAGGATTGTGTCCCAACATGGCCACCAGTCCCAACACGGCCACCGAAATTTCCAACACGGCCACCGTCCCAACATGGCTACCGTCCCGAAAAAGCCACTGTCTCAACAACGTTACTATCACTGTCAGTTAAGTGGGCATTAATAGTTAATTACAGGAAGGTAATTAGGCATGGATATAAATGTGGCAGCAATTAAATTGATGACTAAAGTTAGTTTTTTACACGCATAAAGAATTTCGCATGCAACGAAGCATTGTTCTGCACTGTGATCGGGTTGTACATGTTGGGCGCATCGGAAACATTCAGCCCCGAAATTCTGGGGGAAGGGGGTGCAAAATTTTCTAAAGGTCAAAAAATGGTCTTAAAAATGGTGGTATGGCGAAAAAACACCATTTTTAAGGTTTCTCATCGAGCACTATCCAGTGGCATCAAATAATCGCTAAAAAAGCAAAAAGAATTTTCAAAAATTGAATTCTGGGGGGTATCTTGGTTTTTGGGGGTTATTCGAACTTATGGGGGATGCATACGCCCAAACCCCCACGCCCTGGTGTGGTGGTGGCCTTGTTGAGACAGTGGCTTTGTTGGGACGGTGGCCATGTTGGGACGGTGACCATATTGGGACGGTGGTCATGTTGGAATGGTGGCCATGTTGGGACGGTGGCCGTGTTCGGAATTTTGGTGGCCGTCTTGGGACTGGTGGCCATGTTGGGACGTTACCAAAATAAGATACGATCGTTAAACATTTATATAAATAATTTTTGCGAAATTTAAAAATGCTAGTAGTCATGCATGGCATGGTACCCAAAATCAAGCTTTATTGATTGTTTTTTTCTGAATCATTGTACGTATACGTATTATCGGATGGATAAAGCAGTACATCATTTGTAACGTAGATAGATAGACTTTTGAAGCAAACTACATATAGTTAAGTGCTCTTAGGTAGAAAATTTAAAAATTTCAAATTTGAGAAAATCTAAAAAAGCTTTATGCCTTTGAAATTCGAAAAAAAACTTTTAGTTGTAAATGTCAATTTTATGCATGTTACCTATATACTGACATATAAGTTCCGTAAATTTCTACACAAATGCTTACCCTCAGCGCATAAATGTGCTTCAATCTGTTCTAATTCCTGATTCAAGTGACCAACTTTTAATTATCGTTACGGTGATTAATTTACTATTAAATTTCTTTATTGTCGAAAAATTCTACAATAGAACAGCGTCGGCCGCGAGATTTGCGCAATACTTATCGCTTAAATGCAGTTTTAGAAACATAATTAATTCTGTCATATTGTCATTGAATCAGACAACGAACGTCACAAAAATTCATCCGCAGGAATGAATTCTGCAAATGCGCGAAGATATATTTCTGATTCCTTTTTAGAAATAAATTTTGAGTTTTTGGTATTGGTCAAATCATGTTAAATTTCTTTTGTAAAAAACTCATATAACGATAATCCGCAGTGACTCGCAGTATTTACCAATTGACTAATGTACTTATATCCTATGTCAATCATTAAATTTTTATCCGGTTGCGTATCCTAGCTGAACATACAAAGTGTATTCTTATTGGCGGCTTTTAAACCTCCCTCAGTTTAGCATCTATGTACATTTTTTCTGGTGTGTCTTCTGAAACAGTGGGACAGTCGCAAAATGTTGGGTCTACTGGAACAGCTCATTATCATAGGTGGTTGGCACCAAAGTTCTGGGGGTGCAAGACTTTTTCAAAGGTAAAAAAATGGCCTCAAAAATGGTGGTATGGCGAAAAACACCTTTTTCAATGTTTCCCATCGAGCACTATCCATTGGCATCAAAAAATTGCGAAAAAACAAAAAATTTCAAACATTGAATTCTGGGGTTACTTAGGTTTCTGAGGGGGTGCATACCCCAAACCCCCACGCCCAGGTATGCTCATTATGCACGCGGTGGAACTAGTGGAATTCCCGCTAGATCTAGTGGGACGAAACAGTGGATCTAGCAAGACGGGACCATATTTTCGCCCCTGTATCTGGTCCATAGGCATCGAGTTGAAGCAATTTGCCAAATGACGACATCGGAAACTTAGTTAACTGACATTGACGTACCTAATCAAAATTAGCTAACATCACAATTTAACGGCTTTCTCAGACTGACTTTGCTTGCATATTCCTGCATTTAGAACTATTTTAAAAACTAGCGTGTTTCAGCCTGACAAACTTTTGTTGAAAATGGTACAAAACGCCTCCGTTACATTCGTGTCCCTGGCAGATTTGGTCAATAAATATTCGGCTTCCTTTTTGCCTCACATTGTGAACACAAACGTTCAGCTTGCCGTACAGTATGCTCACGAATTGAGCGACACATTCAACCAAGTGAGTTGAGAGGCATCATCCAATTGGCAACAAATTATTGGAAAATTATATTATTATTATTTAATCATATTAAGAAATTATTAACAAGAAATTATAACAAATTAGCACTACTTCTTTGATTGATCCATTTGCAGTATTTTTATTATTTACATAATTTTTACGACGCCTTTAGCTGTTGTGATTTATATACCAATTTATTTGTAAACTTGGAAGTTCGTTAGTTCTACCCAACTCTTGCTTTCCGTATAAATTGAAACAAGGCTTACATCTGTGATTATTTTTTAGCCTGGTGATGCACAATAGCCTCTACAGTAACTTGTTGCTTTGTAAGCTGCGAGCAACACTTTAGAAATCGTTCGTCACTCATTGGCTTAAAATGGAAAGACTATAATCTGTTTGCACACAAACAACTATCTAATTCATTCCGTCTCTATCCTTTTATTTCTTTTTTAGTTTCTGCCTTAGTTCTGTTTCAAACTTTTTTGAAAAGTAGAGTATGTGCACCGGATTAGCTAATCAAATGTACAGAATCACGCATAACTTTGCCTCCACAAGAATGAATAATTAAGTGACAAGAGTGTAAATTACGTCATTTTATCAGAATTGAAAGCGGAATTAATTTATGCATTCTTAATTCGTTGTGTCCATAATTGATCAAGATTGCTTTATATCTAACTGGGCACAACCAGAGAGAATTCCAGACAATTCTGACTTCTCAGTTCATTTTTAAAATCAATTGAATTATGAATTTTGACCGCACGCGAGTGTTTTATCGAAGCAGGACGTTTATGCATCAGTCATCTGCAGCATTATAACGTCTGCTGCATCTTTTAGTTTTTATCGTTTTAGCCTTTTATGTAGATAACGTTTAAATCGGACGAATTAAGTCGACAAATTGCACCGAAAATTATTACAGTCAATTTCTAGGAAATGTTACAACTTGCATGGCTTTGACCAGCATGCAAGGAGATAACCGTGTTAAAGTTCAATTGCCCAAGTTTCAAAATATTTTGATAATTCGAAAAATGAAATAATATTTTTAGACAAAATGCCTTCGGAAGGGCATACTTTCCAGACTTCGCCGTGCTTTTCGATAACTCACATTAGTTTTTGTGGTGAATATGACAAAAGTGTCTACGGAGGCAATCGAATTACGTTTACTGTTTCTCGTCAACATTGATGTCTGATCATTTTTACATGTAAAGGCTCGAAATTCTGGGTGGGGTGTCCCCGGCCATTTTAATGAGGGGGGAGGTAAAGACCTCCAATTTTTGGCCAAAAAGCCAAAAAATGCACCTTTCTTCCAGAAATCGGGTAGGGGGTCAAAAATTTTCTGACTTAGGGGTTGGGGGACGTCCGACTTTGGTTGGGGTTCCCCAAACCCCCCTGTTACATGTATGTGTCTTATAGTTTTCAGCCTCGCCTGATCTTTCTGAATACTTTGTTTTCTAAGACCGGATAAAAAATTCGTATGAGGAAACACGCCTGCACCCCAATTTTATGCCATTTATTCGTTGTTCGTCGCATCGTATGTGCGTTTCCAGACGTGGATAAAAATTTTTAAGCGTGCAATTTTTAGTTCCAGGTTAAATTACTTTAAAATAATTACTTCCAAATGGTAGCAAAAATTGAATAAAGGTTAACCGTTACTTGATCCATGAAATGTATGACATTACTCTCTGGTCAGAAAAGTTGTTCAATACACTTCCTGCTCAGGCCACGACACTGGGGGAGCTGAAAACGGACGTTATCAAAGAGGCGCGGGAAAAGTTCACTTTCGTTCAAGCCGTCTTCTTTTCAGTCATGGATCGGGTCGCCATCTACCCGCCCATCAGCTGGCTAGTAAGCACACTTGCATAAGAAAATTAAAATGACACAATATAAAATAAAGAAAGTAAAACTTTTACTGCGTATTTATTTAAAGTTCTGATAAAGTAACCGTAGAATCGCTTTGATTGCTACGTGTTTCAATTTGAAAGTGGATTGAGTCTGAACTGCGATAGTCCTTTCTCGTTTACTAATGTTTTTAGGTCGTTTGTATTCGGTGATAATGATACGAATTTTGACTGTGCTTCGAGAACAACTATAGTTTATTTCACGAGTCCTTGTACATGGATTAGAATTTTTGAGTTCAGTCGATTGCGAAACGCGGTTTAAACTGAGGCCCCAATCATGATACTGTGCACAGCAGTTGATAAGCAAGCATAAGAAGTTTTGCTATGCAAAATTATAGTGCTGTAGACTGCCTAAAAACCAATTTTGTAGCTACCCGCTTGAGCGCCGAAAATTGATTTACACGCACTAGGTTTCGTGAAATAGACTTTAATTACTTTCGGATTACTTATAATATTTGAAAAGACGATATTGAATGATATAACTTTTCGAATTTTTATTTCACGATTCATTTAAAAAGCCTGCGTTTGTCTTGCACGTCTTCATACAAAAAGCATATCACTGTCTGTGGCCATTATAAAATCAAAAAGTTATGCTGTAAATCGCTTACTGTAGAATGTCATTGCAACTGCAGTAAAGGTCAAAGTAAGATTATAGTCTGTTTCACACAAGTTCGGTCATAAATTTTGAAACTATCTCCACAATAAGCTGACCAATTACGATTATAGCTTTGATCGTAACCCTCGGCTTAATGTCGACGAAAATTCTTAAAATTTATGCACGAAGTTATGTGAAACAGACTACAAGCTTGTAGTAGGTATCCTCGGGCAACTAACTGGCAGTCTGCGACTCGTCATAATCGTACCTGATCTTAACTTATTATTTATATTTCTTATTATACTGTTTAAGCAGCAAGATTATATCAAAGTTCCATATTTGTTTTGCAAAGTAAGAAACGGAACTTCAATAGGACCTGTTACATGGTACATTATTTGGAATTTTTAGTTATCGCTGCTTATGTTTATTACTTTTGCACCTATTTGACGATCGTACTCACATTAAGGTGTCGTTTTCGGTAAATCGTGGCATTTTAAAACAAAACTTTTCCGACGGCGAAGTGACTGATGGCAGCGAAAGGGCTCCCAACAAGTCTAAGACTCAATAATATTGGGCGCATTTAGTGAAATTTGCATTTGATCTACAGTGCTTTTTGGTCGTACTGATATTTTATGTTAACAATGCATTCGAAGACTAACGGTTGTGAATGCACTCTTTTCGACAATACCACTGGCATAGATGGGCATGGTAGTGGGAGTCACGTTGAGTGAAATCTTATAAGCGTAGTACAAAACCTATATTACCGATCATGAATTTTTCATCTCTTAAAATATCATTGCGACTGTTTTCAGCCATTTGAAATGCCAAATGACTGGATACTCTTTTCCAATTTCATATGCGTTTTATGAAATAAAATGAAATCCCTGTTTTTAAGCATCTTATAATGCGAACAAGTCGATTTATGCGACAGGTGACTGATAATTCAGATTTGAATGCTACAGAATTATTTCTATTTTCAGCTGAAAATCATTGTGCTGTTCTAGAATTGCCTATCAGTGCTCTCATTTTTTCTCAATCTGAGAGAAGGTAATACACCTTTCATGCCTTCCCCAGTAGCTTTACCGTTCTTTTTTGTAAATCTAATAAGAAAACGGATGGAAAATTAGTAAGAACGGAAACAAAACAACGATGGATTCTAAACTATATTTTCATGATGTTCGAAGAAAAATAAGGAAGAAGTTCTGATAAGCAGTTAATTATCGATTTATCAAACCTTGCATACTTGAATTATCATTTCATGAGATGCATAGTTTTGACCATGCATGGGCAGCAACCGGATGCTGGGATCCGATGAGGCAGAAATCGCGACAAAAGCCAAAAATATAATTATGTTGGGTCTTCCGCATTCTAGCGCGAGTTTTTTTAGATTCTGGAGTGTCTGAACCCCCATGCTTATGTGTGGTCTTGATGTGAGGTTGATAGTTTGTACAAAAACTTGTAGCGCAAAAAATTGGCTTTGGATCAGTGGCGGATCCAGACTTTCGTATGGGGGAAGTAATAACTCAACTTTTCCAAAATAGTCGAAAATTGATCCGAAATCCACTATTCACCCGCGTAATAGCGCTTTTTTCGTCGCTTTACATTGACTACTTTTACTAGAGATGATTTCTGGTACAAGGTTTCTTTAACGTTATCTGAACTTCGGCCGGGAATTAATTAAATTTAGACAGAAAGACGTTTGAAACTGAATTATTTTTCCTGTACTCATGCTCTTGGGGCAAAACCTATTAAAGCATTCGGCGCGATGCGCCCATTTTTTTCAGAATTTATGCTACAATCGAATGAAACCCATAAAAATATGGCGTCCAGGTCGCCAAAGCATTATCAGGCGCGAAGCGGTGTAAAATTTTGAGAAATTACGACAGTCGATGTTCAAAAACAAATATAACGTAGGTTTCCATTATTTATCTTGCAAACTATGTTGGGCCAGTAGGGAGAGTCGGCTTGCTCCCCTCCCGTAAATCGACCCCTGCTTTAGATCGCTTAATGACATACCGGGCACGTAGCTGGCCTTCTCAATTCGGGGGCGACCATACGTGGGCAGCAAGAAATTTCTGGGGGGGGATGTGCAAGATTTTTTTGAAGGTCAAAAAATGGCCTTAAAAATGGTGGTATGGTGATAAAAACACATTTTTCGACGTTTCTCATCAAGCACTATCTATTGGCATCAAAAAATTGCGAAGAAAGCGGAAAAATTTTCAAAAATTGAATTCTGGGGGGGTATTTTGATTTTTGGGGGGTGTATACTCCGCCCAAAACTCCCCCACGCCCAGGTGTGGGGGCGACTAAAATTGTGAAGTCAAATACCTTAACAAATACTTGTAGGCAGATAAAAATAATGATATTTTTGAGAGTTTCTCAGCGAGCTACAGAAAATAATTTGAAACTAAAAATCAAAAAATTATTTTGAAAGCGCCCGAACCTTCTGGGCCCATCAGCTCAAAAGCATGCTAAAATCTATCCTGCCTGCCGGTCTTTCTAATACGCTTCAAGAATTTTCAATTTTTTCCTCGGGGAGGCCCTAACAAAAAATACTATTACTTTCAAATTCGGGGGACTAGTCCCCCTATCACCCACCCCACAGCTACATGCCTGTATCGTATAACTCCAAAATGGGCTTCACTGAAAAGACGTGCTTAAGTTCTGCAACATTCTAAATTCTCTACTTTCCTTTATAATATGACATTTTTGTTCTGGTCAGATGCAATTTTATGAGTACAACGATTCCGCCTTTCGATATACATACTTTTTCGTAAGCGCGTTCAGGTATATGGAAAGCATTCGAACCGTGTTTATGTTTGTTGATTATTTTCTTCCGAGTCGCATTTTCGTATCAGGACGAAAAGTATTGCATACAGTGTTTTCTCTGTATGTAACGTCTGGTGCGCCTTACCGAAGCATTTTTCTGTCTAACACTTTTTCATTCGTTCGGCACCTGTATTCGCATATTTGTATGAAATTCAATTATACTGTAATTGTACGTGTAACAGGTCCTTTATTTAATTGCAACTGCCCAATTTTAATTTTCGAGTTTTTCCCTCATCTGTGATTATAGTTTAATTATTCGCTGTAATTTCATTTCCTGTTACACGTACAATTATTCAGGACGTTGTTTTAAAGCAGGACATCTTGGATTAATAACTCTTTACGAATTAGTTTTTTATTAGTCATTTTTTCGATTGAGATAACTTTACGACATTTAACTTTATTGCATTATCTTGATTCTTTTGTAGTTAATACCGTAATCTGTCATAATAAAGTCGGTTTCACAGTTTTGTGGTGTCAAAGGAGGACGTGCAACGTGGCATTAACAAAAAGTGTATCATTACCATGCCCAATATGAATTTCGAATCGTGAACAACAGTCAACTCATCTTCATATATGTAGGCAATTTCTTATCAAGCTGTATCCATTGGAATAAAACCTGCGAAAACAAAAGGAATCTCCATAATTTTCGTTCAAAAACGTGCCTCCGTATGCTATTCAGGTGTTTTTCGCAGTTTTTAATCTAAAATATAACATTTCCATCTGGCCGTCTCTACCCTTTTACTTGGAATCTTGAGTCATTTATCTGGACTTGTGAGCCCTAAAATGACCGGTCAGAGGTGATCTAGGTACATACGGGGTGTATCGAGAGTAAGTAAACGATACTAGCAAAGGAAAAAGCTCCGATGGAACAAAAAGGACAAATATACTTGGAATTACATATTATTAAGGACTTAAAAGGAGCTGAGGGACCAAAGGTGGGCGCCACCAAAGTTCTGGGGGTGCAGGATTTTTTCAAAGGTCATAAAATGGTGGTATGGCAGAAAACACCATTGTCTCAACGTTTCTCATCGAGCACTGTCCATTGGCATACAAAAGAACAGAAACAAATTTTAAAAATTGGAATTCTGGTGGGTGTTATGGTTTCTGGGCGCTGCACACCCCCCATCCCCCACGCGCAGGTATGAAGGGGACTAAGTTACCTATGTATGCCTATGGATGTTGAACGAATACTAAAAATTAGACTTCGCTAAAAATGCGAAAAATCAAAGTATGTATATTCTGCGGCCTGCAGAAGGGAGTTGCACCATACGTGGGCAGCAAGGTAATTCTGGGGGTGCAAGATTTTTTGAAGGTCAAAAAATGGTGGTAAGGCGATAAAAACACCATTTTTTGACGTTTGTCATCTAGCACTATCCATTGGCATCAAAAAATTGCGAAAAAAACGGAAAAAAATTTTCAAAAATTGAATTCTGGGGGGGGTATTTTGATTTCTGGGGGAGGGGGTATTTCGGTTTCTGGGGGTGCATACCCCCCAAACCCCCCCTTCCCCACGCCCAGGTGTGAGTTGCACCACTTACGTAAAAGTTAATAACATGATTATAGTCTGTTTCATTTAACTTTGCGGTTTTCTTTTAAATTTTTCCGCAAGAATCGGGCCACAAAAGGTGGTTTAAAATTGTGATGCAATAATGCTGCTCAACCATGACATACGTTCTATCACTCGATATACTGTAGAACATCACATTTACCGCACTTGTTTTAAAACACTTTTGTAGTCACTTTAAATTTTTCGAAACCTCAAAGCTAAATGAAACAGACTATAGCTTAACCTTGAACACAAGCGATCACTAACTAAAAAACGACAAAGTGCATTCTTATGCTAGCATGGCACGCATTGCTGTGGGCAGCAAAGAGTCGCTTTCTGTAAGGCTCGAACATAGTTGGACGGCACCAAAAGTCTTGGGGGTGCAAGATTTTTCAAAGGTCAAAAAATGGCCTTAAAAATAGTGCTTCGGCAAAAAAACACAATTTTTCAACGTTTCTCATCGAGCACTATCCTTTGGCATCAAAAAATTGCGAAAAAAACAACAAAAAATTTCAAAAATTGAATTATAGGGGTATTTTGGTTTCTGGGGGTATTTTGGTTCATCGGGGGAGGGGGTGCATACCCCCAAACCTCCACGCCCAGCTGTGATAGTCGTTCAAAGTAATTTTAGGTATGATTCTTAAGAGTCAGTAACGGCATCGGCAATACCTGCATTGATTGGTTATGCCTCATTCATTTTCTTCTAGGCTTTAGATCTTGAAGCAATGGAATTTGAAGAACTTGAATTTTTCGATCGCGAATCTCGACGCCCGCTATGTATAGAACGTCTTCTAGCATTTGGTCTACCTATTTTAGAACCGCGTGATACGTTGTACGTCAGATTTGGTTGAAGTTAATTTTTTCATTCTGTTAACCCATATATAACTACATAATGTAGATGTCAGCAAGCCAAACTGTGGAGTCTGAAGATTTTCAAGAACTGAAAAGAGCCACAAATTCAATTGTGCGTAAAAAACCCGTTTTACGGCAATATTCAAAAATATGTACAAAACGGAAAATTTCAGAAATCGTATCTCATCTGGTATTAATCGCCTGCACAACGTTTTGAAAGTACAAATTCAACCCCAAGCGTCCTTGAGTCGCCACACGTCTTAGGTAACCTGCCTGTGTATGCAGACATACATACATAAGTAAACTACCCGGCATAAAAGTATAATTTTCAAAATTTTTAGTATAAGTAGCTTGTTGAAAGGGCATTTTTTGCGTGTGGTGTAAAGTAGTGCGAACTTTTCAAACATGCTGAAACTTGACAGATACGTTCCAAGTGATCCTACCTTGTATTGCATAATGTTTTTTTGAATATTTAGTACTCCAGGTCCAGGATATGAACTCGTAAAAGTGACAAATCATGTGGTCGCTCCGTCGCGCGTATGATAAATTACACAACCCACTTCTTGGTTTAAAAAGAATAGTTTAAAGTTCTTAAACTAGCTGTGCTACTACATGCGCAAAGAATAACTTTAGCATTGCATAACGTATTAATAAGTTTGAATAATTTTATGTAGCTTTTTCTGAACCAAGAAGTGAGATTCTGTAATTTATCGCGCGCGGAGTGACTGCAGGATTGTCCACTATTAAAAGTTCATGTCCTTGACCTAAGGAATACTGGACATTTAGAAAATATTATGCATCTACTAAGTAAGATCATTTAGAACGTATCAGCCAAGTTTCAGCATGTTTCAAGAACTTTTACACTACTTTACACCGCCCACAAAAATTCCTACATAACACGCTAGGTGTACTGAAAATTTTGAGAGTTTTACTTTTTGTGCCAGTGTACTGTATATTCACCAAATGCGAAGTACAAGGAAGGTAGGACGAGCCTCCTGCATTCCAACGTTTGGCTTATTACGTTCGTGATGACTTTTTCGTAGTTTTTGCGTTATGTTTAATAAAGCTATAGGTCTGTTTAGATGATTTTTAAGAAATTTTTCTATTCAAAGCACGGTTGCTTCGGCAGCTGCATTGACTTTATCCAAAATTATGTACCATATACCTAACTGAACTTACTGTGTCTCTAACAGACTTTAGAAAGGAGTGAAAAATCCGGTCGCAATACTTATTGATATTTTTCGTTATTATCTATTCAATAAACGAAAAACGGCAGCTAGCCAACCAAACTAATCAATTTGACTCGACTATATGTCTGTTTCACGGAACGTAGTGCATGGATCACAATTCTTGGTCGACGTATGTAATCGATTACAAAGCGGTTTAAACTAAAGCAGCAATTCATGATACCATGCAAATAATTAAAAGCCTTCGCCCTGCTTTGAATTGTCGGCTTATTTATAAAGTAGGGCTCCTCGAGACGATAGGGAAAGCCCGCGTTTCCAGTCAGAAGACAAAAATACAGAGCACTGTGTAGCATGCGTTGGGCCAGGCTGACCGTAACGACGAAAAATGAGTCGTGCTCATAGGTGGGCGGCACCAGAGATCTGGGGGTCCAAAATTTTTCAAAGGTCAACAAATGGCATGGTGGTATGGCGAAAAAACAAAATTTTCGACGTTTCTCATCGAGCACTATCCATTGGCATCAAAAAATTGCAAAAAAAAAAACAAAAACAATTCACAAATTGAATTCTGGGGTGTTTTGGTTTCTGGGGGTGCATAACCCCGAACTCCCCACGCCCAGGTATGATCGCGCTACAGCGAACATGGATGCTTGTCCAACAGTGAAACTAAAAACGAGAACGAGAGGCGCTGTGGCCAAAGCAAAAGTTGATCGACGATGAAATCCACAACGAGCGTCGACAAAGGGCGGCGAGGGCGGTCAACAACAACAAAAAACAAAGCCGACCACCACACTCTAACTTGCTAAATCTACATACTACGTGAAAAGAAATACAGTAATTATGTTTACATATCGAGAGATAATTAGTTACTGGGAAACTATTATTCGTGCAAATCAATAAGATACATACACACGAGATTAAACATCAACATTCGCTAAGGCTGTACATACCTGCTTACCAGTCAACTATAATCTGATCCATTCCGGACGGCCCGTTTTTTCTAGACTTTTTCACTGCACAAATGGCTTCTTCATTTATGGCCTCATAGCGAATGGTTGCTTTGAACTATTCTTATTTATCTTTGATGTGCTTTGCCTAGCATGCGGCGCACACTGCTGAAACAACCTAAACCACACAATATTCTGCTACAGTAATTAGTGTAAAGCGAAAATAGGCCGTTTGGAATGGAACAGACTATAGTAAGCGGCTCGCACAAAGCGGGCCTAATGGCGGACACCTGTGGAAGACGCCGTTTTACACTATGTAGTGTATGAATTCGCTCTGCAAACCGCGATTTCCTCTACTACTGTAACACTCGATTTCTTTCGCGCTCGACTCCACCAAATCTATGAAAAAATTTGCTATCGACTCTGTTGAGCAACTGAAATGAGAAAATCGAGCGCTACAGTAATAAGATAATTAATTAGACTATAACTACATATGCATAGGTACATAAATGCGAACGAACTGAAGTTAGCAAGCTCCTGCATTTGCAAATTTGTAGCACATTCACCTTGAGCGCAAAAATGGGATCACAGAAGCTATATACGACTTCTTGTACTTCTCTGTCTCTTTCGCTTTGACAATTGTTCTGAAATCCTATATCTGGAACAATCGACACGTTGGTTAGGTATTTTATTTTGTAATTTTTACCCGTCTGGTATTCTTAACTTAGAAAGATGCATCTGTTGCATTTTGAAAAATAGATATCGCAGCATACTGTGCAGTACAGATGTAGTAGAGTAAGAAGGGAAAACAAACAGGATGAATTTCAATGAATGAACGAAATAATTTATTACTAAAACGCGACAATTACGAAGGATGTAAAAAGTAATAAGACGTACGGTCAAAAGAATAAAAGCGTACAGCAAAAGGCGACGAGCGAGTCATGAAAATGACGATTTAAGCCCGCCCTCTAATAAATCGAGAAAGTTTTTACGACTGGATGCTTTTTAAAAATCAGTAGGCTGAAGAGGGACTTACCCCTTAAGGAATTTTCGAGTCTTCATAAATGGAGCTATGTGGTTGTCTAACGCTGTTCTGCGATTGTACCTTGGAATAAACATAAAAAAGTCGTCCTTTGCTCCGATTTCGATCTAGTTGTCACTTATTTTGACTTAAAGGCGATAAGGAAAAGAGCTTCGAAATTTTAGGAGCCATGAAAAGGCTACTTATTTTTAAATATTTCTGGTTAATAGAAATTACTTAAACATATGCAGAAAATTCGAGGGCTCAAGTACAGGATATGGGCAGACCCAGTGATGGATCTAGGATTTTCCAAAGGGGGAGTATCCCAACTTTTCCAAAACCAAAACCAGTCTAAAATTTGTCCTAAAGCGCGAAATAGCGTTTTTTGGTGTTTTACATGTATACTTTTACATAAAATAACTTTTGACGCATTATTTTTTCTAAGAATTTTAAAATTTCCCACAATTTTGTGCGAAAAAATCATTAAATTTCCTTGACTTTAACAAAAATCTGGTGCGAAGCGGCGGAAAATTTGTAAAAATTAATGCGAATAAACGTCTAGAAGAAGGATTTACTGCTTGATTTCCTGTATTTATAGCATTTGATGCGAAACATCGAAATTATTAATTGAAAATAGAAGAAAACTATGCAAAAATAGCTGTTTCTGCTGCTAAAATTATTTTGAAACCTACATAACAGAAAATGGCTCCTAGGTCGCCAAGTAAATAAATGTCATTAATAGGTATCATCCGGCGCGTAGCGGCCAGAAAAATTTCAGAAATTATGGTCACTGACGGCCAAAAATCATTGTAAATTGCATATCCATTCTTTATCTCGCCAATGTTTTTGGCCGATGGGGAGAGGCGGCCGCCCCGCCCTCTTAAATCCGCCCTTGTGGGCAGCAGGGTCGGCAAAAATCCAAATTCGAAAATTTTGAAATTTGGGGTTTTGGAGGGTTTTTACGAGTTTTTCTTGGCTTTTCATACTGGTAATAAGCCTAGAGTGAGCCAGTTTTTGAAAAATACTTGGGAGCAACCAGACCGGTATACAGGATTTTGTTCCGGGGGCACGACCATGGATGGGCAAGGCAGGAGTGGCCAGAATAGGGTGAAATTCAAAAACAATCACTTTGTAAACATGGGTCATCATACTATGCATTTTAACTAATATAATTTATTGGTATTTATAACTGCTTAAGCAAATTAAAATGTCATTCTTAAGGTCAGCATGTAGCTGAATTCAATTCCAAAATGTGTTCTTCCAAGAATTGGATGTTTTAAACAATACATTAAGTAAATTATTCACCATTATGTGAAGAAAAATTGAAAGAGTGTAAGACTAGGCAAAAATTATTATTTTACAGCAAATTGACAAGATTGACTGAACTTTTTGTTAAATCAGCTTGATTTTTTTTATGAAAAAATCCCAATTTTTTAGCAGCAACTTATATTTCACTAAAATCGCCTGACAGTACCCGGTTTTTAAAAGCTGACGGATGGGTAATACCCCCTCTCACCCCTCTCTATGCCCTTGTGTGGGCCTGACCAAGATTTTTTGAAACGTAGGGGAGACCAAAGGATGAATTAAAAAAGACGTTCCACGCCCACTAGAGGCTGTGCATTTTATAAATTTTTCTACCCAGATGCCTTAAATACGTAAAATAAAAAATAATTAAATACTTAAATCCTCTTGAAGAAATCTCAGTTTCTACATAAAACATGTGTAAAACAGAAGACATAGATGCAAAATACGCTTTAGGTTCTATAAAGACTAAAAATAGAGAAAATTGTTTTGCGATTTTTGGCTAAAACGAGCAGAGGGGTGATAAAGGAAAAAAACATTCTCATATTTCGTTTCGGGGGCACGTGCCCCTGCCCCTCTGGAAACGGGCCTGGGAGCAACGTATTGGGCAAAATATATCACAATCTCAATGACAAAAGCAATTATAGGCGCTTAAACCCACAACAAAAATTTTTTGATTACTTTTCAGGTCGCTTTTCTGAGTTCAGAACTGTTATTTGAGTACTCTTTTGGGGGTCTGTAAGTAACTTTTTTCTTAGAATTTTTGACCGTCTTGAAATTTTCTCAATTTTTTCGAAAATTTTTTTGACTATTTTTGCAATGTGTTTCTGGATTCAGAATGCTCCTTTAATCACTATTTTGTAGATCTGAAAGTAACTTTTATCTGGGTCGAGATTCGAGTCGCACCCTCAAATTATTGGATTAAGGAGCATTGTAAACCCAAAAAATACTTTGTAGATAGAGGTATCAAAATTTTTTGTGAAAAGTTGAAAGGCCGCATGTTGTTTTACAGCAATAAATCGTTCGGATTTGTTTTGAACCTGCGTTTTAAAGCTCAGTAAAAATCGAAATATTTGCATGAATTGCAGCTCAACAACTAGACTTTGTGGATGCAATTAACTATTAAATTTAGTCCAGGTCAGGCGGCCGAACCTACATTGCATAACAATAACCAGAAAGAACAGATGAACAAAAATAACGAAACTGTATCAGTTTAACTTAACTTCTACCATTTTTTCTTATTTAGGGGTTTTTGTGAACCAAAATTTCTAGATTTGGAAAAGAATTTCGGGCTTGGTTCACATTGTGGGAAATTTTTGTAATGCAAAAACGCATTCTAGCAGGGTACAATTCCAAAATTTTCCGGCGGATTGATTTATTTTTAATGTTTTTTATTATGTTCGCGCCGCGCCAATCGCAGCACTTTTATCAATTAATTGCTCTAGAAATTTACTGTAATTGAAAATCCTAATCTTTTGAACGGATTTGGATAATTTTGTGATACAAAAATGCGTTTTAGAGGTAAAATTTCAATAATTTTCCGGCGCTTCGCTCCGAATTGATTTAAGATTTAATTTAATTACTTGCTATTGATGTTTAGGCCGTGCCGCACTGATTGTATGCAATTTTATTGTTAAAATGTGTTTTAAAGAGGTGCCATTTTCGGAAGTTCCTGCGCTTCGTGCCATTTCGATACATCATTGAGTTTTTATTCTTCGATAAGACTCCAGAAATCGGCGAAAGTGCAGTAGTGAAGGTCTGAAAATGCAGTTTTGGAAGATAAAATTTATTATTGATCGTTATGTTCATTGCAAATTACAAAATGTCCAAAAACTCGTTTTGGGTTTCGCCATTTTATGTAGGATGAAATTTTTGCAAAAAACATCGGTTTTTTAACATGAGCGCTCAATTTGTGAACGTTTTTTAGACCTCCAAAAATGTAAACCAAAAATTGGAGTGTGGAAAAAATTTTGGGTATGGATCGCTAGAAAAAAACGGTGTTTACAGCACATCACATAAAAATCCCTACTAAAAACTAAAATTCCAAGAAAAATCGAATTGCACGTCTGCCGAAAGGAAACAGATTAAACAGCTCTATATGCGCGAAAACAACTCAAGCATGTTAGCAACATGAAGCTAACCACAAAGCGGTTATTTCAGTAAGTGTGCAGCTAAGTTTATAGGTAGAAGAACGACTAAATTTGTGTACTAAAAACTAGAGCTGTGCCGGGGCCGCCTTTTTTGCCGGGGCCGGGGCCGGAGCCTAGGCCCCGGGGCCGGGGCCTAGCCGGGGCCAATAATAGCGTGCTTTACCATGCTCATAGTACGACCCTGCCCTACCCCTTATATGTACCTATGCATATATTCTTGCTTGTAGATATGCACGTCAAGCGTTAATATTTGTTGGGATTACAAGATATAACAGAACATGGGCATTGGGGATCTAGACCCCCCAGAATTCACATTCTCCCCCCCCCCCAAAAAAATCCGCTAGACCTCGCAGAAATTGATTTTCAAAATTTTTTTCGTTTTTCTGCGGTTTTTTGATGCTAATGGGTAGCTCTCATTGAGAAACGCGAGAAAACGGTGTTTTTTCGCTCTATCATATATATATATATATATATATATATATATATATATATATATATATATATATATATATATATATATATATATATATATATATATATATATATATATATATATATATATATATATATATATATATATATATATATAACATAGGTAGCGCGTTAGCGCGTACCTATAATATACTTGGGTACCCCCAACACCTGGGCACTCCCCCTACAGCTATAACGGGACACTTCTGGAAGGTGCGGTTTTTTTTAAAAGAAAGATAATAAAAAAATTCGCTGCCCGTGTTTTTTTGTTTTTCTTGAAACTCAAAATTGACTGTGTAAAGAAGGTGTAAAGTTTTTGTGTAACGTTATAACATAGGACAAATTTTGGGACCTTTTTACTGCGGCATGTGGACAACTGAGTATTGATGACTCGAAGAATTGAACAGAATAGGATAATAGAGGGATGAATTCTACAGATGACACTTTTTTTGTTTTTTGAAATTCGCATTATTTATCGAACGGCAGTGTAAAGAGTGCGAAAATCTGGGGGTGAAAAAGCACTTTTTGGTCGAGTTTTCAACCTTCCTATGTCCGATACTAACTCCGGTTATGAGGTTTTTAAAATGTTTTCTGACAGAAATGTAGAGCGGATCAAGGGCTACATTCTGCATATAAGCAAAGTCTTGTATGCTCTATGGTGAGTTAGATCCTGGGGTTTAAAGTTTACACTCTAGTGGATGGTGTAAAAAAACGGATTTTAACTAAGATTTCTCTGCCAAATTTTTCCGCTTATGAGTCAGTGCAAATCGAAGACAGCATTAATAAAGTGCCTCACAGGGGCTAAACATCGCAGCAAACCGCATTTAAAAAACGCAATATTGAGTTATTTATGGGGGTGTAAAGTTCGAAATCAGAGGTAAAAAATGGGCTAAAAAACACGTTTTTTCCGAAGTTTGATTGATAAATCATGCCAAATAATTTTTGCAACAGAATTTTGGCACACAGGAATGTACTACGATTTAAAAGCTACAAATTGTACCAAACCGAATTTCTTTAAACTCAATGGGGAGTTCGGTACGGAATTTTAAAGTTTACAGTGTTCTAAATGATGGAAAATACGTTTTTGTTGCGTTTTTTGTTCGCCACTTTCTCCGTTCAGAAGTCGGGATAAGTCTAATAGAATAGAAATAAAGTGCTTTATATCGGGTGCATGTCAAAGCAAATTGTCTATACATTAATATTTAGCGAGTGTAAAGTCAAAAATTTGGAGTTTTAAATGCGTTTCTGTCTTGTTTTTTCTGCCTGTTTCTCCGGTTACGAGTCAGGGACACGTTTATCAAGTCTAGAAATGGACCAGGAATCAAATTTGATATGCCAGTCTGGCGCATATGTTTACACTCTACGGTGTTGTAAAGTAGTTTACACCAATTGTTAGTTTGCCCATAGAACATTATGTAGACTTAATTTTTTCATAAATATTAATCGTAATATCGGAACAATATCAAAATTACGAATCTGGCTAAAATCATCTTTACACTAGGTGTTTACATGAAGTTTACACTACATATATATTTATCTTCGTTTTTGAGCATTCCTGAAACCTAATTTTTTCTTGGAGCCTAGAAGTTTTCAAAGGATCAAATGTGAGACGTCACGTAGGCGCGTTTGTTTACATCCAACAGTGATGTAAAGTAGTTTACATTCATTGTTTATATGTCCTCAGACCATTGTAGAGACATAATTTTTTCATGAATGTTGATCATAATATCCGAGTAATTTTTTACACTGCATGTTAGCCTTTGTTCTAGAGCATTGCAAAAATCGAAATTTTTTCCTGAGATATAAAAATTTACAGGGAATGAAATATATACGTCAATTGGGCGCGCTTGCTTACACTCAGCAGTATTGCAAAGTGGTTTAAACCTAATGTTTATTGTCTTTAAAACATTATGGAGACTCATTTTTCCATAAATGTTGAAAGAAATATCGGAGCAATATCAAAATTACGAATCCGACTAAAATATTCTTTACGCTATGTGTTTGTGTAAAGTTTACGTTACGTGTTAACCCTAATTCGATAGACTTGCAGAGACTTTGTAACTGAAGTCAAGAAATTTTCAAGGATTCATACGTGAGACATCAATTAAGTGAGTTTGTTTACCCTCAAAAGTAATCTAAAGTGATTTAAAAATTATGTTCAAGTGTCCTTAGATCATTGAAGAGATGTAATTTTGTCTTAAATGGGTTGCATTAAAGTTAAATCTTTCTTAGCCGTGTTTATAATATGTTTCACAAAATCTTGCACATGGAGAGCTATCGTTTAATTGATGTAAATTGCCTGCAAAAGTGGTTTAAAATGAACCAGCAATCACACTACTGTGCACAGAAGTCGACAAAGATATACAGCTTTATTGTAATCATGTACATTAATAAGCCGTAAACTGTTAGTATTCTCTACACCTAGTAGTTGTGTAAAGTTTGCACTATTCATTTGTTGTTAATATGTAGTCTATACTACAAATTTATTTTACTACCAAATCAAAGCGTTAGTGTTCCTTACATTTGATATTTGCGTGAAGTTTTTGAATTTTTGCCGAAAATCTTTGCCTTCTAATTTACCAACATCCCGCCTTTTCCATTTTCTTGAAGTTTAAAATCTTTTATAATTCTCTCATAATTTAATGGTAGGTTTTAACTTTAAGTTTCTCTTGGTTTACAACTCTCGCTTAGCAAGCTCATTTTTCAAAACTTTTTCATAGTGATCAGATTAGTTGCGTTTAGTTTGGAATTGGTGGACGGTCGTTATTTTATTACTCGGCTTAAATAAACCAAGTGACTATCTTTTGATTATTTTCTTCATCGCAAATTCAAACACCCAATTTTCAATTTGAAAATTGACCCAATTTTCAATTTGAAAATTGATCCAATTTTCAATTTGAAAATTGAAAATTGGGTGTTTTCAATTTCAAAAGTCACAACACATTGTGCTTGTGTATTGATTGAGTGAGGATTTGCAATGTGAATTCGTTGGTTAAATTTTTGTGCTTGATTATAAGTGAACTGCACATTAAGAAGAAATAACTTAATGCAGTTTTAATTTGAAAATGGATGGTGTCAATAAGGTTGTCTTGTTTAAAAAGGATAATGCTGATGTTAAGAACAATATTGTTTTCCGCGTTCTTGGACTGTTGTCATTATTGTGGCATGTTACTGATTGCGTTTACTGACTGATGTACTGAAATCACGCTAATTAAAAGTAGTGTACTAGCAAAGAAAAATGCTCCGATGGAACAAAAAAGATGAATATACTTGGAATTGTGGATTATTATGGATGTAAAAGGAGGGGACTAGGAAAAATCTACCTAAAGTCGGAAAATCTGCTAAAAATCACACTTTCTCTAAGCAACGCAAAAAATCGATGTATATTCTGCGGCCTCTAAAAAAGTGTCTTTTTAAATAATGTTCGAAGTTTCAGATAAGAGTGTATAAACGAAATCTATCAAGGTTACTTTTTTAAATTGCTGGCACCTGATTGATAGAAAACTAAGAGGTATTGTATTTAAAGTTGTTTTGTTTTATGAGCATTATAGCAAGCAAAGCAGGAGCCGATTGATTAGTGCACACAATCGTTTCGGGCATGCTAGTGTATCTACATTAAGTCTGTTTCAAGTCAACTTACGTGTTTCCTACTGTTTTTAACCAACCATGTCTTCAATTGTCTTCGATGTTTGCTATTTCATTCAATTGGCTTGGAAGACTGTTAGTTTACTTAATATCATTTCCCATAGCTACTGCATAGCTAACGTGCTGCTGTTTCAATCATTGTTATGGTTGAATATTTATTTTAATCTGTTGGCCGCAGAATATACATCGATTTTTTGCGTTGCTTAGAGAAAGTGTGATTTTTAGCAGATTTTCCGACTTTAGGTAGATTTTTCCTAGTCCCCTCCTTTTACATCCATAATAATCCACAATTCCAAGTATATTCATCTTTTTTGTTCCATCGGAGCATTTTTCTTTGCTAGTATATTATATATATATATATATATATATATATATATATATATATATATATATATATATATATATATATATATATATATATATATATATATATATATATATATATATATATATATATTATGAGGCACTTTTTGACTTTTTGGACCCCTAGAATTTTTGAGCTGCCCATGTATGGATTTAACTCCTCTGACTTGGATGCGTTTTTCAATGAGCTTTACTTTGCACTTTTTTTAGGCTTATTATTCTATTTGTTCTGATATACGTAGCTGTCTGCTACCAAGCAAGCTGGAAATGCTCGTCTATATGAATTGCAATTTAAAATATGTCAATTTTGATTATTAACTAGAAATTTGCACCAATCTGGCATAGTGAAATAAAGATTTGAATTAGCAAGATCTGTGGTTTGCTTGAAATTGAGTTTCAAGGTAAATCTGCCCAGAACATTATCAATTTTCTACATTATAATCAACTCTAACTTTGGCCCCGGCCCCGGTGCCGGGGCCAGCCTGGCCCGGCCCGGGGCCGGGGTTGGGGCCTGGCCCCGGCACAGCTCTACTAAAAACCCAAAATTTCAGTTTTTTGCTCTCACAAAAACCCACAAAACCCCAAAACATAGTTCCTTTTAGCCCCGACGGGCAGGCCCATATCCACGGGGGATAAGGGGGCACCCCCAACCCGAAACGAAATTTGAGAATGATTTTCCCTTCACTCCTCCTTTGCTTTTTTAAGCAAAAAGTCGCAAAAACTTCCGGCCGCCGAATTTTATAATTAAGAATTGTTATCAACTTAGTCCCTAACGCGCGGTTAAAACACTCAATTTTCAATCTTTGTGGAATTCAAAGCACATTTTGCATTTATGTCTTATGTTTCTTTGTAGGTTTTAAACGGAAAATGAGATCCGTGCAAGAAGCGAGAACGATATAGACATCTTTTGGCTATGATAAAGAATTTTAGAGATGAAGTTTGACTATTTTTAGACTGATTTTAGAATCAAAATTATGCTGATTTTATGAAAATTTTAGGAGTAATTTCAGAATATGGCTCAAACCAAAATTGTCGAAAATCTTTGAAACATGTCTTAAAAACAAATTTTCAGATAGGTAACCTTAAAATAAAGCGCGGATAAAAATTTTGATGGAAAACCAACAATTACTTCTCGAAACATTCAAGGTTTGCGTGAAAATATTCCACTTTCCATGAGATTTGTTCAAGAAGCAAGAATGACAGCAATTTTTGGCTATTATGAATTTGCTGATGAACTTTGACCATTCTTAGGGTGAATTTAGAACCGTGATTCGGCTGGTTTTGTAAAAGTTTTAACGTTACGACTCGAAATTGAAGTGCTTTTTTACTAAATTTTTCGGGGCTCTGCCTCGGACCCTACTGGGGGCGCTTGAGCGCGCCACTACAGACCCCTCAGCATAAAGGCATGATTTCCATTGAATTATCACCGTATCTAAGGTATCCGGGTAGCAAAATTGCAAACTAATATTCATCCTCTGGACTCCCCCTAATGTTGAAAAAATTTTATCTTGCTACCCCCCAAAACAAAATTCATGATACGGGCCTGACGGAAACTAAGAATTTGGTTCGAAGTGCCCGGAAATTGTGGGCCTGTTCGCTTAAAAGCGTGCTAAAATTCTATTCTGGCGATCTTTCAGATACCTTTGAAGAAATTTCAATTTGTTTTTGGGGGACCCTTGCAAAAAATACTGGTACTTTCGAAATTTGGGGGGATTAGTTCCCCTATCCCCACAGCATGTGCCTGCATAGCTGCTAAAGTCGACTTTAAGGCGTTTGAATGAAAATGTGCATACATTTGTAAATCACAAGCAAAACGATTAGTATATCTGTCATCAGCATATCAGAAATAACACGAACAATTATTTTTTGGCGAAAGAACTTTGAAAACATGAGTTTTATGTATTAGTGCTAAATCACGAAAAATACGAATTTAGCGGTATAATCCAAAATATTTGGGGAAACACTGGCCAGTTTTCAATCAGACTTGTTTTCCGCGCCTTATTTTAATGACTTTAGTACGTCTTGTAAAAATTTGAAGTTCCTAAACCTATTTTAACGGATTCTGACGGAACCCATATTCGGCATTTAACCTAAATTCGTGTTCTTCATACAGATTGTATTTTTGAAAAGCTTATTTTTATGCTCTCTCTTGCATGTTTAATACGTCTATGAAAAATCCATGCATTCTGACCTGTTATAACTCTTTTCTAATGTTATATTATGGATTATTATAATTATTAGATCTATAGAATCTTTGATCTATATATTACTGGAATTAAATTTATTGCAGAATAGGTCTAATGGACCTTAGAGAGTTAAATTTTCAAAAAATTTTTGTTTTTTCGCGATGCTTGATGCCTATAGATATATATGTAGACCACGATGCGAAACGTCGGAAAATTGTGTTTTTGCCTCCACCATCACTGTTCCGATATTTACGTTGACCTTGAAAAATGTTTTTGACCCCCATACCCCGACAATTTAAGCACTGTACACCTGATAATAATACAACCGTGGGTTAGATTTGCGTTTTCCATGGTTATTGATAGGGTAAATACATAGCTAGCCTTCTTTACTTGAATAAAGAGGCAGCTTGGGACAACAATCAATTTTTATCAAAAAATGCTATAATTCCTTTTAAATAAATGTAAGCAGAAAAAGCAAAATCTTTGAGAAATGGAGGGATGTTCGATTTTAAGAGCTCGCTATCTTTCCAAATTCAATCTCAGTATAGATAGGTTTAAGATTACTCGAAAAGTTTAATTACCCGCCTGATTGTTAATAATATTTTTCAAGGTTCCTTTACATTCTTTAGAAAACAGCCTATTACGATGAAGTTAACGTGTCAGCGTGCGAAGGAGATTCGCGATAACTTGCGAAATTGCTCAACCGAGGCCTTTTTACAACAATGGCGCTCCATGTTCCGCGAAATTAGGTCCTGCTTCGATGACGTCAAATCGATTAAGAACAGCCTTACGTTGGAACCGGGCACGAAGGCTGCTTGCCTTCTGTTGCACGACTTTTTGGCCATCTGCTCGTCATTTCCGGCCGTGAGCCGAGAATTGGCTAGTTTTGAAAAAGTGGACAAGAATGAAAAGTTGGAGAAAGTGGAAAGGTTGTCCACTCTTCTGCTGCAAATTTTACGATTCGAATCGGTCGACACTTACGTTTTACTCGCCCTCGAAGCCTTTCTCGCTCACTATCCGCAAGTATGCGCGAGACACGTTCAAAAATCGATTAAACCGCATTTATTGCTGTTGGCGGATCAAAGCTGCTTCCAGTCGAGATATTTGGCTGCTAAATGTTTCGCCCACGTTCCCTTACTCGGTCCGGCGGGCGAAAAGCGTTCTAAACACGCCGAAAATTGGGCGAAACAGATGTTCTCCCTATTGAAGTGCATTGTCGACAGTTTGAGCGTACTTCTCGCTTCATCGAATCATCAGTCCGACGGGAATGGAAGCCTAAACGATGCGCTGTCCGGTTTCAAATGTAACGAAAAGCTATTCCTTGCGGATTTAGAGTCAACCGACGTCGAAAAAATTAGTTGTCGGATAGATTTTTGTCTCCAAACGATCATTTTTATGATAAATGGCGAGAAAATGTCAAATTTACGCATTAAACTGCCGCATCGTCTTCTGTGTGCTCTGTTGGACTATTTCAACGAAGGCGTTAAAAATGGAGCAAACATGCGGCGTGATGCTTTAGGCGCCATTTTGGTCACTTACGCAAAGTTTTGCGATGTTCTCGCGTTGCTCGCCGACTTGGCTAAATTCGCATTGATACCTCATTGCGGCGACGTATTTTTTGCTCTAGAATCAACTTTATATAAATTGAATTCGGTTCAAAATTCGGGTTCTGAATTGTGCGTTTTGAAATGTTCAATTTTGGGCTTCTTTACTGGGATGGCCGGACTCCTCGGCAATTCGAGCAGGATCGATGCTATTGCCGCGAAGTTCTGGCCTGCGTTTAAAGGGGTTTTGAACGTTTTTGAAAAGAATGTAGACAAGAATTCTGTCATCGCTTATGAATCGAAACAGAAAACTAATAACAAGAAACGCAAATCGGCTCATCATACCGATACAAAGGCCGAGGATAATTTGGACTTTGTCGATCAATTCGTTAAAAAGCCGAAAAATTTCGAAGACACTCGCGCTTTCATAAAATCTGGCGTTGAATTTTTTATAGCCGTGGCCTCGAAAATCGGTTCCATATTGAAGCCGGCTTTTTATAGCGATTTGCAGCGCACCGTATCCAAGCTACTTCTAAGTGTGCTAGTATGTTTTAAATTGCTTCACGTGCAGTGGCACAGGGGCAAGTGTCTACCATACGTGGGTAGCAAGAAAATTCTGGGGGTGCAAGATTTTTTGAAGGTCAAAAAATGGCCTTAAAAATGGTGGGTGGTATGGCGAAAAAACACCTTATTTCGACGTTTCTCATCGAGCACTATCCATCGGCATCAAAAAATTGCGAAAAAAACCGAAAAAATTTTCAAAATTTGAATTCTGGAGGGGGGTTTTTGATTTCTGGGGGGTATTTTGGTTTCTCGGGGGGTGCATACCCCTCAAACTCCCCAACGCCCAGGTGGGGTGTCTACCATAGATGCAATGCATAGCCAGTCTGGGAGTCAGTTTTTGAGTTTTTCAGGTTAAAATGTCATAAACACTGGTGTAGTGCTAAAGTAGTGTGGAAAATGTGTTTATTCTCAGTTTATGATCAATTTCAAGCACTTTTACATTTTAGCCTTCATTCTGCCTCTTTTTTTCCAAAAAAATTTCTCATTTTTCCTAGTGTTTTTTTTGTATTCGGCAAAGATTTTCCCCGATGTACCAAGACTTTTCGGGACCGTCTTTGTACATGTACAAAGATTTTCGGGAAGACGGAAATTGCAAAAAAGGTCTAAAATTCGCAAAAATTTTCGGCACTTCGCGCTGAAAAGAGTAATTGTGTGTTCTATACATCTTTATAATGGCAGAAATAGCATTTGGAAAGGAAAAATGTCAAATTTTTCAGCGCTTCGCGCCGTTTCAAGACGATTCTTAGTGATTTTTGCCCTCAGAAATTCAGAAATTAGCTAAAATACACTAACTACCAAAGGTCGAACAACTCTGTTTCTACCACACTAAAATCGCTACCGTACCACATTATAGTAATAAAAATTTGTGTATACAAAATGTACAAAGACTTTTTGGGACCATCTTTGTACATGTACAAACGGACCTTGTACAAAAACACACTGATTTTTGCATTCTGGAAGTCTAGACCCCAAACCCCGCAAGTGCATGTCTGGTGACGACTGTGACGGCATATCTGATCCATCTCTTTAGCGTACATACAAGGGCTCAAAATTTTGGGTGGGGATTCCCGGCAGACATGCACAGCATGGGAATTATGAGGGGGAGGGTGAAATTTTGAAGTGCTTTTTTGGGCTCCAAAATGGCGGATACGCGTTAAAAACACCGTTTTTAGGCGTTTTTTACGATGCTCTATCTTTCTCGAGCATAGAAAATTGAAAAAATTTGAAAAAATCTAAAACAAATTCAGATAAATTGAATAAAAATCGTCTAAAAATGAGTATATGGCGCGAAGCGCCGAGAATTCGACACCTTTGATCAAGCAGATAGCTAAAAACGCTTAAAACAGCGTATTCCTTACTAACTTTCCCCAGAAAATTTTTAACCCCCCTAAAACCCCCAAATATCCCAAGATCATGTATATATGGTTCCCAGCCATTTTCAGGAGGGGTAAATGATCTCCAATTTTCGGCCGAAATTGCAAAAAAGCACCTTGGCCAAAAATCAGGGAGATCAAAAAATTTTTAACTCAATGGGATGGGGATGACTGACTTTAGATGGTAGATCCTCCAATTCCCCTCTGTTAGATGTATGGTGCTGCTTGCTTGATTGTCTTAGTAAAGCTTTTGATACATTAGATTTTGTTTTCTTTTTTCTTCATACTTTTCCGAGTTCATCTTCAAGACCACTATTAACGTGTTAACGATCTACTTATAAGTTTCTTTAAATAATTCTTATAGGCGAAACTGAACCAATTTCAATTTAATAGCAGACATAGAGAAAAATTGAGAAAAATTTAATTCAGTGTAATCGAGCATTTTTGGATATCAAAAACTATTTCGGTGTTAAAGTGTAACTAACGTTGGTCAAATACATATTTTACCGATAACATGACTGAGGAGATAAGTATAATCTAATTTTTTGTGTATGTATCTTCTTAAATATATAAATTTTTCAAGAAATTTGTATTAGGAGAAAATGGAAAGTAAGGAAAGCATCGAAACCAAGTATAACTTTACCTATCCTCTGAATACTATTCGAAATTTCGAGAACGAATTTTTTTATATTTTTTATTTTTAGTCGAATGCTATCTTTGTTTCTATTTTGTCCTTTTTTGTAGAACTTTTGGATATTTTTTATCTTGGCTCGAATAAATTTATACATAGGCAAACGACTTGAAGTTGATTTTTGTATGTATTTTTGATTTCCTGTGATTAAGAGTGAAGTATATGAAAAATTTGTTCGTGACATTAGATTTGGATTTCTCGTTACGTATGTAAAATCATTAATGATCTATCAATTTCAGCTGACGATATTAGCATGAATTCATATAAACCTCGGGAAAATACTAGATATCTGCTTAGAGTAAATTCTCTTCCGATGATACGATAGTAAGTATCGTGTTCAGACAGACATGTACATAAAAGTTTGATATTTTGGGTGGGGTTAGTCGGCCAATTCAGGGTGGATAAACGACCTGCAATTTCAAGCCAAAAATGGCAAAAAAAAATACCTAAAAATGGCCCAAACAAATGCAAGTTTTCGCCAAAAATCGTGGGAAGGTTAAAAATTTCTCGACCTTGGGGAGGACAGGGAGACTACCAACTTTGGCTTGGGGATCCTTCCATTTCCCCTGTTACATGCATGATTCGGGGGAATGGGAGACGACAGATTTTGGTTAGGTGATCCTCATACCCCTGTTACTTATATGATCGCGTTGCTTGTATGAATAAAAGCCATGCGCACGAGATATTGTAGTTGATCGTTTTGAAAAAAAGCGTGTGCGTCTTGTTTATTTCAAGGCGAATGGTCTTGAATCGGACTTAGTTGGCCCTTACGAGGATCCTCAATGTCGATTGGCCTTGCTGCGATTGTTGCATGCGGCTGTCTTTGTTCGTCATCCAACAGTTGCTCCCGCGATTCAGTGCTTTTTGCGGATTCTGATGGGATTTCGTTCAGATCCGGATCTTATTATCAGGGATTGGTGTGCTGCAGCTTTGGCTACTATTAATGGATTAACAAAGCCGCGAGTGGCTAGCTTAGAATGTGTAACGGGTACTAAATAATACTAGTATTTATTTATCACCTTCGAAATTCAGAGTTGGTACTATAGGTGTGCAGCAGTGTTTTTTTGTACAAGGTTCGTTTGTACATGTACAAAGATGGTCTCCAGAAGTCTTTGTACATTTTGTACATGCAAATTTTTATGTACTATAATATAGTACCGTAGCGATTTTAGTGTGGTAAAACAGGGTTTTTGATCTTTGGTAGTGTATTTTAGCTAATTTCTGGGTTTCTGACGCCAAAGATCACTAAAAATTGTCTCAAAACGACGCGAAGCGCCGAAAAATTTGACATTTTTACATTCTAAATGCAAATTATGCTATTTCAAAGATATATAGGACAAACAATTACTCATTTCGGCGCCAAAATTTTCGGGAATTTCGCACTTTTTTACAGTTTTTGTCGTCCGAAAAATCTTTGTACATTTTGTACACACAAATTTTTGGGTACTATAATATAATACAGTAGCGATTTTAGTGTGGTGAAAACAGTTGTACGACTTTTGGTAGTGTATTTTAGCTAATTTCTGGGTCTCTAAGGGCAAAAATTACTAAGAATCGTCTTAAAGCGGCGCGAAGCGCCGAAAAATTTGACATTTTTCCTTTTGAAATGCAATTTCTGCCATTATAAAGATATTTAGAACACACAATTACTCATCCGAAAATTTTTGCGAATTTTAGACCTTTTTTGCAATTTTTGTCTTCCCAAAAATCTTTGTACATGAACAAAGACGGTCCCAAAAAGTCTTTGTACATCGGGAAAAATCTTTGCTGATTAAAAAAAACACTGATGGGCAGCACCTAAATTTTGGGGGTGCAAGATTTTCAAAGGTCAAAAAATTGTCTAAAAATGGTTTTATGGCGAAAAACACCATTTTTCAACGTTTCTCATCGAACACTATCCATTGGCATCAAAAATTGAGAAAAAAACGGAAAAAATTTTTAAAAATTCAATTCGGAGGAGGCATTCGGCCCTCTGGGGGTCATACTTCCTAAACCCCTCCCACGCCCACGTGTGGTTGGTACTGATTCCGAGCATGGTTTATTTCTTGTACTCGGCGAACATTTTTCGAGATGTATAAAGACTTCTCGACATGCATGTAACAAGGTGGGATGGGGATCCTCCCATCCAAAGTCGGACGTCCCCCCATCCCTCCTGAAGCCAGAAAATTTTTGACCCCCCCCCCGATTTTCATAAAAAATCGAATTTCTTGGCCGTTTTTAGGCGTTTTTTGGTTGTTTGCGGCCGAAAATTGGGGGTCATTTACCCCTTCCTTTCAAAAAAAGGGCCAGGAGGACCCCCAATTTCGAGCCGTTACATGTATGCTTCTCATGACCGTCTTTGTACATATTCAAAAATTTTTCCTGTAACAGAACCAGTAAAAATGTCAGGAACTTTCTGAATACATGTCCGGGAGCGGAATCTCCGGTCATTTTTGGGGTTAGGGAGTTAAATGGCCCCTAAGTTTTGGCCAACAATGGCAAAAAAGCACCTACAAATGACCAAAAAAACGAAGTTCCACTAAAATGAGGGTGAAAAATTTTCTGACTCGTGGTAGAGTTAGGAGGACGATTAATTGAGTTGAGGCTTCCCTATCATCCTTGTTGTAGGTCTGCTGAGTAGTTATAAGGACCAATATGCGATTCGTTTCTACCCACCCTGTATAAAGCGGTCCAAACACGAATACATATACTACCATACGTGGACAGCAGTTTAGTTCTGGGGGTGGTGGTGAAAAACCGGCAAAAATCTCAAATTATGCTAAAAAATTTAATTCTTGGGTGGGGCTACCAGATTCTCGGGGGTCTAGACCATAGGTGGGCGGCACCAAAGTTCTGGGGGTGCAAGATTTTTTCAAAGGTCAAAAATGGCCTTAAAAATGGTGGTCTGGCGAAAAAACACCATCCTTCAACGTTTCTCATCGAGCAACGGCTAATTATCACACCTGGGCCCGGGGAGGGGTTCGGGGGTATGCACCCCTTCTTCCGAGAAACCAAAATACCCCCCCCCCAGAAATCAAAATTCCCCCCCAGAAATCAAAATACCCCCCCCAATTCAATTTTTGAAATTTTGTTTGTTTTTTCGCAATTTTTTTGATGCCAATGGATAGTGCTCGATGAGAAATGTCGAAAAATGGTGTTTTCTTTGCCATACCATCATTTTTAAGGCCATCTTTTGACCTTTGAAAAATCTTGCACCCCTTCCCAGAATTTTTTGCTGCCCACGTATGTTAATTATACGAAAATTCAAGTCGTTTGCGTATGTCAGAACTGATGTATGTATAATTTTTTGACAGTATTTTCAACTGATTAATTCTTTCAAGCATTTAGAATGTTTTCAGCGCATACATTTCAGGTTGCTTATGGTGAAAAACTAAGCTTTTTTTATTTTTAGTACATTTCACGGAACCCTATGCATAAGTGACAAGTTTTCATAATACATGGTTGATGTTCGTAGAATTTACTTTATTGAAAATTTTCTTCCAAACTGTAAATTGATCTCCATACACAAGGTTTTGTGGAACAGTCTGTAGATTTTTCATTCCTTTATTTGCAGCTTCAATTGACCAGTTGCTAATGCATGTATGTACCGAATATTACTTAATGACTTTTGTACTATTACTTGATGCTTTTTCTAATTGCGTATTCTGACTATTAATGCTGGTAGACTGGCAGAGCTTTTGTTTTTGCCACAAATGGCCTAATTATTAAAAAGGATCACGGATAAATAAGTATGAAAAACGAAGTTGAGAAAAATGCAAAATTTTTCAAATATTCTTCGAATTTTTCCTAGCTTTCGTCTATTGACGTTTCGGGCCAGCAACAAGTGTAGTATATTGCTATTTCGACATTTCATAAATTAACACTTTGTTGTAGTTATTCCACAACAAATGAGCTGATTATGGTAAAAAATCAGCAGGCTGTAAAAAGACAAAGCAAAGTTAACTGAGCTTAATTATTAGTCTTTCTTCATAGACTGCAGCTTGCCAAATTTTTATGTTCTTTGTAAATAGCTGTGACGAGTACTTAAAAAACTTGATCGATTTCGTACAGATTCAGAGCAAATATATTAAGTTAGCTTAAACTTTGGGTAATTTTGGAGCATTTTCCAGCTGTTTTATAAATTATGTAATCTTTGTTTTTGGATTTTGTTCGTTTTCCTGGTTGCTTTTTTAAATTTTGATAGGTACCAACTTTTTATTTTTGGATTTTTTTCGATTTGCTATTAGTTCGATTTCCTCGTATTTTAAAAAATGTATATGATCTTTTATGTGGTTCATTTATTCCATTATCTTATTTATACGAGCATATATGGGTATCCCCTAAATTTTAGGAGGATCTAAGGAGGTCCAAAAATTTTTAAAGGTCAAGTGCCGAAAAATTGATAATAGTGGAAAGACACATTTTTCGACATTTCTCATTAAATTCTTTTCCTTGAATAGAAAAATCGCGAAAAAGACCGGAAAAGATTTTTTGGAAATTCAATTATAGAGGTCTTTTGAATTCTAATCAGTCCAGATTAGACATGCACATGGGGGTAGGGTTTTAGAGCACACACGGTCGTAGGGGGATTTGGAGGTATACACGCTCAGAAGTTGAAAAACCTCTAGCAGATTACTGTAGACCCCCAGAATTCTATTTTTAGTAACTTTTTTGTGATTATTGACTATTTTTGGCTACTTCAGCCCTTTCCGCCTAGAATTTTCTTGCTGCCCATGTAGGTTTAGAGACCCTACAGTGGAAAAATGGGAAGTTGTCTAGAAAATGAGGCAAAATGCAGACTAGAATCGATGAAAATAACAAAATTTCTTCAAAAGTGCTTGAAATTTATCAGAAACTGTATATTAACATAGTTCTAAGTCAATTTGAGAATTTATACCAGTTTTTGACATCATTTTGGTCCAAAAAAGCTGCATATTTGACCCCCCCGTCCAGTCAGACCCTCACGTCCATCTGAGCATACGAGTAGACACAGTTAATCGTTAATTTTCTGTCACACATGCACACAGTCAGAAGTTCTGATAGGGGTTAAACCAAATTTCCTTGGGGTGGGCTGAATGCATACATGTAACGGCTCGAAATTTTGGGAGGGGGTCCGCGGCCATTTTTAGGGGAAAAGGGGTAAATGACTTCCAATTTTTGGCCAAAAAAACACCTGGAAACGGCTAAAATTACGAATTTTTCCAAAAATTGAGGGGAATTATTTCACCTTGGGTGGATAGGGGGACGATCAACTTTGGGTGGGGGATCCCCTCCTATCCTCCTGTTGCATGTCAGGGGGAATGAGCAATTTTTTGACCTATTTAATGTCAAAGATCGACAAATTTTGATACTTGATTCGTTGCGTTCTATCCTTTATGAATATTTATGGTAAAATTTGCATGAAAACAATAACGACAAGGGCGATTGAATGGCCTGTTACGTCAAATATATACAAAACTAGCAAAGAAAAATGCTCCGATGGAACAAAAAGGTAAATATACTTGAATTTCTTCATTGTTAAGGATGTAAAAGGAGGGGAGTAGGGAAAATTTCCCTATATGCGCAAAAGCCATAGGAATGTGCTAAACAGTTAGAATTCCCCTTAGCAACGCAAAAATCGAAGTATATTCTGCGGCCTATGCGCGTTTCTGCAGATTTTCCGTAGTGATTTCGATTATGATGGCGAGTATTTTGATTACTTTATTTTGGAAAATTTAAGTAAATCTTGTAGTGGTTTTTCAAGAAAACTATTGAGTTGGTCATGTAGGTGTAAAGTTTACACTATTATATTTTACTCCAGAGCATTGTGGAAGGTCAAGATTTCATTAAATAAATAATACGTTGATTATTTAATAGTCATGAAAGTGTCTTCAATGCTCTTTTGCGAAACACTTAAATACGCTTTGTGACTACACCCTCATTTTTCTCAGGCCTCTGAATATACTTCGATTTTTGCGTTGTTTAGGGGAAGTCTAACTGTTTAGCACATTCCTATGGCTTCTGCGCATATAGAGAAATTTTTCCTAGTCCCCTCCTTTTACATCCTTAACAATGAAGAAATTCAAGTATATTTACCTTTTTTGTTCCATCGGAGCATTTTTCTTTGCAAGTTCCCTTCTTTAATTTAATAATTCAGGCAATATGTCCATAGTTGGGCTACGCCAAAATTCTGGGGGTGCAAGTAGCTGGAGAAATTTCTTTTTTCGTCCTGAACCCTTTACACTAAAATGATCACAGATCAAGAAATATTGCGTTAAAAGAGAAAAAAATTTACATTTTGAGATATTGTAGTCCTCTACATTATTAAACTAATTGGACTGCACAGAAACCAAAATTGAGCTAGATACACTTTTGTGCAACAACCATTGAGTGTAAAGAAATTTTAAGGTCAGATTCGTAATCTACAACTCAGGGGCAACATTTGAAAAAATTGGCCCTCCGCGAATTGTTTGATACCTAATGCTCTGGGCGGAAAAGTGCTTCTCAGTGTAAACTTTACACTTGTGCTAATAACGCAATATTGGGTGTATAGAAACAAAATAAAGTAGGATCTGTAACGCTAAGGCAGGGCACATTTTAAGCATAATTAGCATGTTCCGCCTACTTATTGGAGTAGCTGAAGAAATTTCGTTTTACGTATCGAACCCTTTGCACTAAAACGATTATAGATCGAGAAATATCGCGTTAAAAGAGAAAAAATTTACCTATTGAGATATTGTAGCCCTCTACATTATAAAACCAATTCGGCTGCACAGAAACCAAAATTGAGCTAGATAAGCTTAAGGACTCGCTAACAGTAAAAAACCCGTATACTTTAAACTTTTGTGCAGTGCAACAACCATTGAGTGTAAAGAAATTTTAAGGTCAGATTCGTAATCTACAACTCAGGGGCAACGTTTAAAAAAAATTGGCCCTTCGCAAATTGTTTGATACCCATGCTCTAGGAAAAAGTTCTTCTCGGTGTAAACTTTACACTTGTACTAATACCGCAATATTGGGTGTATCGAAACAAAATAAACTAGGATCTGTAACGCTAATGTCAGGGCAAATTTTAAGCATAATTAGCATGTTCCGCCTACTTAGCGGAGCAGCTGGAGAAATTTCGTTTTTCGTCTCTAACCCTTTACACTAAAACGACCACAGATCAAGAAATATTGCGTTAAAAGACAAAAAATTTGGTTTTGAGACATTGCAACCCTCTACATTATAAAACTAATTGGACTGCACAGAAACCAAAATTGAGTTAGATAAGCTGAACGATACACAAAGAGTAAAAAACACGTATACTTTACACTTTTGTGTAACAACTATTGAGTGTAAAGAAATTTTAAGTTCAGATTCGTAATCTATAACTTGGGGGCAACATTTTAAAAAAATTAGCCCTCTGCAAATTATTTTATTTTTCGGTTTACACTTTACACACACATTGCTAACTCGATATTGAGTGTAAACAAAAAAAAGACGGGCAACGAATTTTTTAATTATCCATCGATCAAAAAAACCGCACTTCCCAGGTGTGTGCCGTTGTTGCTGTGAGGGGGGACACAAATTTCGCACTCGCTGTGATAAATATATAAGAAAAAAGGATGGCCAAGTATATCATAGCGCTCTACCTATGATAATGAAAGAAAATTGTCTGGATGAATGAATCGGACATTCAATGCTCGAAAAATAAGTTTACGTAGGTACCGAAATTATACCGTCAGATGTCATTTGACGCTTTTTTTATGGTTCGAGCAATAGGTTTTGTTCCAAAATGACCTGGGGGTCAGGCACGTATCTCTGGGGGGAATGGGGGTTCCGGAAGACCGGACCCCCAAAATTCAGAAAAATCGGAAAAATATGACTTTTTAAACGTTATTTTGTGCTATTTTTGGCCTTTTTTGGGCTTAGTCCCCCAAATCGGTGTTGCCCCCCCCCCCTTAAAATAGGACGGCCAGCTACTTGCCTGTGGGGGGTATGCTCCCTTAAAGTCCCGGTAGGGCGGATACCCCAGCGCGCATGTGTGTTTTTTGTTTTTTTCCCTAGCTTAATTTTATTTTGTTTGCGACACGTTCTTTGGTCATATTACATTTTATTTAAAAAAATGATCAGGGGACAACGATTGCTACAATGCCCGCGATTTCGTTGGGTCGAAATCGAACGGCGTTGAAGAGAGTAGTACTGAAATAATGGAAACTCTAAGTCGCATAATGGGTCGAAAAGAGGTGGAAAAATTAGCAGCACCCGAAATTAAACAAGCCGCGGAAATCGTGATGAACGTAGAACGCGTTTCTTTATTGGAAGACAGTCCGGAGCCAATCGTAGTTAATATTGACGGCGAAGATGACGATTTCGCGTTGCCTAAAAAGCGTAGCTCTGAAAAGGACGAAGATTCGGATGTCAGCGTAATTTCTTTGAAAAAATTCAAGTCGAATTCTAACAATATTGCCGAAACAACAGCGTTTTCGGAAAATGGTGTTGAAAATTTGGGAAAAGCGGAATCGATTGATCAAAAATTGATGATCAACGTTGATACCTGCTCGAAATCGTTGGAAAAGGCTAATTATGACGATTCGAATTCGAATTCAATCGACCGTAGTGATGCCTGCGAAAAATTGATCGACATTTCGAAAATTGACGATCTGATTGCGGATTTCGTCGAGGCGCCCGCAGATCGTTTTGAGGATATTTGAATAAACGCTGATTCTTATGTTTATTCTTATTTTTTGGTTGAATAAATTCTAATTTTGGTTGCGAAACACGCGCACCTTTAAAAGCACGTAAGCATTTAACGACCCGAATCGCTTTTAGTAGGTACTAAAGTTATTGAAGATCAAAATTTTGATAATCTATCAAGTATTTTTCACATTTTGCCGCAGTTTAACAATGGCATGCGTCTCCGCATGACTCGACATACTGTGGAATATATTTACGATAAAACATTTTTTGTATCAACTTTAAACTTTTTCAAAAACCTCAATGTTAAATGAAATGGATTATTAGCATACATACATAGGCAGCACCGAAATTTGGGGGTCAGGATGGAGTAACTTGTCAAAAATGTTACTAAAAATATAATTCTGGGGGTCTACAGTAATCTGCGGGAGTATTTTAACTTCTGGGGTGGTACAATCCTTCCCAATGCATGGTGATCAATATTACATATACATGGCGAATGCTTTTCAATGCTCGTCGTAGTTGAAATTGTATCGATGAATTGTGAAAGCACAAGGAGCGTTCCTAGTCGGTAAATCAGTCGTTGCTTAATCTTTTCTGTACAATTTGTGGATTACACACACACGCGTGGGCGGGTTTGGGGGGTATGCACCCCCCCCCCGCCAGAATTCAATTTTTTTGAAAATTTTTTTCGTTTTTTCCGCACTTTTTTGATGCCAATGGATAGTGCTTGATGAGAAACGTCGAAAAATGATGTTTTTATTGCCCTACCACCATTTTGAGGCCATTTTTTGACTTTCAAAAAATCTTGCACCCCCCCCCTCAGAATTTTTTTGCTGCCCACGTATGATTACACAGCCTAAATGAAGGTCGTATGCGTCCTACTTACGAGTATTTTCTTGAATCACTTACACACGGTGTAGCGTACCACTCGAATTTTGAAATACCCCCAATGGTTTGCGTGAGACGCCTACCTATAGTCTCTTTCACTTTGGGCATAAATTTTAAGAATATCCTCCAAGAGTAAGCCGGTGGATTACGATAATTATATATCACATCAATGCAAGGTTTTTGACGGAGATAATTTTCAAAACTTGTGCTCAAACTTAAACGGACTACAGCTTTTTGGCATATAGCATTCCGGAAGGGAATTTCTTGGTTTGAACATTTGTGAAAGCATGCGACACATTGATACCTACTAATCCTGCAAAAGAGAGCAATAGGTACCCCTAACTATCTTAAAAATTTGCTATGTACGAAATATCGCATTTATCACAATTTTCGATTTCTCCTTTCAGTATCTTCTCTGTACAGTTTGTCCATAGAAATTTCGGGTGTTTGTGTGAAAAAATGCCAATGACAAGATATATATGATAAGCGCAAAAAGTTAAATTGCATAATGTGTAGACTGCACAGGAATCACAATGTTTCGAACAGTGGATTCAAGATTTTACGTAGGCAAACAGTAAGATGCACAGGATGGTCGTCGTGGTTGGAGGAGAGTTAGTCGAACTTGTTTCACCCGAAATGATTTTCTGAAAATTGTAGATAACTTTACCTCCATATAAACTAGATAAGCGTAAAAAATACTCTGATCTGACCGTTTCGTGCCTTTCTGCAGGCAAATGTGAGTCGTTTTTTGGGGGAGGAAGGTTGACATCAAGAATTCGCTACTACCCCCGCAAAATGGCTGCGATCCCACACAGAATAGTCGACTTTTAGTGTAGAGCGTGCCTTTTTAAGCGTTTTTAGCTGATTTTTGGCTAAAAGTCTCAAATTTTCTTCGCTTAGCGCCATATACACATTTTTTACTATATTTTCTTCAATTTACTTTTTTTTTCAAATTTCGGAATTTTTTGTGTTTTTATGTTCAAGAAAGAACGAGCATTGTCTGAATCGTCAAAATTTTGGTTTTAACATGTGCGCATGTCGTTTTTTAGCCCAAAAAAGGCACTTTTAACACGTTTTGGGCCTGACCTTTTAGAATTTCCATGCTATATGGCTGGGGATCGAAACTTGACATGCATGTGGGGATCCCAAAATGGAAAATATTCTGAGGAAAATGAGGCGGAATAAGGCCAAAAATAAATGAAATTCGAATATTTTATATCGCCGATTCGGCGGCGAGCGATATCACCGATTTTCGTCGGTGATATTGCCGATTCTCCCGATTCAGTCTGAAAAGTCGCCGCTATCGCCGACAAAAAATCGGCGATATCGCCGATTGGAATCGGTAAAGTCGGGAAATTCGGCAAATCGGCGACATCGCCAACTAAAATCGGGAAATCGGGAAAATCGGCTATCATCGCAATCTGAAGACTACACAAACACGCCTTCTTCGACACAGTTCTATGTACATACATGCAAACATGCATTTGGTTCTCAAATGCACTCAAACAAGGTTTTTTTAAAATTTTGAATCATGTATGTTTCTTTAAAAACACGATTTAAAAATTTTAAAATTGTCATGTTCCATTTAAATTTCGTTCATTTCATTTTGTAATCAGCGCGATTTTAGTTAAGTTTTCATTATCCTTTTATGCAAAAAATACGAATGTTCGTGGATTAATCCAACCAATTTGTCATCGAAATTAGAGCGAGGGACTTCATGACTCCTTGCTTGTATGTGCCTTACAAGTGTAGAAATTCAGTATCAGGTATAATTATACTTAAATGTAATTAAAATGATTATGGATATAATTAAAATGATATAATTAAGTAACAAATGTAATTGAGAATTAAAAGCTTAAAATAATAATAAATTTAAAAAATTAAAATAATTCAATTAAATTAAAATGAAAATTAAATTTAATTCAAATTAATTAAATTAGAATTAATTAAATCAAAATTCATGAATATAATTCATATTCGTGGCATGTACAAAAGGGGAAAAGTAAAATCTGGAAACGGAAACAGAAACGATGGGTAAAAGCCGGAACCGGAAACGGAAACGATCCAAAGCGCCGGAACAGGGGTTCCCAAGCAGGGCTCATCGGGTGAACACCCTAAACCCCGTTTCCAGCTAAATTTCTCCCACTAAACGGGGATTTAGGGGCTCGGAAACGGGGTACCCCATTATTCATAAATGTAGCTGACCCCAGTTCCGTCGGGGGTTTCCTGCCCTGGGGGCAGTCCAAAGTGTCGGAACCGGGTTCCGCAAGTAGGACCCGTCAGGGTCAACACGTCCAACCCCGTTTCCGGCAAATTTTTCCTTACTGAAGGGTAGGGGGTTTAGGAACTCGGAAACGGGGTACCCCATTATTCATTTGTGCTAGTAGACCCCGGTTCCGTCGAGGGTTTCCCCGCTTTGGGGGCAGTTCAAAGTACTGAAAACGGGGTTAAGGGTGCTGAACCTGATGGGCCCTTTTTGCGGAACCCCGGTTCCGGCATTTTGGACTGCTCCCAGGGCGGAGAAACCCCCGACGGAACCGGGGTCAGCTACAATATGAATAATGGGGTAACCCGTTTCCGAGCTCTTAAACCCCATTCCATGGGTAAAATTTTTCCGGAAACGTAATTTATGGTGTTGACCTTGATAAGCCCTACTTGCAGAACCCCGCTTCTGCCACTGTGGCACTGTGGACCACCCCTAGGGCGGGGATACCCCCGACGGAACTGGGTTCAGCTTCTGATATGAATAATTAGTACCCCGTTTCCGAGTCCTAAGACCCCCTTCCATGGGTAAAATTTTGCTGGAAACGGGGTCGGGGTGTTGACCCTGATGGGCCCTACTTGCAGAAGCCCAGTTCCGGCACTTTGGACAGCCTCGAGGGCGGAGAAACCTCCGATGTCACCGGGGTCAGCTACATATATAATAATGGGGTACCCCGTTTGCGAGCCCCTAAATCCCCTTTTTGTGGGAGAAATTCAGCCGGAAACGGGGTTTTGAGTGTTGACCCTGATGGGCCCTACTTGCGGAACCCCGGTTCCGGCTTTTTGGACTGCCCCCAGGGCGTAGAATCCCCCGACATAGGAATAAAAAGTACCCCATTTCCGAGCCCCTAAACCTCGCTTTAGTTAGAAAAATTTTGCCGGAAACGCGGTTAGGGGTTTTGACCCTGATGGTGCCTACTTGCGGAAATCCGGTTCCGGCACTTGGACTGCCCTCAGGGCGGAGAAACCCCCGACGGAACCGGGGTCAGCTACACATATGAATAATGGGGTACCCCGTTTCCGAGTCCCTAAACCCCCTTCCATAGGTAAAATTTTGCCGGAAACGGGGTTTGGGTGTTGACTCTGATGGACCCTACTTGCGAAACCCTGGTTCCGGCACTTTGGCCTGCCCTCAGGGCGGGGAAACTCCCGACGGAACCGGGGTCACCTTCTCATACGAATATTGGGGTACCCCATTTCCGAGCCCCTAAACCCCCTTTAGTGAGAAAACTTTTGCCGGAAATGGGTTTGGGGGTGTTGACCCTAATGAGTCCTACTTGCGGAACCCCGGTTCCGCCACTTTGGACCACCCCCAGGGTGGGGATACCCCCGACGGAACCTGGCTCAGCTTCTCATATAAATAATGGGTACCCCATTTCCGAGTCCTTAAACCCCCCTTCCATGGGTAATATTTCTCGGAAACGGGGTTGGGGATGTTGACCCTGATGGGTTCTACTTGCGGAACCCCGGTTCCGCCACTTTGGACTATCCCTAGGGCAGAGAAACCCCCGACGGAACCAGGGTTACCTTCGCATTCGAATAATGGGCTACCCCGTTTCCGAGCCCTTAAACCGCCCCTTCCATGGGTAAAATTTTGCCGGAAACGCGATTAGGGGTGTTGACCTTGATAGGCCCTACTCGGGAACTCCGGTTCTGGCACTTTAGATCGTTTCCGTTTCCGTTTCCGGCTTTTACCCATCGTTTCCGTTTCCGTATTTTACACACCGTTTCTGTTTCTGGATTTTACCACACGTGCATTATAGTCTGTTTCACATAACTTTGGGCATAAATTTCAAGAAAATTTATCGACATTAGGTCGACAGTTACGATAATTATATATCAGATCAATGCTCTAATAGCAATCTGTCAGCTTATTGTCGTGCAGTTTTTAAAATTTATGCCCAAACTTGTGTGGAACAGACTATACTTCTGCAAGCGTCACTAAAAATGAATATATTTATGTAGCGTGTTCATTACTATTCCTGTTATACAACAATACCACCTTCATGACATACTTCAGTGGACTAAAAATCGGCAATTTCGTAAGAAAATAGGATGGGTTCCTATTCTTACGATTTTAGTCGGCGATATCGTCGACTGAAAAATCGGGTAAGTCGGGGCATTTCTGAACCGGGAAAAAGTGTTGGCCATGTCAGAGATATCGCCGATTTTTACTTCTGAACCGGCTTCAACGTAATTTAGACAGCATTAGCATTTATGCCAGTTTTTGAGGTAATCTTAGTTCAAAAAAGTTCTATGACTGGCCCCCTATTACAGATTGGCCATGCTGTGCTTATGGTGAGCATTGATGCTCAGCATGGCTGAGGGTCTAGTCTGGACCACACCTGGGCGTGGGGGGTTTGGGGGTATGCACCCCCCAGAAACCAAAATACACCCCCCCCAAAAAAATCAAAATACCCCCCCAGAATTCAATTTTTGAAAATGTTTTTCGTCTTTTTCGCAATTTTTTGATGCCAATGGATAGTGCTTGATGAGAAACGTCAAAAAATGGTGTTTTTATCGCCATACCACCATTTTTAAGGCCATTTTTCGACCTTCAAAAAAATCTTGCACCCCCCCCAGAATTTTCTTGCTGCCCACGTATGGTCTGGACCACCGGATATCAATGCTTAAGTGCTGATTAGCGTGAGTAATTTACGGTTTCTGGTCCATTTCAAGCATGTTTGGGAAAATTTTTTATTTCAATTCAATTTTCGGCCTTTATTTTGTCTCATTTTCATCAAAAAATTTCCCTTATTCCAATCTAGATTAACCCTCCCAAATCTTAACGTGCATGTCTGGTTTGGACCACGGAATCCGAACTCTCAGAATTAGATAGCCCCAGAATGTTCAGAAATTATTTTCGTTGTTTCATGATTTTTTCGTATGGAGATCGATGAAAAACGTCGGGAAACAGGTGAAGCTGGGATTAGCCGATTCAAGCATTTAAACTCAATGCTGGAGCTTCATTGACTTACAACGTAGTGGACTACGAAAGCAGCTCCAAGCGTAGAACGATTTTGACGTTTTTTCCATTACTCAATTTTAGGCTCTACAAAAATATAAGAGGAAATTACTATATTATGAATGTATCTGTGGGCTAAAACATCGCTAGCGACCTGACATATTTGGTTTACATACTACCTGGCATGTGGTATACTAAAGCCATCAAACTTTTTTGATAAGTTAGACAATGCACGAAAAAAACAAAAAAATCGCATCCTTCTGTTAGAAGAACTTAAAATTTTCGGCGCATTGCGCCATATGCGAACTATTCTTCCCAATCTTGGTCTAAAGCTCGACCGAAAAGCTTATGAAATATGCATTTGAACATACAATGATTTTTCAACTCAAAAAAATTACCGTGCTTAGCGCCTCTGATAGCATTTATTAATTTTTGATACATTAAAAAATTAATTTTTTCAAAAAGTTCAAATTACGAAGTTTATTACGTATTGAAAAATGTCGAAAAGCTCAATTTTTGCTAGCTGTTCCGACATAGACTAATCCTGAATCCTGGCCTGTCTATAAGTTATTACAATTTTGACGTTTTTATCATTTCTTTCTCAAAAAATTATTGTAACACAAACGATCCCAAAACATCAAACATTGACGAATATAAAGAATTACGACGCAAAAGTGTATTTTCCCGTTTAGTAAAAGGAATAATTTCTACAGTGTAAAGAATCTTTCCAATTTTAAAATTTTTTTAAATCCTGTATTTAAAAGACGAGTAAGTGTCAATTTTTTGTTGTCGTTTAAATACAAAAAACAGACGCAGAACGTCGAAAAACTTCATAAATTCAGATTAAAAGATGACTAGAGATTATAATAATTCTAGCAGTTTCAGGTCGAAGCACTCCTTGAGCAAGTCTTAGGAATGTAATTGGGATGACAATTTACTTGCAAGAATGTAATTGAGATGACAATTTACTTGCAAAACGTCTATGTATAAATGGGTATACAAACTAAGTAACATAAAAGAAAAGGTACAATAAAATCATATGTAAGCGGATTTTGACATTTCATTTCGTAAAACGAAATCACGGAAGACTAGCGAAAGCTCAGCTGAAATCGATATGTATACATTAACAAGTAAAACGCATCTAAAAAATAAACGAAAATCGTAATTTTACAAAATAATAGACCGTAATTGATGATTGAACAAATACAAATCGAGTTGCATCATACAAAAACAAGATTCACATCGTTAAAGCTTAGGCTACCTACATATTGCACGCACTGTACACATATGGCACGTTACCCCGAAAAAAATATTCCTATCCGCATACGCAGTCAATTAAACAAACTTTATTCAAGCTGTACTGTGCACCGATAAGAAAGGTTACTTGAGTACAAAATGTCCAGATCTGCTGGGGTTGGCGCCTGAATCCCGAGGGTTTGGTTTCAAATGTCTAGAAAGTGCTATGAAATTGTTATAAAGACAAAAAATTTCATTTTTCGACATTTCTTGCAGAGTTGTATTGGCTCCACAGGCATAATTCAATTAAGTATCGTAATTCATAATTTAAAGGCAATATTTACGTAACGAAATTTTATTTTCCCTTTACTCGTTTTAATTTTAGTCTATTCTTTTAGCAAAATAAGCAATTAGTACTAGGTTCAATAAAATAGAGATAAATATGCTAATAGTGGTCGTTCGGGTGCATTACACCAAAAGGAAAAATGTGTGAATAGATAAAATAAAGTCAATGTAAAGGCAGCAAAAAATGAAGACCTTCTTAAGTGCCAGAAATGGTATGAATCTCAATTAATAATTATGTATGCTTCGAGGTCATTTAATGGATGTTTGTGAAGACTATGCGAATATAGGGAGAAAAAAAGACAAAAATAAGACAAAACGGACATCAAAATTTACCGCAAAAATTGTTATATTCATTTCTGTACAGTGCAGGCTTAGGTCGATTTCATTATTTTAAAATACTCATGAGGCGTACGGCGGCCTTATACAATTATGAATTAAGTGATTTCCTTTCTTCCTTAACCTCCTGTTGCGATGCGCAATACATTTTTGTATTACTTGGTTTACTGTAAAAATTGTGAAATCAAAAACTGGCTTTGTAAGTTCTCGTTGGTGACCTTATTGCTTCAAATAAGTCTGTTGGTATCCAAATTTACAAAGCTGTCACGCTTTTGTGTGGCTGTATTAGACATGCGAATGGGGGCTGAAGTGTCTTGACCACACATGGGCTCGGGAGTCTGCTGAACCCCCAGAATACCCTCCAGAATCCAGAAGACCTCCCGAGAATTATAGATTCAGAAACCATTTTCTTTTTTTCGCATTTTTGATGCCAGTGGAGCTCAAAAACGTCGAAAATGGTCATGGTCTTTTTAGCCCACCATCAATTCTTCGATACCTTTTTCCTTTACACATTTTTTGAGCCCGGAATTCAGGCGCGGCCTATGTCTAGTCCAGACCATAGGTGAGCGGCACCAAAGCTCTGGGGGAGGGCGAAATTGAGTTTCAAAGCACACATAAACATGCTCTATAAAATAGTCTGAAATCCCACGCAAACTGCAGATCACAGTAATGTATTGCGCCATTTTCATATTTATTAAAATTTTAAGACTATTTTAGATTATCCACCCAGACCGCGTTGACTAACATAACAGACCAGCAATTCAGTACACTTTGGTTTTGACCTCAAAAAGGACTAAGTTAAAGGATGGAAGAAAAGTGAAAACGAGACAAGTTAGAAATTATGTGAAAGTTATTTCCGTATACGGAAAACATGCTAGGATTATCGCAGATGTACCTATGAAGTAAGAATCTGCACTCTCTACACCCCACTGACCCTCGCGTTTAGAACAGAAGATTAATTTTCCAGTCTAAGTTACACAATGCATGAAGAGGTTTAAGAGCATTCATATTATTTGCAAACAAAATCGAAGAATAACCTTTCGCCCACGACTTCTACAATTCATTGCAACTATTTTTTGAACATTTAAAACATTAGTTCATTTCATTCTAAGAATAAAAAATGGATATTCTGAAATTAGAAGTCCATTTATGTATATTGAGCTGCTGCAGATATCTGCAATAAATTTAAAAACGTCCAGCTTATTGAATCATTGATATAATATTATAAAAAAATAGAATAGATAGCCCACGAATCCGATGCAAAATGATTCGTTTATGAAGTGATTCCATTTCTCTAAAAATATATAGGTACCGATTAAATTAGATATAACGAGATCTGGTGAAGGGCGTATATACATAAATGGGTGTGGGATATTTGCTACCACAGAAACCCTTAACATGAAGTTTCTGAAAATTTTTCATAATTTCTAGCGTTTTGGATGTTCCCTCACAATTTAAATGCTGCCCAGTACGGCTGGCGTTTCTAATAGCAAGAACGGTGAAGGAATGAACTTTATTCTTAACCAGTTTCAGCAATCATTCGACCTAATCCACCACATTTTACTGGAATTAAGCAAAGACCTAATCTGGGCTTCGGCAACTCAAACGATTTCTCTGCAAAAATATTCTATAATAGATATTGTGGAAACCAAAAACGATTTTAAGCAGATTGGCAAATATAACTATTCAATTAATATTTCTGCATTTTTAGTTATTTAAATTTAGGCTATTGCAGATTAGCATATTTTCGGTTGGCATTATTTTTTAAATATGTATCCGCGACAGTACAGCTATTATTGCAGCATATAGATAAAAGGCACAAACAAGTAAGAATAATACATTCTGTAAAAAAATTAATAAATAGTACACAAAGAACGAAATCCTGTGTTTTCCGGATATAAATTAAGTACTTAGAAGCAAATCGTTTCGTTTTGAATTGTCAAAAATGATCGCAATAAAGAATACTACTGTTTTGTAACTGGTTTCTGGTTGACGACGGGCATTATACATTTAAGACGAATTGCGGACGAGGAATTCGATTTCACGCAAGCCGATTCTTCATGCTTAGACAAATAGCTTTTCAATGCAAAAGCCTTGCCGCACCGCATACAAGCAAATGGCTTAACTGAAGAAAACTAACAATGTTCTAAATCATTTTCACCTGAATAAATAAATATGACGATATTACTGGAGATGATTAAACAACGATATTGAGCCATTGAAATGTATAGGCACCCTTGCGGTAAACTCGATGCTATAGGGAGAATATAAAACTTGAAAACAGTCCGCAAATGGAAGTATTATTTGATATTTTCTATAAATTCCAGATATCATTTTAGCTCACTTTGTATTGTTTTCTTCTTGGCTTTAGGGCATAATTAAATCTGCTAAATTTGCATCGTTGCCAAGAATGTATGCGAGCGCACACAGTGTAATAGATGAATCATGGAAACGAATTTGTGAATTATCAACGCAACACTTATCATTCATACGATAAGATATAAATCATTGAATAAATAAACTCAATGCATAACAATGAGCTATACCAATTATTAGTTCTCTGAACTATGAATCTTTCTTTAAAAAAGCACAAACTTTTTTTGAAAATGGTGAAATTTCCGTTCCTTTTCATGTTCATTTACCTTTGTGAATACATTGAATTGACTCGGTGGTAATGAATAAAAATTAGTTTTACTCACCTCCAGAGTGGGTCTGTATGTGTGCCCTTAAGTTGCTCTTGTCAGCAAATGACTTGGAACAAACAGGACATCGGAAAGGTTTCTCGCCTGAATTAAAAATTAATATCGAGCGGTACTAATAATACAAACAAAAAATGTTAAGCACCGTGAGACATAAGTCGGTCAAGAATCTTACTGAGCTCTTTTATCTGGACTTTTCACTGAAAAGATTTAACTTGTTGTCTATTTTACAATAAATAATAAATAATACCGTAAATCCTAGCATTGCGTTGCGAGTGTATTTAAATTAAGCATACGAATCAGCTCGTTTTCACCGTACCTATCTTAATCTGAACTGAAATTTCTAAGATAAGAAATTATATTGAACACTGGCAGTTCGAGGTAATTCTGGATCAGCTCATACCGGGATCGGTCAGCTTGCCATTGGCAAATATTCTTAAATGTAATGCCCAATGGCGGATTTGGGGAGAACGGGGGTGCTGCTCCCCTGTCGGCAGTAGCAGATCTAGAATTATTTCAAGGAAGGCGGTACCCCAACTTTTCCAGAAACAGTCAAAAATAGGTCCGAAAATTCGCCCTTCTCGTGCGAAACAGCGTTTTTTCCAGCGTTTTACATTGTCCTCTCTCATTTAAAATAACTTTTGACGAAACATGTTTCTCGAAAATTTTCAAAAATTTTAGACAATTTTGTGCGGAAAAATCAATAAATTCTTTGACTTTAGCGAAACTCCGGCGCGGATAGCCGTAAAATATGATGAAAATTAGGCGGACGAATGCTTAGAAGCTTAATTTACCGCTCGATTTCCTGTATTTTGACGTGGAACGCGGAAAATTTTTAAAGTTATGCTTGAAAATAGAAGAAATTATACTGAAATAGCTGTTTCTGCTCTTGAAATTGTTTCAAAACCTACTCCATGAGCAAAAAATGACTTTCGCCAAGAAATAAAATAAAGATCATTATTAGGTATTATCTGACGCGAAGCGCCGAGAAAATTGAGAAATTATGATCACTACGGCCAAAAATCATTGCAAATCACATATCCATTCTTTATCTCGCCAACTATTTTGGTTTAAAGGGGGCGCCGCCTTAAATCCGCCCCTGCCTGTTGGCCCAGGATATTTGACGAATTAAAGAATGAATACGGATTTTCGGCCATTGTCCATCAGATTTTCCAATATTTTCACATTTTTATTAGTGACATTAATTGACTTTCTTGTCTGTGTAGGAGCCTTTTTTGTGCCAAAAATCTAATTTTTGGGCGCACAATAAGATATTGCGCTTTTTCGAAAAAATTAGTGAGTAAGAACGTGTTATTAACGTGTTATTAAGATAGTTCTTTATGTGACAAGCATTATACGTATTTCAATTCATGTGTAATAGTTATAAACGGAACGACAGATACAGTTTTGGCTATCACTGGCTGTTCTTTATCCTCGATTGTCAAATTCGGTGTCTTGCGCCAGTTTTCTCGTTGAAGGAACTAGAAGTATGTTTTTCGAAAGAAAATTTTCCGAAAAATTCTAAATTTTTGTGCACCAGAAACAAAAATGTCATAAGACAATAACGAAAAAACGCTTTTTTGTACATATTGGAGGAATATCTGGTATAATTTTTGATAGTCTTGGAAAAATCCGGGGTACCGCCCCTGTCAGGAATTCCTGGATCCATCAATGAATGGTATCGCCCCGACTTGTATTAAATAGACTATAGGTATAGTCTTATTGAATCAAATTATTTGAAAAGTATTGATGTGCCCTTTGAAAAATATAAGTTCAAATTTGAAATACGTTTTTTAGCTTCGAACACACTCGGACATTGAGTTTGAATCTAAACAGAGCACTGACCGCTGCGACTTGCTGGAGCAGACGTTACTATAGAAAGAGGAGATGATACTAAAACAGAATGAGCAAAGCCATTAAACCTCGCTAATTTTCGAACGAAAATCATTAATTGTTGACAAATATTTTTTTAAGATCATTCAATTTAAAAAAAGGTTAATAGGGTGTCAGACAAGCAAGCAGAAATGAAGTAATTCCAAATTGCGGATTTGCTAGTAAAATCGATATCTATTAGAGAAAATGTTTTTCGAAAAACGTTCAAGCTACATGTTTGAGACAATTTCCTAAAAGATAATGTTAAAACAAAACGATATCCTAGTGGTCGGAAAAGCGTTAGTGATTAGGCAAAAATTAGGAAAAATAAAGGGATAGTGTAAATCACAAGGCACATAAAGTCAGCCCGCCACTGTGATTAAGAAGAGTTGGGCTTTCGTTGAAAATTGACGAATTCAGTACAGAGTGTGCGTGAAATCTGATTCCAGCATAAATGGCAGCTAATGCACATTAATTCAAGCTTTTTCAATTATTTGCAAGTCCAACACTTAACACTAGCGACCTGAATTTAACTTCAACAACTTCAGCGTCTTCAGCTTCAACTTCAACTTTCTTGGAACTCAGATACGCAAGAGCTCGATTTGTTTTATGGACAGGGATACTGAAAGACTGAGATTTCGAATCAACCTATGCCAGTGTCGGATCCAGGATTTTCCTAAGGAGCGGTACCCCAACTTTTCCAAAAAACATTCCAAAATAGGTCCGAAACATGCCCTTCACGCGCGAAACAGCGTTTTTTCGGCGTTTTACATTGTATACTTTTACTCAAAATCACTTTTGACGCAATAATTTTTTCGAAAAATTTTGAAATTTTCGACCATTTTGTGCGAAAAAATCATTAAATTTCTTTGACTTTTAGCAAAAATCTGGCGCGAAGCGCCGGAAAATCCGTGAAAATTAGGCGGATGGACGTTTAGACGCTAGATTTACTGCTTGATTTCCTGTATATGTAGCATTTAACGCAAAACATCGAAAATTTTTGATTGAAAATAGAAGAAAACTATGCTAAAATAGCTATTTCTGTTGTTGAAACTGTTTTGAAAACCTATTCCATGAGCATAAAATAGCTTCCAGGTAGCCAAGAAAGTAAATAAATGTCAAGTATTATCCGGCGCGCAGCGTCGGAAAAATTTGAGAAATTATGGTCACTGACAACCAAAAATCACATATAATTACATATCCATTCTTCATCTCGCCAAATATTTTTGGCAATGGGGGAGGTGGTCGTTTCGACCCCACCCCCTTAAATCCACCCCTGACCTATGCAGCTCAAGCAGAGTGAACAAAGCTTTGATGCGGACGCGATTTGTACCTCTAGCTTTTACCGTAGTAATTCCGACAGAGAAAATGATAAGCATAGCATACTCAGGTTTATCGCAAACTTATTAAGTATACTTTTCATGTCCTTACTCTGGAACAATTACATTATAAGTTCTACAACCATGTTTTAAAATATGGTCCTACGAAAACTCAATCTGTATAACTTTCAAACCAGGCATTTGGTTTAAAAATATGTAACATGAACAAATAACTTCAAAATATTACAATTACAATAAATTAGCTTAATCAGCGAAAACTATTTGTTACCGGGACAGATGCACAAGTGATCAAAATTAAAACTTTTGGACATGTTTTATCCAATTTACGCATAAATACTTCACTCACCGGTATGCGTACGCATATGGCCTTGTAATAACCAATGGCGACTAAAAGTTTTGCCGCAAATTACGCACAAACACCCGTTTTGTTGCTGAGATTGAGGGAGAGCTCTTACGTATGGCTGACATGCCTGAATTCTATGATATCGAACATAATTCCGCTTAAACCCGTCAACTTGATTGTTCACAGTAATCTGTCCAGTTAGTTTGGTGCGTGGACTTTCAAAGCGCAAACAGATCAGAATCGTCATTAGCAATATTCTGATAGTTCTCATTTTCCGCAAAATCGAAAGTTCCCTTGTTTTTTGGCATATTATCGTGCGCGAGAGTCGCGCTGCAGGTATCGATTCCGAAATTAGAATGAAAGTATGATAAGGATAAGCTCTTGAAGTATCCAAACGGATCACCAATAGCGCTAAGAATGCCCGGAGGCAAGTGTGGCTCTAAGAACTGGCTGCAGTGCGATTGTGGAGCAATTGTGGCGTTGCGCAGGAGTACAGGAGGAATAACTGTTGGCCAGGGCCATCCGAAGGCCATTAAATGTTCGGGGGTCCATAGCAGTGGGTGTAGGGCTGGCGGCTTTAATGGCACTGGGGTGAAGATCATTGTGCGTTCACCGTCGCCGTTAGCCATAGCGTTACAAGGAATCATTGTCGAAAACTGAAAATATGGGAATGGAAAATGAAACGAGTCAGAATTCATAGTTTTCAACTGTGAAAGTTTTATAGAAAGTTACTGTTTTCAAATGCATTTTTAAATCGAATCATCGGAGAAACAACTTTTTCTAGTCAAAATTGGTTGATGTCGCACGAGTGAGTTATTCAGATTATTAAAGTTACTTAAATTATTATCACAGCAGTTCAGTAGTTATTTAAATCACTTCTGGTGAATATCTCGCAATAAATGATTTTTGAATGCAATAATTGTTGACGAACAATATATAGATTTTCAAATAAAAATTTTAAACGCTTGACAAAATAAACCATTTTTAAATGAACGGTGTAATGTATCAACTATATATAATGTCGGCCGACATCAGCAGATTTTTTTAAGCGTCCGCTACGTCAAATTTAATAAAAAATAAATAAACTCGAAAGCCTGGAATAAAAGTCGAGAAAAACTCTGAACAGCTTAAAGAAAAGAAAATTTCAAGAAGATATATAATTATCAATGAATGGTCTTTAACGTTTAAATGCTTCAGCTTAGATTAATCTTAAGAGAGAAAAGTTAAATTCCCTTTTGTATCGAGACATATAGTCAATCAATTTTTCCGTTTAATATAAATTTGTGATATTCGAAAGATTTAATTAAATTGCAAGATGAATACAACGACCTTGTTACTTGAAAAGAAACGCCGTCGTACTGCTGATCGGAATGCAAAAAATTATAAAAAACATGTACATATTAATCGCTTTCGTAGATATTCAGAGGTATTCATTAAAAGCGGAATTGAAAAGTATTGACGATAAATGTACTAATCAGGTGAATCCTCTAACTTGTAAAGAAACAGCAAACTTAGTTAACATGTGTAGGGGCATACATATAGCACACAGTATAATTCTTGACTCAAAACAAATTACTCAATAAGCACTCCTTCAGAGGAAGCCGCTTTTAATTTAGAACACTTGTCTGAGAACAAGCATGTTAGCATAATAAATTCGGAAACACCTCTTTCCGCTTTCGACTTAAATAAAATGTGTCCTGCAAAGAGCTCGGCGCTTGATTAGTTTTTGTCACAAATGCTTAATCGAATACACTAGAAATCGGTGGGCGAAAATTGGTTTTTGTTTGCATATTCGACGTTTCGTATGTCTAAAATTTTTTAGTGATTTGATGTTTGAAATTCGAAAACTTTTCAAACGTCTTGTCATTTATTAGCATGAAGATAGAACCGTTGCATTTAGGTCGGTACTATAATGCAATCTGTGGCAAAGTTATGATAATTTTGCCACAGATGATGGATAAGAGGAACTAATGAGGAGTAGATATAATGTCGATAATGCAAATAAATGCAATCATCAATAAAATAACTAAGATTGTTGAAGTAAATGTAAAAAAGTCACATTATTTTGTGCTCAGCTGAATAAGTGGCGCAATGAGTTACTGTAGCCGAATTTCGGGAATGTTTCGCTTCATCTAAACTGGAATTATGCATATGCCAATATTTATTAGGTACCACATTATATGTTTTTACGACTATATCACCGTCCGAAATTCGATGCTAAGTTAAAAGCTACTATATTTCAAGTGCGCTAACGTACATTTCGTTTATGTATTTGAGAAGGCGCTAACCGTTTCGTTATTTTCTCTAAGAATGCCACGAAGAATTATACGGGCATAAAAAATTAAGCATAAAAATCTCAGTGCTTTCAAGAAAAGTTTATAGCTCATTCGAGCGCTTGCGCTGCGCATTTTTTAAAAATTTGCATGGCAAATTTGAAGCAAAACATAATATCAAGCTTAAGTGCTGATCTATTAACATGTAACCTCAAAGGCTTTACGAGCAGCACGAGTGGATACTTCCGTAAGCATTTTATTACTAATAAATATTACTTGAAAATCATCCAGGCGATACAAAATTCAAGGTGTTAGGATGCACTATGACATATAAATTTAATGATAAGCTATTGAACTTACTTCGATGCAATAAACGAGTTTCGCAAGTTGTATTAGTTCGATTTATGTCAAATTGTACGCTCTGAAATCTTCGTCATCCTCAGAAGAGAAATCGTCAAAGTTTGCACACTGCGACGAACACCTAAAAATAATAAGATTCAAGCTGTGAGAAACATTTAAAAAAAGGCAAAAATTAGTGACAAATATTTCTACAAGTACAATACATAGTCCGGTTGAATACTGTACAGCTTAAAAATGAGATTAGGCATGATCGAAATAGTGTTTGAATAAACTAAGATTAAAGACATAGTACCCCGAAGGTCATAATTTTTATTATGCTTACTTGTTTTATAATCTTTCATCACGTACATTCTAACTTGTTTTACACTTTGTAGACAATTCGGAGTATGATTTTCCCATGAAATATTTTGTCGTCCTTCTGTACCTATATACATATATCCTACAGATTTGCGAACATATTTGATTGGGATCTCTTCGTCTTCACAGAAAGAATAAAAGGGCTAATAATTGATTGAAATCGAACAGTACTATAATTTCTTGATAGCAGAGTGAATAAAAGAGGTTTTGTGAACAGCTGGAACCAGACATGCATGTGTGAGAGGGTTTGGGGGTATACAACCCCAGAATAGAAAAATGAAAAATTTTATCAGGAAAATTAGGCAATGTGAAGGCAAAAAACGGATGAAAATTGAAAATTATTTTTACGAGTGCTTTAATTTTACCGAACACTGGGTAATAACGTAGTTTTAACGCTATTTTAGTGCTTATACCAGTTTTTGAGGTCACTTTGGCCCCAACAAAATTTTTCCCCCAGACTGGCTGACCCCCTTCCCCAGATGGGTCATGCTGCGCATCTACGGTTAAGACACTTTCAAATTCACAAAAGGGCGAAGGTAAAGGGGTGGAAGCGCGTCCGCCCCATTGGCCCTACACAGTTAGGAAGATAAAGTCTTCTTCTAAAGATTATACTTTATGCTTTCTTTCAGAATTTCTTAAGCATAAACATAATAGGATTCTAGATTTTTTTACAAAAATTTGAATTTTTTTGTACAGTTGCTTCAAATGCATATTAGTGACAGAAGTCGAATACAGAAAAAATTAATTATGTTAACTCTAGCCATCTTTGAATTATGTAAATTACACAAATTTTTAGGCATTTTGCGCAATATCTCTGCTTAGAAATAATAGTTAATAAAATTAAAAATTTTTTTGCATCAAACGTCTGAAATTTAAAAAAATTGCTTCAACAGAAATAACTATGAATACTCGTAAGCACACATGGGCTTGTGTGATGGTTGGAATTATGCACCCCCAGAAGGCCGAATATTCCCCCAGAAACCAAAATACACCCCCTCAGAATTCAATTCTTAAATTTTTTGTTTTTTTTCTCAATTTTTTGATGCCAATGGATAGTGCTCGATTAGAAACGTTAAAAAATGGTGTTTTTTCGCCAACAACCATTTTTAAGACAATTTTTTGACTTCAAAAACTGCACCCCCTCAGAATTCAGGTGCTACCCATGTATGCTCGTAAGCATAGATACGAGCACGAGCATATTACATTAAATGTCAATTTATTCATATGACTATTTTCGACCATTATTAAAAACTTCGGGTTCGCACGAAAATCTTGGAGCAACCATTGAGTCCACCACAACTCAGTGAAACAAACAATCAGTTGAAGTTCATTTTATGGTCACAGGGCATCGCTAAAACAGATTATTCATCATGCTTGGATTAGTAATTTTTGAATCGATAGAATTGCGACATTCCTACGTTGTCTTTGGACTGCCTTGAAAGCTTATTCAGAACATTTAGTACCAAACTGATAGCTGTTTCTTGCAAAAATTATATTTATTTCAGCAATATATATGCAAATAAAGCAAAACAGATTTATTGTAAAACTCCTGTCAATTTAGTTGCGTCTGATTATTTCTAATAGTATCAAAAATTGTCCAAAAATCCGTCCATTTCGCTTAAAGCATCGGTTTTTTGCTGTCTTTTGATAGACAGACTCATTTTTGATCCGAAAAGGGTTAGAAATTTTTGAAAATTTTATGCGAAAAACGTGCTAAATTAGTGCAAAAATCGGCGCAAAGTGACCGAAAAATACTTTAGAAATTAATTGCTAGAACTAAAAATCATTGTCCTGTTCATAAACCACTCTTCTGACGTAAAAATAAAGCTTTTAGAGCGCCAAGAAAGTCAGTAAATGCCATTAATGAGTACTAACCGGGGCGAAGCACCGAAATAATTTTAATAATCTTGATTAAAAATGACCAAATCAACAAAAAATACACATTATTATCTATTGCGCCCATTATTCTTTGACGACAGGGGCGGCCGCCCCCCCCTCCCGCCCCTTTAAATCAGCGCCTGCTTTTGATACTTCTGCTGGCTGAATTGCTTGGAACAACGATGCGATTGTCTTTTCCATCGGTTGAGGCATATTTTGGAAAAATTCACCGATATAGCAAGCTGGACAGATTTCGATAAATGCTTTGAGCTGGTTCATAATTAATCGTAAAAAATCGGCTTACTGTCGATAAAAGTTTTTAAAATTATGTGAAGCAGACAAAACTACTTCGATCATGATTTACTACATACGCACGAAACTACAGTAGACAAAAGTGACCTGCACTGAAGCATTGTTTGTTTGTTTCAAATAAGTTTGGATATGACGTCTAAGACTTTTTACTCACAGTAAGCTGACAGATTATGACAATAGCTAATCTATAATTATCGTACAATCTTGGCTTAACCGTCAGCGAAAATCCCTAAATTTAATATGAAGCAGGCTATAGATTGAACCGATTAGCATTAGGCTACAGAACTGCGAAAAAATAGAAGCACACTGATTTAATCCGAGGCACACTCTGCTGGAATAGCTTTCCTACCGTATCAGCTAAAACAACTCATAGTTTACCATTGACGTTTGATAAAAAGGCAATTGAAGTGATATGCTAGATAGCGAGCGCAATTTTGTATCAAATGAGCTAGCACCATATGTACGTGTTCTTGGGGGCTGGGGGCTTTAAAGGGGAAGTTTTGATCCCCGGAATGGTGACTGCCTCCCACCCTGCAAAAAAGGCTGCGGCCCCTCATAATTTTTAATTTACTGAAAAATTCGTTGAAATTATACTTTTTTGAAGAGTTTTAGCAAATTTTTGGCTCAAAAGTGTCACGTTTTCGGCTAAATTTTGCTCAATTTTTTCGAATTTTTTATATTTTTATGCTTTGAACGAACGAGCATCATCCTAAACGTTTAAAAAACAGTATTTTTGACGTTTATCCATCGTTTTGAAGCCCAGAAAAGGCAATTCTTAAAAATTTTACAGGTTGACTCCCAGAAGTTTTATGCCATTTGTACATGTATGGCTAACACGACTTTTGATATTGCTGTTTCGGTCTAAAGCAAAAAACTGATTCGAATAGTGAACAATATGCGCCGTATGTAAAATATCAAAAAATACTGGATTGCTATATGTTACTTACTTCACAATGCATGTGCTATCAAATACGACAAATTTTTTATATCATATTAATATTTCACTGTCCACGTGAAATACTTATACTAGCAAATTAACTGTTAGCAAGGCTATAATTCAGGGAGGATTTAACAGAATCAATTCTTTGTGATTCCTGAATCCACAAAAGCGAGTGTGTATAGCTTTTCATTGATGATTTTAAAAGTTTGATAAAAGCACTTATTTTTCACAGATTGGTGTAGGAGTCTAGGGGTCTGGATTCATGCACGTAGAGGCTTTGGGTGTTTAGACCCCCAGCATGGAAAAATGGGAAATTTTCTAGGGAAATTGAGGAAAAATAAAGGCAAAAAACGGATGAAAGTTGAGAATTTCCTTCAAAAGCGCTCCAAATTGACCCGAGCCCGTGCAATAACGTTGTTTTAACGTCATTTTAGTGCTTATACCAGTTTTTTGAAGTTATTTCGGCCCAAAAAAAGCTCAATTCTCGACCCTCCACAGACCGGCTGACCCCCCCCCCAACCCAAATCGGCCACGCTATGCATCTACAGTCTATCTGGACTGGACCCCGGGAAAAAAAATCGAAAGACCCCCAAAATTGAATACCCAGTACTATTTTCCAGCGATTTTACTCCATCCCCGCAGAATTAGAATGCTGCCCATCCATGTCCTCCACTCTCTGATTTCTAGCAACGGAGGATTCAAGCACGAGTAAAGATTGATAAGGTATCTAGTGATCAATTAAAACTGCGTTTTAAATTCTTTCGAAATATCAAAGAAATACTAATGGCATTTACTTATCCCTGACAACGAGAAGTATCATTTTTTATGTGTCAAAGACTATCGCTCATGAAAAGTTCCTGGGGCAATATCATAACTATTTATCCACTTATCAAAAATGCTTCGATCTTTCTAGTGCAATCAAATAGCCCGACAGCTTTGCATTTCGCTCAAAGCGAATGAACTCGGAAATAAAGAAGCTGTTTAAATAAACAAAGTCATTTTTTCGCTTCTAGATCTTTAACGCTTTTCTCAACAATTAGCTACATAATACAGAATCAAATTCTAAACCGAAAGATTTTCAAGGCTTTTGCAAATTTTTGATTTAGTCTGCTGCTGAAAAGCTTTAATGTTCGACACCAATAATATGCAGTAGCTTATCTAAGATATTTATAAGGGAGCAGTCGGTACCCCTACTTTTTCTGAAACAGTAAAAAATACGTCCAAAAAACACGCTATTTACATGCAGTAGCGTTTTTTCCGTTTTATATTGTCTAATTCTAGTCAAAAGGATTTCTGGCGCAAAAATTTTGTAAAAATTCATAATTTCATGTAATTTTGTGCAAAATGCTTGAGTTTCTGTAAGTTTAGCTATAATCCAACGCAAAGCGCCGGAAATTTGGTGAAACTTACTTAGAAAGACGCTTAAAGACCTCAATTAACATACTTCAGTAATTCCTGTTTCTATGCATTTGTAGCAAAGCCTATTGAGGCAATAAAGGCGAAGCACAAAAATTTTCTAAAATTGATGAATAAAAAATGGAAGGAAATTTCGAAAATATGGCTTTTAAGGCCGCCAAGAGTGAATAAATGAGCAATAAATAGGCGTTGTGCGGCGCGAAGCGCCAGAAAACTTTGAGAAATTACGACGTTCCATAGACAAAAATTATTGCACAGTACATATCCATCCTTCAACTCGCCAAATATTTTGGGCTAATGGAGGGGCGGCCGCCCACCCACATCCTCTCTTAAATCCGACCCTGTGAATAAGCACCGAAAAAATTGAAAATCGTAGCAAAAATGGCTGAAATCATTTAAAAAATTCAATGGTTGTCTATTGCACCCAACAATTTTTGACTACACAGGGGGCGGCCGCCTCCCCGTCCACTCTCAATCCGCCCTTTGGGATGTACCTACCCTCTTTCAATACAGAGTAAGTCAGCCTGGAGGTAGTTTTTTCTCACAGCATTGTCTTTATTCTTGATTGTGTTGTGTCGATTAATTCCAGTCCCATAAACTTAATAGTTTTCTTTTCAGTGCAATAACGGGAAATCGTCAGCGAACAAATAGACAATTACAGATAATATTTAAAAGAAATCATGACGAAAGTTATTTTCATTTTTAGGAATGAAAATTTTGGATAAAATTACAAAAGTTTTATTTGTAAATATGGAATTCTGAGCATTTTCCGATTTCTAAACGATTTCGATGAATTCAATCGGGTTTTAAAACGAAATAATAATGAGCAAACAATAATTAATAATAATAAATAATTAAATAATAATAATCGGATAACCAAGAAATAAATGACTTACATAATCCAACGTTTGCCGAAAGGTCGTAGAATCGATAGCTTCTTGCATTAAACATTTATTTTGGCCGGTCATTGACGCCGAACAATCTTATCGAACACACAGTAAAATCTTCCGGTGTTCCTATTTACCGTTAAGCCGGAAATTTGCTTAAGATAACAAAGACCACGTAGGCGCTGGAGAAAGTGCAATAGAAAAAAGTGCTCGTTCGGGATTCGTGGATTTTAAACTTAACTAAGCGTTGCGAGATTCTCATTCGCCAAATCTCTATATTCGCCTTTTTCTCGTTACGCCTTATCTTGTGCGAACGCACACGAAAAGGCCCAGTTTTTGGGTGTATCCTCATGGACTACAGTATGACCTTCAGTATCCACTTTCTTTCTTACCTAACAGTTGTAGCTTATGTATGAGTAGTAGTATAAATTTAGGTTTCAGAACTAAAAGATGCACGATACTTTTTTGTTACATTTCGACCAGGTATGTTACATTTATCGGAAATGCCAGCTACGCCAATAAATAATTAGTGCAATTAGCGGCGCCTTTGATTTTTTGTCGCTGCTCGATTTTTCGCTTCTGCTCGCGCATTTAACTGCCCACATGCAACATCAAGTTGACGGGCGCTGTGCAACGAAGTCAAAAAACGTAGCTAAAAGTTTTTTGTTTCGTTACGATCGTTTATAATTAATAGGCTTGTGTTTCGAACGTGTTGTCGCGCGTCGGCATCTTGTTGCTTTGAGCAACAAAAAAGGGCAAACATAATATAAAACTTGTCGGGTGGTCGAAAAAGGGTGTGCGCGTTTTTAGTGTAAATTTACGTCCCCTATTATTATACCGACCGGACATTAATATTTGTTTTTTCCGCACGCAGCGATTGAATTGTGCACCTGTTGAAGTAGGATAAAGGGACGCACTTCACTTTTCTTATAGTATACCTACTGTAGATCGCTTGATCCCGGTTTATGATCAAATGACGAAGGAAAAGAGCGGCTTGGTAAGAAAACGCATGAAAAACTGAAGAATTTAGTTAAACAAGCCGAAATTCCGCCGATATTATGAAAAAATGACGTTTCGCATCAAAACACGTGAATATAAATGACTTTTTAGACAAAGACAAACTATAAATTTTTTTCAATCTTTTCAGTCGTCCCAGTCATTCGTGAATGTAACTATTTTATAAGAGCGCATTCCTGAATTTTTGTTGATGTTTGATCGATTAATTGATACTGTAAAAGCAGTTGTAACGTCCATGCCGAATCCTTCAAGGGGTCGACAAGAGAGCGCATGCGTTTCACAGAGGCGCAAAGTTGCCGCCCAGATGCACAGCATGGTCTGGTTCAATATTGTGAGGATTTAGTTTGGGGGAGGCAAAGACTAAATTTTCTCAAGACTATTCTGCATAAAATCCTTTGGTTTTTCATATTTGGCATTACCACTGGGACGCATTTTATGCTTTGATTTGCATCCTACAGTATGTCCGTTCCTCTAGCGGATCCAGGTAAGAACTCGGGGAAGTTGTCCAAATTTTAAGAATATTAGTTCAGTTGAAAAATACATATGTGCAGGTATACGTGGCCATTTCATAATGATAGCTCCGTATAGCCGGGCATACTCGAGTAGATTCTGAGATATGGAGAGAATACGAGAAAAGCGCAGTATTTGTCGGGAGGTCTATTGGGGTGTGGGGTGGCGCGTTCAAACGCATCCTAAGGCGGTGTCCTCGGGGCGGGACCGTATTTGATCTTTGGGGGGTTAGGGGCTTTTCAACCCCCTCCCCAGAAAAATTTCGACCCCCACCCCAGAAATTGTTTCACCCCCCCAGAACTAGTGATTTTTCGGAAATTTCCAAAAATTTGTCAATAATTCCTAGAAAAGGTGTTTTTTAAGCGTTTTAGCTATCTATTTACTCGAAAAGTGTCAAATTTTCGGCGCTTCGCGCCATAGGCCCATCTTTTGACTATATTGTATTCAATTTATTCGAATTTTATATTTCTTAAGAATTTTTTAACGTTTTTATACTGTTAAAAGATAGCGCATTGTCAGAAACGCCGAAAACGATGTTTTTGACGCGTGCCCACCATTTTTTGGCCCCAAAAAGAGGCACTTTAAAATTCCACGCCCTCCTCCAGAATGCCCATGCTGTGCATGTGTGAGTCAGAACCGTGGAAAATTTCATAAGTGAAACCACTTTAACAGCGTAACGTAAAAATTTTTGCAAAATCGACTGGGTTCTGAATTTAGCCTAAACAGCTAAAACTTATCAACTATGCACATGTATAAAAATTTTTTCGTTTGCCGTGAAATGCGTTTTTCGATCTCTGCTATTGGAATGCAAAGCAGCGACAGGTCGTGCTCAGGATAAGCAAAAAGTAATTAATAAAAATCTTGTTCTTACCGTTTTCAGAGCTAATTTTCGGCCTTTTTTAACAAGTATATAGTTCAGATGACTGAATTAGGCAAAGTACAAGAAATTTGGTCATTCTTTTAATGAAAAAGAATGTGTCATTGTAAAGAAAGACTAGCAAAACGGAAAATTACCTGACTGGCACAAAAAAATCTTGACTTTGTTACCATGACATTTAACAAGCATTTGGAGTTTCATTAAACGATATAGTAAGTACAAAATACATTAGATAACTAAATTTGTTTAACTCGCTGAAATATTTCATTTTAGATATTCAATCTTCTAAAATATAGCGTAAAAGTGAACTGTTGTTCAGCTATTTGGAGCCAATTCTGAGCAACTTTGCCGAAAATTCTTTATTTTCATTAGCCTTCATTTTGCATTAGTTTCTCTATAAAATTTAACTTTTGTCATTTAAGGGTCCAAAGTCCAAACCCCAAACCCCCAGCATGTTCAGTTCAGACATGCACATGGGGGCTTCGGGGGCTTCTGACCATACATGATCTTGAGGGGTTTCAACCTCCCCCAAAGAAACATTTTAATTCCCCGCTAAAAACTCTTATCACCCCTCAGAATTGGAAACTTTTACGAAAATTCCAAAAAAAATTTATAAAAAATTGTAGAATAGGTGCTTTTTAAGCGTTTTTTAGCTTTTATTTGCTCGAAAATGCCTAATTCGCGACGCTTTGCACCTTCATACTCATGTTTTGACTATATTTTGTTCAATTTGTTCGACTTTTCGGCTTTTTTTTCGGAATTTGTTTATGTTTTTATGCTCTAGAAAGATAGAGCATCGTCAGAAACGCTTGAAAACGATGTTTTTGACGTGTACCTACCATTTTGGGGCCAAAAAAGCCACTTTGTTATTCCAACCCCCTCCCCAGAATTCCCGTGCTGTGCTTGTATGGTCCTGACCCCTCCGAACGGAGAAATGGAAAACTTTGTGCGGAAAATGAGGCAAAATGAAGGCTGAAAGCGGATGAAAAATGAAAATTTTCTTCAAAAGTGCCGACCGGAAACAGTGTAATGACGTAGGCTTAATGGTAGCGCTTATATCAGTTTTTGAGGTCATTTTTGTCTAAAGAACTCAATTTTTGACCCCTACCCTCAGACCGGCTGAGCCCCCTAGATTGGCCATGCTGTGTACCTATGGTCTGGTTACCATGCGCTCAAAAGGGCAAAATATGTGCATTAAAAAGCAAGTAAATGTCAAAATAGTTTAAACATGCATCATATGTTACTTTCTGGCCAATTTTTCGTACTTTTGCAAGAAAGTTATGATTTTTGTTTGCTTTAGCACTATTGTTCTCTGAAAAATGTTCCAAGCGTGACGGAAATAATTTTGGGAAACTGTTTCTGGTGCAATCGTCTCACGATTTATGGTCCCGTCCGCCCGTGGGAGGAAAATAGGTATACGTAAGTGTTTGGAGGGTGGAACTAGGGAACCAATGCCCCGAAAGTTTGGAAGTACGAGCATTTCTCACAAGGCCCCGAAAATTGAAACATTACAAAATTCTTGAGGCGCATCTAAAGAATCGCAAAAAAATTTAGCACTTACTTGAGTTCAAACTCAGAATTTCCAGGTGTTTTGGCTGAATTTAATTGAAATCAGAATAAGCTGAAAATTTTTTAGAGTTAAGTCTGGATCGGATGGAATGTTACAAAATCATTTGTGCAGCCATTTTAAATGACAGACTTTTTGTGGCTATTTGAAATAAAAAGATATTGTAAATAGAATTTTTCTCTTCCATTTAGAACTTGTCTATAAACGCTAAAAAGTATCATTATTTTTGCCTTTATTGCTTGTCTGGATTGACTGTAGATTAGATTGATTGATTGGGTTAGAGTAAAATTAAAATATAATAAAATAAAATTTAATAAAATTAAATTAAGCCCAGATTGCAAAACTTCTCTCCTATAATAATAACCTGGAGGCCTGGTCCCCAACCAGAAGGCCAGCTAGACGCTTGCAGATGAACTCTGCCGTTCCATTACCTACAATTTATGTATTCCAAAAAAGTATACTTATTGTGCCTCTGTACACACATTAACTCCTTCTGTTCAGTGAGTTAAACTACAGAAATGTAAAGAAAAGCTAAAAATAGCTAGCCGGGATTAGGAAACCCGGGTTTCCTGTCAAAGTATTTGAAAACGGGAGTACCTGGTGAGTACCTCCATATCCTAGTCAGGAGGAAGTCACTGGGGTCATTTGACCTTCACATCCTATGAAAATATTTCTAAAAAATGCAAAGGGGGAATAAAGGAAAGTTTACTTTTTAGGCTGTGAATGTACATTCTTATAAATTTTTTTGCTCATAATCTGTCTCAAAACTAACTTTGGGGCAGAAAAATTCTTTAATTTTTCAGCTGATCTGGTCTGGGGGTGGAGCTTTTTAAGGCAAAATGACGCCGTATTCTTAAACGCAAGATAAATCGAGGAAAAACAAATAACATTTGGCTGAATGCGAATAAAATTTGACGCATTTTTAACTCAAACTCGTATATACAGTACCAGCTGACCTTCTGAATTCGGGGGGGGGTGGTGTTGAAGTCAGATATCTTGATATTTGAGACATACAAAGAAGAAAAGTTACACAACAAACTGGAAAAAAAGTTCAATTCATTTCTAAATAATTGGTACAAAAAAGCTGTGCGTAATAAGGGCGCCTTCGCAAGCAAACGTGAAAATTCTACCGGCATCAGTTTCCCTGATCTTCTGCTCTGCGTGTGTGAAATAAGCGTCCACTCCGGCTCTTGCTCGCTTTCTGCGCTCAACATAATGAGAGACAATATAAAATGTCAAATTTTCCCCACAAAAATTTTCTTTTTTTCCATTCTGAGGGGTCAGGATCCCCCTACACCTTTATGTGCGTGTTTGGCCTTAACCCATTCGTCGCGCCACTAACAATTAATTGAATATTGATGATATGTCAGATCCAATTATAGTCTGTTTCATTAAGTTTTGTAGTTTTTGAAAAAAATTTAAAGTGCCTGCGAAAATGTTCTCAACTAACGCCATAGCTCTGCTATTCTACAGTACATCGCATTTTGGATATGAGTTTGCCATTGTTAAGACACATTACTGCATCCGTATTTTAAACCACTTTTGTAGTCTGATTTTTGTTCGAAAATTCAAAAGAAAACGGCAGAGTTAAAAGATACAGACTATAAATCGGCTATTTAGAACAGGTCAAACATTCCTTCTATTCTCTTCAGCAAGCCAATGAGAAATTTTTTGACAGGACACCTTTTTTTCAAAGGCCACAGAATATACTTTGATTGTTGTGTTGCTTGAAAGTCTGATTTTTAGCAGATGCTTATGATTTTTTTGCGCGCACAGGTGACATTTTCCTATAGTCTGTTTCACAAAAACTTTGGCACGGATCACAATTACTAAAAGATCGATGACATCGATTCATCGATTACAAAATAATAATAATTATAAGTCGATGTGATCAATTACAAAAGCTAGTCCCCTTTCATATCTATAATGACCCGCAATTCCAAGTTTATTCGTCCATTTATTCCATCGGAGCATTTTTTCCTTCCTATTACCATGCTTTTAATTATAATGACTTGAGTAAATCAATCAGTAAAGTCAAACAGTAACTTGCTGAATGAAATGTAATAGTTGAACAATGACGGGAAACAAGATCTTCTTTCACGTCAACATCCACATTGCAAAGAAGACTATTCTTACCTAATTCGTAATCCTGATGTTATGAAAAACAGTTTAAAAACCTCTACAATGTTTTAAAATTTTTAATTAATTTTTAGTGTAAACTTTACACAACCATAGAGTCAAAGAAAATCTATAGTCTGTTCAATTCCAAACGGCCCATTTTCACTATAAGACTTATGACTGTAGTGGAATATTTTACAGGTTAGGTTGTTGTGGCAGCTTGTTAGATGTGCCGAATTTAAAGGAAAACACGTTAAACATTAATAAGAAGAGTTTAAGGCAGCCAGCTGCCATGAGAGCCTATCTGAAGAAGCCGTCCTTGCAATGAAAAACTAATACAATAATAGAGATTTATACAAAATAGGCCATTTGGAATGGAACAGACTGTAGTTAGATTCTGTAATCCTGTTGTTTCCGAGTTTATTTTTAAAAAATTAGTTTTGTACATTCTCGTGGATCTGAAGTTAACCTGACTGTAAACTTAACACAACTGCTAAGTTTAAAGAAAAATGTAGTCAATTTCGTAATCTTGATGTTTCAGATAGATCCTGATGTTTTAAATAACATTTTTAAAACCTAACCTTCGAAATACTCTGTAACTATTTCCAGTGTAAACTTTACACAACCACTGACTGTAAAGAATGTCTAAAGTCAGATTTGTAATCCTGATTTCGCGAATGATATTTTCGAAAAATTGACTTTTCACAACATTCTAAAGCAAAATAAATTTTTAGTGTAACTACGTTACACCTCTGTTGAGGACAAACTAATTCCCTCAATACGTGTGACTCTTCAGGTGTAAAACATTCTTAAAGCTGAAATTATGTCTCGATTCATAATGGAAGAAAATAACGGGCAAAACCGACTCAAAACCTTTTTTCAGTCAGAATTAGAACTCCACATCTTCAGGACTGATTGAGTAGTGAGTGTAAAGAAACACATCCAACTGCCATGGTACCCTTAAAACATCTTTTATTTTTATATCGCTTCCGGACATCTCAATACATAATCGAAGAGTTGGCTGGCATAATTAATTGCTAAAACGTTGTTTACCTCAGACCTGGTGCTTCACACCTGCCTTCAGAAATAACCCAGTATTGATTGTAGAAAAACGCATCCAAGTGAGGTATGTAACCGCCCGGCGCCCACACGGAACTACTTTATTTTTAGAACCGGAGAAATTGAGAGCTAAAAATAGCGGAACACGTTTTTTACCCGTTTAAACTTTACACTTCCAGATCTAACTCTGTATTGGGTTTAAAGAAACTCATTCAAGTGTAATATGTAACCCTTGAGACGTTATTGCTCACTTTTAGAATATTTAGCACTACCTGATCTATAACCGGACAAATTGAGAGACAAAAACGCGCAAAAGACATGTTTTTCCCGAGACAATAGACTACCTAACTATGTATTGAGTTTAAATAAACTACATCTAATGTGCGATGTACATAATGCTTACAGAATATTTAGCACAATCCAATTCATAACTTGTGAAGTGACGGATCAGAACCACACCTGGGCGTGGGGGGATGCACCCCTCTCCCCCGGAGAAACCAAAATGCCCCCCAGAAATCAAAATACCCCCCAGAATTCTAATTTTGAAAATTTTTTCGTTTTTTTTCTCAATTTTTTGATGTCAATGGATATTGCTTGATGAGAAACGCCGAAAAATGGTATTTTTTACGCCATACCACCCTTTTAGGGCCATTTTTTGACTTTTGAAAAATCTTGCACCCCCCAGAATTTTCTTGCTGCCCACGTATGATCAGAACGCGCAAAAAAGGGGTTCATCGCACTTTAAACTTTACATCTTATCTAACTCTGCGCTAAAATTAAGGAAACGCATCCAAGTGCAATGTGTAATCCTTGATACGCACCTATTCCATTATTAAAATAGTTGGCACAATCCGATTCATAAGCAGAAAAGTTGAAAGGCAAAAAAAGGCCCAAAAAACATGTTTTTGCCCCATATTTCAAACTTTACAGCTCTAAATCTATAGTCTGTTTCACACGACTTCGGTCCTGAATTTTATAGCTATCTCCGACAATAGGCTGGCAGATTGCGTATCCTAACCCTCGATTTACTGTCGATAAAAATTCTCAAAATTTAAGCACGAAGTTATGTGAAACAGACTATAATTCTGTATTGACTGTAAAAAACGCATCCAAGTGCGATGTGTAATCCTTGGGACGCAGGTTGTACCTACTTTATTTTTAGAACGCATTGCACATCCTGATTTGTAATCTGAGAAGTTGACAAACTGTAGTCTATTTTTTTTAAGCTAGTGCATGAATTCGTCCGGAGAACCAATTCACTTATTACTGCAGTACTTAATTTTATCCTGCTTGGCGTAGCAGGTTACGAATTTTCTCTTATAGGTCGCGGGTTGAGCGATACAGAAATCGGCGCTTGAGTAAATTTTAGGAATTTTTTCGAAAATACGCCGAAGGATTACGATATCAAATCAATGCTATAATCGCAATCTGTCGGCTTATTGTCGGGCATAGTTTTTTAAATTTATACCCAAATCTCGTGTGAAGCAGACTATAGGTTAAAAAAGACTATAGTCTGTTTTATTTAGCTTTGAGGTTTTGGAAAACATTTAAAGTGATTACAAAAGTGGTTTAAACTTATACAGTAAATATGATATTTTATGGTATAACGTGTCATATGGAGACGTAGTCAACTGGGGTTACATTGCCATGTTTTTCGGCTTTTTCTCAGTATAACTTATGATGTAATAGTTTTTGGATACTGTAATTTTGCCAAAACATAAAGAGCGAGTTGTTGAATGTATTCCATACAATTATTTTACTCAAACAGGCTACAACAACGAATAATTTACACAAAAGTGGTATGGCAAAGTTTGACCTTGAAGTGGGGTAAATTTGCCACTCCCTGAACAGATTCAAAAATACACTGTTGCAGGCAGAACAAAAATCGCCTATACTTTGTGCGGTACAATCTTGTACAAAGATCGCTCCAAAAATCTTTGTACAAGCCTCAAAATCTTTGTCACATACAAAAAAATTTAAGCCTAGGCAATATTAGTTTTGATGACAGATTGCCCATATTTCTATTCAGAGACTGAAGAGCACGATTCAAAACTCTTGTCAGTGCTTAAACATAAATTAAATCCTTTATTTTGATGAGTTTTCGAGTTTAACAATAGGGTAAAACAATTTTTCATTTTACGATAGGTTGCGGGGGAACATTGCCAACCGATTTTTCTGAAAACTTTATATACAACAAAATATGAAAAAGACACATTTTCTGGATGCAAAATATCTCTAGTTTCGATAAGCCTAAACAAGAAAAACAATCTGTTTCAGGTTTCCGAGTGGCCTGAACACTTATGAGTTGATAAAAACTTGCTAAAAAATGATAGCCCTCACAAAAACGAGAATAGACACACGAAGAACTTAAAGAATCCATTCTTTCTTTGTTACCAGATGAATAATACAGTAATAAATCGAAAACAACAAAAAATAGCGCACCACACATGACCTGCGACAATGAAAGCAGTCTGCAATAAAAAACCTTGATTGGCAAAATTACCCCATACTCGGCAAAGAAACCCCAGTTGACGGTATGCCATTGCTAAGCCGCATTACTGCACATTCTGAACCACTTTTGTAGCCTGATCTCTTGCGGAAATTAAAAAGAAAACCGCAAAGTTAAATGAAACGGACTATGTACATATTTATGTATAGTCTATTTTTTGAGCTAGTGCTATAGTCTGTTTCATTAAGCCTTGAAGTTTTTGAAAAAATTTAAAGTGATTACAAAAGTCTTATAGACTATGTAATAAGGTAAATATGATATTCTACAGTATAACGTGTCATTTGGAGACGTGCGCCATTGCTAAGCCGCATAACTGCATCAACATTTCAAACCATTTTTGTAGCCTGATTCCTGCAGAAAAATTTAAAACAAAACCGCAAAGTTAAATGAAACAGACTATAGTTTGCTGGATTAACCAATTTTCTTATTACTGTGATCATCGCTCGAACAGCGCAAACTATAAAAAATTGACTACCGACTCCATCGAGCAAGGGAAAATCGAGTGCTACAGTAATAAGCAGATTAAATTTATGAGCGAGTACTACGTGTTAGAATTAAAAAAACAGACTTTTAAAGGTAAAAACGCTTTTTTCGTCCTACAAGAATGTAAACTTTAAATTGTTTGAACTAAGTTCATTTTTGACTTCGTAAAAACGCGATCAAGTCCCACGTGTAGCCATTGAAACATGATTTATTTTAATCATATAGTTTGTAGATCGCGATTTATAACCGGAGAACCAGTCTAAAGACCTCGTTTTCTAACCAGTTTTTTTTTACACTTTGCGCGTTGTAGATTAAGAACCAGCGCTGTTCAATAACAAAAAAGCCAATTTAGAGGAATTCATGCCCTACAAGTAGCGTTAGCAAAAGTCCGGACTAAGGACTGCCGGATCATGGTCCAGGACTAGTCCTTATGATCCTCGGACTGTAAGGACTGGTCCTCTTTAAAACCGTAGTGCACTACCGGATCATAGTCTTTTTATAGGATCATGGTCCGGACTACGGACTATGATCCTCAATATGGAGATTTCTGATGGTGAGATTTTCAAATACTGGAAGAGAAGAAGAAGTACATTTCATTTGCTGTATAAAGTGGCAACGTGCATTTTGGCAATCCCAGCTACCTCAGCTCTATTTGAACGCGTTTTCTAGCCGGACGAGTTTGATTTTGGAGAAAAACCGTCACAATTTAAGTGATAATTGAATGGAAAGAGAAATTATTTAAAAATTTAATTTCCGATTTATTTTTCAGTGATATAATTGATGTATGATTGCTCGTTTGTCAAATGAATAAATACACTGATAAAGCTTGTAGCAAACTGGATAAAATTTTATGGGAAATAAAAGTAACAGAGCATCAAAGGACTGTGGTCCGGCTGGACTAGTCTTTTTGAAGGATCACAGTCCGGTAGTCTTTGAAATTGAGTTTGTAGTCTGGACTATAGTCCGGAAGTCTTTTTCACGGACTTTTGCCAACGCTACAAGCTAAATGCATTAGATTACATCATGACTGATTTATTTACTGGCGGCGTAATATAAAAAATATTAGATTCACCATTCGCTTACTGTAGAGCCACTCAATTCATGTTGTACAAATTTCAAGTGATTCGTGACCTACAGGCCATGGGAAGCATTTCAAAGAATTGGCCATCCGCAAGAAATGACTAGAAATGAGGATTTTTGATGTAATTTTCACACGCTCACTACTAGCTCAAAATTGAGTATAAAGAAAAACAAAAAACAGCAGCAACAAATTTCTTTATTATCCATCTTTAAAAGAACTGCGCCTCTCAAATGTGTCTCATTATAGATGCAGAGGGGCTCAAACGTTGGGTACACAAGTATATTTTAGGTACGCGCTATCTACTATTATTCAATACTTGTAAGCATAGATGGGCAGCACCAAAATTCTAAGGTTCAAGGTCAAAAAATAGGATTAAAAATGATAGCATGGCGGAAAAAACATATTTTTCAACGTTTGTCACCGAGCGCTATCCATTGGCATCAAAAAATTACGAAAAAAGATAAAAAAATTTCAGTAGGGGTGCATACGAGTAATCCCCACGTGTGCCCGTAAGTGTAATAAGAGGACTTATGATCAATCCAATGCGTTACGTCTATTCATTTATTAGTTTTTTTACAAAGATTAGAGTGACTATCACACCTGGGCGTGGGGAGGGGTTTGGGGGTATGCACCCGCAGAAACCAAAAATAATTTCAGAATTCAACTTTTGAAAATTTTTTTCGTCTTTTTCGCATTTTTTTGATGCCATCGGATAGTGCTTGATGAGAAACGTCGAAAAATGGTGTTTTTATCGCCATACCACCATTTTGGGCGCATTTTTCGACTCTTCAAAAAAATCTTGCACCCCCCCCAGAATTTTCTTGCTGCCCACGTATGGTGACTATGCTCCCGCAGCTTAATTCATAAGCTTACTTATCTTGTCATTTTGCACAATTCTCTTTTGTCACGTGAAATTCAATTAATCAAATCGCTATATCATTGACTGTACGTACAAAAACAACAATGCAAGTAGTTACCTATACGTAAGAGAGCGAAAAGCAATGATAGGTATAGGTTTTTGCTTGCGTAGCAGGCACGTACCAGGCCGTCCTATTTCGGGGGACGACCAACACCAATTTTGGGGAAACTAAGCCCAAAAAAGCCAAAAATAGCACAAAATAACGTTTAAAAAGTCCAGTTTTTCAGATTTTTCTGAATTTTGGGCGGTCCGAACCCCCCATTCCCCCCAGAGATACGTGCCTGTGGCGTAGATATACTACATACTCGAACAGGACAATCGATATATCGACGCGCTACAAATATTGCGCATGCTGGAAAATAGAATAATTTTATTCACCAGTTCATGCAAAAATGCTCGAATCAAACTGCTCAAAGTTAAATAATGAAATTCATTTTATGGAAAATAATTTTGTCCATGAAAATACCTGCTTTATGCGACGGCTACACCAATTGTATGTAGATTCTTCAGTATAAGAACGAAAAAGTATTGAAAAATCACAATCTGCCTGGCATGATTTAGCAAATGCATCTTCTAAGAAGTATGCGTGTTACTTCGGTGGTCATTAAGAAGCAAATTTTCATAGTCCTAAATTTCCAAAAATCAAAAAAATGATGACACGGGCAAAAACCTCACGAATTTTAGATTCAATTTTGTAACTGCCTTTCTTATGAATTGCATGATTATTACTAGTGAAAAGGATAGCTAAATGTGTGGTGGTTTCATTTTAGTGGGTCCCTCGCATAGGTGGGCGGCACCAAAATTCTGGGGGGGGGCAAGATTTTTCAAAGGTCAAAAAATGGCCTTGAAAATGGTGTTATGGCGAAAAACACAATTTTTCAACGTTTCTCATCGAGCGCTATCAAAAAGTTGCAAAAATAAACCAAAAAAATTCAAAAATTGAATTCTGAGGGAGGGTATTTTGGTTTCTCGGGGAAGGGGGGCGTGCATATCCCCCAAACCCCCACGCCCAGGTGTGTTCCCTCGGGTATTAGAATATCCATATCTTAAATAAACAGCACCTAAAGTTAGAAATAGAAGCATCGCCAAAGGGAAGAGGACGAATGCACAACAGAATCGCTCGATCGACGTTTCCTTCTCATCAGACCTTGGTATATGACATATTAATATTATATTAGCACATGGCTATGAAATATTCCGTTTTCGACTGTATTTTCTCCTTTATTTTAAATAAGCACATAGGACCTAAAATTAGGCATATTCATTCTTACTTTCGAAGCTTCAGTTTAGTTTTATTCAAATGTACTTCCAAATCTTTTTTTACTTTTTAGAGATTGTATACGCATAAGATTTACGCACTAGCAAGGAGCGCATTAAAAAGTAGAACTGTGCCGGGGCCAGGCTGGCCCCGGCGCCGGGACCGGGGCCAGTGTTAGAATTGATTATAATGTAGAAAATTGATAATGTTTTGGGCAGATTTACCTTCAAGCTCAATTTCAAGCAACACCACAGATCTTGCTAATTCAAATCTTTATTTCATTATGCCAAATTGGTGCAAATTTCTAGTTAATAATCAAAATTGACATATTTTAAATGGCAATTCATATAGACGAGCTTTCCAGCTTGCTTGGTAGCAGACAGCTACGTCTATCAGAACAAATAGAATAATAAGCCTAAAAAAAGTGCAAAGTAAAGCACATTGAAAAATGCATCCAAGTCAGAGGAGTTAGATCCATAAATGGGCAGCTCAAAAATTCTGTGGTTACAACATTTTTCGAAGTCAAAAAGTGCCTGATAATATATGGTAGGGCGAAAAAACACCGTTTTCTTGCGTTTCTCAATGAGAGCTATCCATTAGCATCAAAAAATCGCAGAAAAACAAAAAATTCTGAAAATCAATTTCTGGGGCGTCTAGCGAATTTTCGGGGGGGGAGTAAGAATTCTCGAGCACTATCCAATGGCATCAAAAAATCGCTAAAAAAGCAAAAAAAATTTAAAAAATTGAATTCTGGGGGTATTCCGAACTTCTGGGGGGTGCATACCTCCCAACCCCCCCCCCCACGCCCACGTCCCAAGACCCCCCGATGCCCATGTTCTGTTATATCTTGTAATCCCAACAAATATTGACGCTTGACGCGCCTATCTACTAGTAAGAATATAGTTATATATACATAGATATAAGGGGTAGGGTAGGGTCGTACTATGAGCACGGTAAAGCACGCTTTTTCTGGCCCCGGCCAGGCCCCGGCGAAAAAGGCGGCCCCGGCACAGCTATATTAAAAAGATAATAAAAAATTCTAAACAAAGTGATTGCTCCGGCTTCCAAACATTTTACATCTTCGCACTCAAAAATGATTTTAACCTTCATCAATGGCGAGAAGAGATCGGCGCGATTATATAATGAATACAAATGATTTACGCATGAACATTTAATTTGATGTAACAGCTTCGACAGCGCGAGTTTCTATCGGTAAATAAAGCTTAAATTCAGCTGGTAATTCCTCCTCCGAATAAAGGCGATCAGCGAAATAGGCTCGTCTTATTCTACAGTTGGCATGAATCTCAATAAAAATACGCGATAGGAACTAAATTTTAGGCAATTAGCTAGTTGAGGATTTGAATCATAGTTTTCTAACGCGAAAGTTGGGGGGGGGTGAAATCCCAAAATTTGAGACCACTAAATTTATAGTTCTAGCCTTTTTTCAGGTCAAATATGAAAAATGGCTAAAACATCATATAAAGCATGTTTTAATGTAAAAAACTGCATTTTTAACTACTTTTTGTCCCATTCTGACTAGTTTCGTCACTCTTGTAAGTAAAAAATATAAGAATTCATCGAAAATTTTGACTTTTAAAATCATTTTAACTTCATTCTAGGTATTTTATGGGTAAACAAAACAGAAATGTTCTAGTCGGCGCGAAGCGCCGAAAATTTTTCAACATTTTCGCTGCTTTTGTACCCAAAAATCATTGCAGGAAATGTTTGATAGCTCAAAATCGCCTGACAGTGATCAAGTTCTCGACCTCTGAGGTGGGGGTAATACTCTCCCTCACCCCTATGGGAATTCGTGATTTGAATGGATTTATTATTAACCCTTATCGGATAGATTAATTTTTATAGAGTAATTTGAATTAATTTAATTGCTGTTGTTTTTCCATTTATATTTAAATTAATCATTCTTAGCCTTTTCAAATTTCAAATAGGTTACTATAAAGAAATTAATTGAGAAAATTTAACTTCTCGCGATTTTCTTAAGCCAACGGACAACGGTTGATAAGAAACATATCAGATTCAATTTTTGTCCATACACATGAGTTGATGGCTTTTTATTATTTTAAATTGACAGGACCGATCCGAAATCTATGTCACGTTCTCGGCGACAGAGTCAGATTTATTATCTGTACCGCTATAAAATGGCGTTCAGCGTCAAAAGCAGTACAAAAATTACCACAAAATACGACTCTAATGATAATTTTTATAAAAATTACCCTGATTTTTGGAAAAAATGAATTTTTTGACCGTTCTCAGAAAATTGGAGCTCACTAATCCCTCCCCCTAAAAATGGCCGAGGACCCCCATTCCCATCCACCCAAGATTCCGAGCTCTTACATGCATGCTGAGAGAAATAAGATCGTGACACGTGATTTCAAAGGAGTACGTACATAAAACACATGCAGTGCCGTATTTTAAAGGAGAGGTTTAGGCCGAAAAACATTACTGGAAGATAAGCTAATGCACGAAAAGATGGAGAAATCGTATATCTTTGGCGTAAAATCTTCAAATTTTCGGCGCTTCGCGTCAGATGTGAAGAATTTTCATAGCTTTAGCTAAAGCGCGACCTTTCATGACCTTTTTGATGAGAAAAAATTTTTAAAGAAAAGTTTGAATTCTATGATTGCAATGGATAGAGCATGTCAAAATCGTCGAAAAAACGGTTTTTACGAGCTAACCTGACGAACTTTCCAAGATATAGACCAATCTATGTCGGGTCCGTTGCCCCTTGGCCGAATCATGGACCTGCACCATAGGTGGGCGGCACCAAAATTCTGGGGGTTGCGAGATTTTTCAAACGTCAAAAAATGGCCTTAAAAATGGTTAGAGAAAAACACCATTTTTCAACGTTTCTCATCGAGAACGATCCACTGGCATCAAGAAATAGCGGAAAAAAACAAAAAAATTTCAAAAATTGAATTCTGGGGATTATTTTGGTTTCTGGGGGGTGCATACCCCCGAACTTTCCACGTCCAGGTATGGCCTGCACACATAAATACATAAGTAGACGCGATTAATGCTTTTGCACGCGGATTTTACAGTAATCGCACTGCGTTAATCACATTTGCATGCGAGGACGAAACTCGTGTAGTGATAAAAAAATATGCTAACTTTCCAATGCCTGTTCTTTTCTTTTGATGGTAAAGAAGATAATAATTTCGAATATGTTTTTGATAATTCACTAATTATTTTTCGATCATCTCTCAGTCTATATTGTTCTGTCGGCAATCAACGATCGAGGAAAGTCAAAATTGAGGGTATGTTGGGCCTGCTTTAACGAAAATGAACGCCATCTATTTCAGCATAGATTTTGTACTTGGATTCTAAGCGTCTCCACATAGTTAGTACCATAAGCGCGTTTCGTGAAATCAGCCAGATTGAATTGAATTTGGTTCCACCCTTCATCCAAGCGCAAGGGCATTGTACAAATGAAGGGCTTGACTCGCGTATTGGACTGGAAATTGCTGGCTCGAAATCGCCTTTTGACGTTTTTATCGTCCATGACCTATTCGTAATGACGAATTTATTTAAATTTTCATTAGCATGAACGAAACATGAATCAATGCTGCCACATAAATTCTAGATTATAGCAAACAAATATAAGAATAAATTCGGTGATAGCTAAAAAACCAACTAATCCAAAGTTAAGCATTTCATTAACGGAGTAAAGAAGATAATATTGGTATGCCTAGTTGAACAGAAATGCTAATCTTACGAAATATCGATGTAAGACATTGGTTTACAATGTTATCCCTACCCCAGCAGCAAAAGATAATATCTAAAGTAGTTCACTGCCACATATTATTTCCCCATAACATATCTAGAAACTCTCTTAATGGAAAGCTCTTAAAGCCAAGAATTAGGTTTGTTCGTTTTTTGATAAATTCAACGATAAAAATTGGATATAGCCAGAAATGATCCGGAGATTTACATAACTCTCTTCCCTAAAAAGTTGTCAACCCCAGAAATTGTTTCAAACCCCTTAATTCGTGATTTCCTAAAAATTCGTAGAAAAGGTACTGTTTTAACAGTTTTAGCTATCTGTTAGCTCGAAAGTCTCCATTTTTCGGCGCTTTCGTGCCATGTATTAATTTTTCAACTTCATTTCATTCAATTTGCTCGAATTTTTCCCATGTGTTTTCAAATTTTGTTATGTTTCTACTCGCACGCTCATCGTCCGAAACGCCTAAAAACGATGTTTTAGAAGCGTATCCAGCCCACTATTTTGAGCCCAAAAAGGCACTTTAAAATTTCACCTCTCCCTAAATTCATATGCTGTGCGTGTTTGGATATAGCAGTATCTGTATAGTATAAACATTAGGGATGCAACGGGTCCAGATTTTTGGAATATCGGGTCCGGGTCTCAAATTTTTCAGATAACGGGTACGGGTCCGGGTCCGGGTCTGAAAAAAATAACGGGTTCGGGTCCGGGTCCGGGTCCACGAGAATTTGTGAATTATGTCTTATATGAACAAAATGGTCCTATTATTCATATACAGCTAATTTTTTAATGCACTCGAGATTGCGCGATTGCTTCTTATTTTCAGAATGTCAGTCAACAAGAAGTCAAAGTTCTTAATAAGAGAATACTGAAATATACACCAAAGTGAGAAGGTACCAAAAGGTATTCTTTGAAAAAAGCAGAAACGGATCCAGATTTGTCATTGATAAAAACAATGAATACGTGAGACGTCTAGAAGCAGACTTCATCGTTTGAGCCCAGAGCTGTATATCGAGGAAACAGAGTTCTTAATGGTACAAAGAACTCCAAAAAAATAATGCTGCCTTAAACAATGAAACCTTACAATGAACAGCCTAGAAAAGGCCAAAGGTTGTCCTTGCATATACAAAGATGCAATCCAAAGCCTTTGCACATTTAAAAATACAAATGAGTGCTCATATACAGAAAAGTGGGAAGCACTGGCCAAAAACAGAGCTATTATCTCAGAGCTTGGAAGGTGTTCGTTTTAGTAAAAATCAGCCAGACTGTCTGTACCAAAAGAAGCCCAAAAGTTCGATACTTTCAGTGAGGCCTTTGCCAGAACATAGGAAAGAAGAAACATGTTAACACTGCTTCTCAAAAGGGAGCTAGCAAAAAATGTCAGTAGTTCAACTTTTTGTAACAGAAACCAAAAATTTACATGCTATTGTCCTGAAAGTCTCTAAAGAACAAAATTCAGTTTATTAAAAACGTCTAAATGTTCAGGAGGAGAACAACCAAACAAAAGTCAGTGTTCTTTGAATGAGAAGAGCCTGATGGATAAAAACACAACAAAGGGCTGGCTGATCTGCTGAATGATGGTACCAAGGTATACAAAGCTGCCCCCCTCACAACCTCAACCTGCTCCTCAAACAGAAAAACTGAACAAATTGAAAAACAATCTTTGAACTGATTGCTGTTTCAGTCTGGTTACAGAGAATCTGATTTAGCTGAAATAATGAAATTCAGGTTATCGCATTGATTAAAAGTTGAAATGTGCCTGAATGTTAACAAGTTTTGTCATTAGCAGAATTTTTGGGTTTGTCACCATATACCAGTTATTTTTTGTTGGGTTTTAATGAGTTCAGTTCATCGGTAAAATTAATGAAACCGGATCCGGCGTCCGGTTCTGAAAAAAAAAAAAAAACTGAAGACGAATCGGAAGTCCAGTGTCTGTTGTCCCTATAGTCACAGATAGGGGAATGGGGATCATGATGGGTACGTCAGATTCTCAGATCGGCCTGACTTCCTGATCCCGTGTTGAGCCTGTCAGATCACAGAAGGAGTAGCCCATTCAGGGAAATGATAGCACGAGTTTCTTCTGGTTTGAATATCCAAAATCGAGTGGTGGTTCAACCATGGGATTTATACTATCTTGGCAAATTTTGAAAAATTTAGGTTTTCATCCAGCTCAGCTCCTCCCATTTCAGTTCTGTTCTGGCCTGAGGTGTTCTTGTGTCCTTGGGGAAGGTCCAGGGGTCCAGTAGGCTGAATTCACTGGCTTCATCAGAACGCCTGTCTGTCCTGAATTGATCCCAAGTCATAATCTGTGACCGGATTTGGCAATGCACCTGGACCTCCATCAGCATGTTAGTCTCTGTACCAACTTTGAATGTCTGTGTCCAGCGCACGATCATGATAATCTCACTGGACCTCCATCCCAGGAATAACGATTCAAGTCCTGGTATGATCCCTGAACATTTTAATCTCACCAGTTTGGGCAAGTTCAAAAATTTCACAAAACTGTAGAACCTTGGGAAATGTTCAGAGCCTTCAGGTGTGATAAAAACAGTGTTCATGTTCCCAGTCGGTTGGGTATCCGTCCTGTGGCAATGATCATCATAATCGTGTACCGAGTCACGGAGGGTGAACTTCAATGAGATGTCTGCAGACTAGCAGCCAAGTCTACTTCCCAGATGAACACAGTGCCATCTGATAATCTCCAGACCCGGTTTCCGTGTCCAACGTAGCCTCAAACAGCAATGGTGCTCATTCCAATGGGTCGGTGCGCCACAGTAGGAAATCAAACCAAGTCTAGGTACTAGCTCCGTCTAGTGCAGTTGCAAAAAGGCTGGGGAGAAATGAAAACGTTACCGATTTTGCAACATTGTCAATTTTAGTCACTATGCTTTGATTTTGAGCTCAAAATTGGGCAGAATCCCAGCAAAATGCAGCATCAAATGTTTCAGTATGTTGTTCTCATACGAGGAGACAACGCTGTCTTATTCAAACCGACGAAGATTACAAGGATCCTGTAGAATCCAGAGGCCCCAGGAGGGGGCGGTCCCAATTTTCCAAAAACAGTCAAAATAAATCATTCAAAAAGAAGGACCAAGTCGAGAAATAGGGTTCTGTTTGACGTCTTTTTGTTCAAACATTTGAACGGGAAATTGAAATTGAATATAATCAGTGTGCAAAATCCATGAAATTTCTTTGAATGACAAAACAATCCAGTGAAAGTTTAGAAAAACTGTGTGTCTAAAGGAAGAATTCAGTTTGACTTGAAAATACTGGATTCCAAATAAAAATTGATGAGATTTTTGGAGGCACATTGTGTTGTTCAATAAAAGTTCTTCAATTATAAACCCATTTTAATATATCCATTTGACAAAAATGAAATTAGGCCTACCAAAAATGGAAACTAGAAAACCCATTATAAAAGTTCCATAAATTTTGATCCTGTTGTCCATGTAAATTCAGACGGTTTGGGTAGCAGCTGCCCCACTGCAGGAGTGTCAACGAGTAAGAACCAAACACAGACAGTGTCAGTGTACCACCATAAGCCTCTGAGCCTGAACAGGCTGTGTCTTTGGTTCAGAAAATCAGATATGTTCTCCCTGATCTCAAACAGGAGCTGCAGAAATCTGGGAACGCAGCCTGCTGCTTGTCCCTTTGATGAGAAAACAGCTGCAGGATCTTTGAACTGAGGAAGATGGTCTGAGGTGTCCTCGAGCCCAAGACCAGGAAGGAGCCACGAGTCAGCATGAAGGCTGCCATTTTCTGAGCTCACAAAAAGGCCAACATAGTATTGCCAAAACGCGCGGGAGACCGTTGCTTCAGACCCCTCGGCTCCGCGGCCTGCAGGAGAAATCGCTCCTCGGGGTCCGTCTCCCTGCTGACAGAACTGGGTAAGTTCTGTTCCTACCAGATCCTTTCCATGTAGTAATGGCTGGTATGGTTTTGCAACCCCCAGCTCGTTGAATTTTCTGCAATGAATGAGAGGTTGTCGACCCGGTGTCGAGGTCGGGCCGCGTCCTGCCAAAATGTGTCTTTAGGAATCGTGGCTCTGTCACCCAGAATCAGGGTGGCGTGAACGAAATCTCGGCTCAAGCGGCCTCGAACTCCCACCTCCTGGGCCGGGGTAGTCACCGGCACCGTCTCAGCTGCAACCTCCGTCTCGGGTTCAAGCGATCTCGGCTCAGCTCCACCGCACGCAATTCTGTATTTGCAGATTGTTTTATAAGGCCACAGCTAATGGCGGAAAAAATTGGAACACCGTGCACAGGCTCCGGCTCCCGTGTCTTGCTGGAATGGTTTCAATCTGTGGCCTGATCTGAAAAGCTTGCTCCGAATGATCGTGTTTCAGACCCATTCTAAAATCTCTATGCAAACAAGAGGGAATGTAAACTCATTTATATGGATAAATTATGCCAGGAGTTTGGCTGCAGTTCTTTGACGCTGTGCGTTGTGAGTGCATGATAGAAAGAAATGAATATGAGTGAAACAGCGCTGTATGTGCCCATTTAGGAATGGCTGTTTTTAGCTTGAATGAATGGTGTTGAAAGATTGGTGTGTCATGAGGTGTCATTCTGAGGAACCCTATATCCGGTCCAGTTTGCTTGACGAAATGTGGGGAATTCATCTATTCATTGCACTGAATGTTCTGAGGCTTCTGGTCTCGATCGTGAACAGTTTCCTTCAGAGAGTTTCACATAACGCATCAGTGGATAGACGATGCCAAGCGCTGGATCCGTCGGCAAAGGATGGGAAGAAGCGAGTCGAGCAGGAAGATTGATGTCACTCTGATACAGCAGGTCAAATTTTAAAAATTGTGTCAAGCTGAATAAAAAATAAGGTCTTAGAATATAAATCCAACTTGTTCATTTTTTAAAATTGCAAAGACGCCTGATGTGCAGATTCTTGAACCGTCTTGTATAAAGGAAGATTTTGGGAATAAAAATGTAAAAATCAGTTCGTAGGTGATGAAAGGCCGCGTCGAAACCATACGGTGCTCCTGCAGGTCTTTGCCTAAAAACTGAATTTCAAGAAATTATGTTGAATTCTTTGTCGTTGAGAACATCCTTCCAGCATTTTTGTTCCTGAGAACTTAGAAATTGATAAAACAGATACCTAAAGTCTGAATATCCTGTTTTTTCCAACATCGAACGCTGTCGCCCAGGCCTTGTACCAAAATTGTGCAATGTAAAGACTTGAATTTGTTCTGTAGCCAGTCTCTGAATAAATAAAACACCTACCTAGATCAATAGTTTTCATATGCCCAACAGTCAGACATGGAGATTTTCATACGTTCTTCATCATGTGGTATTTGAAAGCTGTGAATCAGCACCTGTGTCGATGTTGATTTGTTCTGTCTGAGGCCGAGCAAAAAAACATGAAACTAGAAACACAGGTGCTGCATCAGCTTTATCCAATGAGGAATCGTGGCCAATTAGTTTGGCTTTGTATGTTGTCAGCGAACTGAGGGAAGTACAGTATTTGAATATTTTGTTTTTGTCGGTTTTCGTCAATGGTCTTCCAATTATGTTGAGCCTATTCTATCCCAGTCCTGATGTTAATGATCAGTTTTGTCCAGTTTCCGTTGATTTTTGGTTTTTCTAGTCCTGAAGCTCCCAAAACCTGAGGATCGATCCTGCAAAGTCTAATCATCTCCCAAATGATGGTGAACCTGTTGAGTCATCCGTTAACGGTCATTCTTCCGGCAGGATACGACCTGAAATCCAAGAATGTTGAGTTTGAACTGATGGAAGCACCGGCTCCGAAAAAAGGTCAAGAGCCTCCGTCCCGATGAGGACCTGGTTTGTGTCTTTGGAGATGAAAACATCTCATTTTGCATAACTTGCTGACTGCTGATGCAACGTTTTGAGCCCATCCTAAATGATTCGATCCGAATGCCAGTCCACCAGTAGCTCTTGGAGCCCAAATGTTATATAAATACAGAGTCCATTCAGCAGTCCCAAAAAAGATGACTAGCAGTCCACTTTCTGTCCGAGTTCAGTCATGGATTCACAACTGAAATGACTGGAATGGCTAAAGCTGCTTCACCTGTCTAAAAAACTGCACGCCATAAAACATCATGCTAATCGTGCCAATAAGGACATTTTTCTTACTCAGTGAAATGAAAAAAAATCATCCGAGTCATTGCGAATGGGAATGAAACGGGGGAACGAACAGCGCCGGCTTTGATAGACTACCCCGTTGCCACCTGTCGGTGTTGATGCCGAAACAGGCTCCGGTCTGACAAAGAAACCCTGGATGGCCTGAAAGTCCAACAAACAAGATCACAAAATCATACGTGTCCAGATAAACATGAACATGAAAGGGGAAACACGGGACAGCAGGGTTTGTTGTCGCACGGAAGGTCAGGGGCCGGTGGAGGAGTTTAACGGGATCGACGACCGGGGGTCCTGGCTGGTCAACCGACGCCATTTCCAAGACTAACCGCTCAAAGATCGACATCGTCATCCAGGGCTTGAGGGAACATTGTGTTCCAGTTTATCCAAGTTAAGGAAGCCATACCACGATCAAACAAGAGCGGAAGTAAACTGTTCTTGAAAGTAGCTCGGTAGAAATACTAGTCCCAAATAAAAAGGAACAATGAATCTAACCAAATCAATGATTAGCTCAAAGATATCCCAGTGCTGCGCTAAAAATATGACATGGCAGGAGAGCCAGCGCAGAATATCCCAATAAGGAACTGCTGGACCGGCAACCAGCAAAATCGGTTTACGGGTTCCAAAAAGGTACTATACGAGGTGTTCTGTTACCGAATCATCCGAATCAACATTTTAAAAAATCAGTCTAACTGATAGTGGTGGCACCAAAACCGAAGGGTGGGTACTGTGCAACGCGCTCCACCTTGAGGAGATAATAAGAGGACAAAAAATCAGCTTCAACTTCTCGTTCATACCGTCCATCGAAACGTGTCCGCCAAAAAGGTAATCAAATTCCGTCTCATGGAAATTTGTTTCTGGGGATCCCGGACTTGGGGGTGGTGTCGGTCTGTCTCAGTCCCGATGAGGTGTTCTCCGAGATGTAAAAGCCAACAAATTAAAGGAGGGGGAGGAGCCCTCAGCGTGCTTGTCCAAAATGGCTGATAGTGTCCAAAACAATGTTTTTGTGCTTCATTTCCAGATATCGGTTCAGCAAAACAGAAAATGAAATAACCATCAAAGTCAAAAAAATTAATAAAGAATAAACATAGAATAGTATAAAGCGCTGAGAAATTTGACATTTCATAAGAGACCTCATCCCCTTTAAAAGTATTTTTTGAGAGGCCTAGTTTAAGACTAAAAATCAGAATCTAGTGGGTGGTGGTGGATGAACCTCAAACCTCAGGTCACCAGTAAGATCTCCCCAACCCAGGAATGTTCATCACAAGAATGCCAGTTGTCCTCATGACCACATGGCAGGATTCCATCTCACCGTGCCTGCTGTCAGGTGGTCTGAGTGAATCAGCTTTTCACATTTGTCTGATTGAACCCCATACAAATGAATATTCAGCATTGAGTATCCTAAAGAAGTTTGAGAATAATCTCGCAACTATTCTTTGTTGAAAATTTTGTCTGTCCAATAACTTTATCCTAGGGACATTTAGGGGCACATGCCCCTCCTGAACGTAATGAGAATGATTTTTTCCCTAACTCTCATTTCCCTGAAATAAAAATCTAAACACTATGCTGTTTCAATTCCAAACAGGTCCGAGATCAGAGAAACACAGTGCCAGTTTAAATGCAGACCTGAGGCCGAGCTCCTGAGTAAACCTGGTTATTTTGTCCATGTTCCCCACAGATTTGATGAAAATGATCCCATCCAAGAGGTGCAAACCACTGAATTCCCCAGGTAGCCTATGCAGCAGTTCAGAAGAACAGTCTAGTAACTGAACATCTGATTAACTCAATGTTTGCATTGGTCAAACCTCAGCAAACCTGATAATGGTCTGAGTTTGTTCATCACGGTTCTTCCATACCAGAAATAAATCAAATCTCAAAGTTACTGAAGAGGAAGACACGGAAGGAAACACTGACAGGTGGAGGCAGGGGCCACAGCATGTGAGGGAGAGAATCCTTGTGCCTGCACCCTTTGCAGGCACTTATCTTACAAAGGGGGTCCACAGGTCGAGCGTACAGTGTGCCTTCGTGATTTTTCATACTTTGCTGCTGATTTCATGTGCATACTTTAAACTGGAATTGGAAAATGGAATGAATGCCAAAGAGAAACATATAAACCATAAGAGAGTTGAAAGAAGAAATGGAAATAGATACCAAAAGAAATGAGATTTGGCTGCTGCGTGCACACATGAGAGAATGAATCACTGTGACTGAGTGTATGTGAAATCGTTTGCAGATTGAACGAAGATCCATTGAATGAGTTGAGACACACACACAAAGCACAGCGTGTATGCTTGAGATAGTTCTTACAAACATCACAATGCCTCAACGAAGTCGTCGAAGCTATCCAAAGCAGTTACGACATGCTAGAGTGTTTCATACAAACTCCTGAGAAAGGTTCAGCTTTGAAGGCTCCTTGAGGACACACAGGATGAAACAGTGCTTGTTTCTGTCTGTCGAAAGGCTTCGATCGTTTCTAGCCTGAAACCTTAAAATCTCCACTTCCAGGGGAAATGCCGTCCCAGAGTTCTGAAAGTTCAATCAAAGGAATGTATCCAGTTAGCTTCAGTGAAGTCTGAACATCACAGCATCACAACAAAACAGATCCTATGATTGCATATGTCGGTCTATCCCGTAATCCCGTTTCCAATGAAATCCAATGGATATTTCAAATCAACCTGATACAAGAGATACCATCTGAATGCATTGGTTCAACAACAACGATCGAATGAACACAGTTGAAAGCAGTGTGGTGTTTCTGAGTCATTCTGTCTAGTTTGTTTATATCAAAATATCACTTCCAAGATTGATAAGCTTTAACTGTTTGAAAGGCCTATGAAATCCAAAGGATGAAATAATTCAGCAAACAATGATGCAAGTACTGTTCATATCAACTAGGGGACAGAAGTTTAACAGACAGATCAAACGTATCCACAGAAAGAAATAAAAATCAAAGGCCAGAATGTCTGCAGGTGAGGAGGGAAGCATCCCAGTGTCAAGCCTGATAAAGAATGTTCGTTGATCTTTGGATGATATCCTTACACAGCTGTGGCCACCAAATCACTGGCCAAAAAAACCTCAAAAATTAGGGTAAAACCTCAAAATTTAGAAATGAATCCTATCCAGTGTACAATAAGCTTTACAGGCTTTGTAGCTATTTTCATTTAAGCTTAGCCCAAATTTATGTGGTTCTGCTTAAGTGGATCTAATTTTATAGCTTTTACTCAGTTCAGGGTGGCCACTGGTTTCCTAAAATAAAATTCCCGGGTTTTTCCCGGGGTTTCTCGGGTGATTTATGGACAATTTCCCGGTTTTAAATCATGCTTTAAACGCACACGATACACGCAGAAGTGTCATGATAAGAACATGAAAAAGGGTAAGGCACAAGCAATTTTTAATCAAACAAATGCAAATACTACACGAAACGTTTTGGAACGATCATAATTTCTTTTTCAATGATGCTAACGAGTTGTTGATAGCAGTTCTCTCAGCCTATAATACAGTACAATAGCGATTTTAGTGTGGTAAAAGAAGGTTTTCGATCTTTTGTAGTGTATTTCAGCTAATTTCTGGGTTTCTCACGCCAAAAATTACTAAGAATTGACTCAAAACGGCGCAAAGCGCCGAAAAATTTGGCATTTTTCCATTCTAAATGCAAATTCTGCCATTTTAAAGATATATAGGACCAGTGGCGAATCTAGGATTTCCCTAAGGGGGGCGGTATCCCAGCTTTTCCAAAAACAGTCAAAAATAGATCAAAAAATTTGTCCTTAACGCGCAAAATAGCGTTTTTTCGGTGCTTTACATTGTATACTTTTACATAAAATCACTTGACGCAATATTTTTTCTGAAAGTTTTAGAATGTTAGACAATTTTGTGCGAAAAAAACCATTAAATTTCTTTGACTTTAACAAAAACTCTGGCGCGAAGCGCCGGAACATTTGTGGAATTAAGGCGGATAGACGTCTAGAAGCATGATTTACTGCTTGATTTCCTGTATTTATATCATTTGATGCGAAACATCGAAATTTTTGATTGAAAATAGAAGAAAACTATGCAAAAATAGCTGTTAAAATTGTTTTGAAACCTACATGAACAGAAAATGGCTTCAAGGCATTGTTTTTTTGTACAAGGTCCGTTTGTACATATACAAAGATGGTCCCTAAAAGTCTTTGTACATTTTGTACACACAAATTTTTGGGTACTATGATATAGTACGGTAGCGACTTTAGTGTCGTAAAAACAGAGATGTTCGACCTTTGATAGTGCATTTTGGCTAACTCCTGGTTTTATGAGGGCAAAAATCATTAAGAATTGTCTGAAAACGGCGCGATGCGCCGAAAAATCTGACATGTTTCCTTTCGAAATGCGATTTCTGCTATTATAAAAATATATAGGACACAAAATTACTCATTTCGGCCGAAAATTTTCGCGAATTTCATACCTTTTTTGCAGATTTTGTCTTCCCGAAAATCTTTGTTCATCTACAGAGACAGTCTCGAAAAGTCTTTGTACATCAGGAAACATCTTTGCCGAATACAAAAAACGTGCGTCCATGTCGCCAAGAAAGTAAATACATGTCATTAATAGGCATCATCCGGCGCGCAGCGCCGGAAAAATTTGAGAAGTTATGGTCACTGACGGCCAAAAATTATTGCAAATTGCTTATCCATTCTTTATCTCGCCAAATATTTTTGGCCAATGGGGGAGTGTCAATATGACCACTAGAGCTGTGCGATTCGTAAATTTTGCTACCCATATGCCTAAATTATGGTGAGAATCAAATAGACACCCTCTTAAATAAAGGCCATTTTCTGCATAAAACCTGTGCAGAGCAGAACAAATAGATGCAAAATACGCTTTAGGTTGTACAAAGACTCAAAATCGAGCGTTTAAACCGCGCGCTTGGGAATAAGTAGACTCTAATCATAATTTTAAAATTTTTAGCGATTTTGGCTAAAAAAGCGAGGGGGAGTTAAGGGAAAAATCATTCTTATATTTCATTTCGGGGGTCACGTGTTCCCCCTATCCCTCGGGATACGGGCCTGATTACCCCTGTTAGATTATTGGACAAACAGGTCTATACCTACCTAGTCAATACAAACAATACTCCAGTGAAAGGAATTTATAGATTCTAAGCTGCGTACAATAAATGCTTTGTATGATTAGAAAATCGAAGATAAATTCGTTATTCATAATTAATTATAATTACGTTTGGCACACCGTTCCGTAGTCAGGTCAAGTGTTTTACCAAATGGGACAACGCAAAAAAGGAATCCATTCTACTTATAGGCAGATGAAAGATGAAATTCACAAAACAGTTTTATTTATTTATTCTTTCAAATCAAGTTTTACATTGCGAACATGGGCCTAACTAAAAAAGAAGCGCAACACATGTTTAGTAGATATAGATATGCGACGTAGGTAGGTATGCGGAATCAGAACGCATGCAGTGTATGAACATTATTCAATTGGAAATAAAAGCTAATATTGACGTTAAAACAAATGACTAAATCCTACTCTGTGCACCTGAACAAGCCACAAAGTAAGCAAAAAAGCTTAATTCGAACTTCTTCAGTTTGGGGTTAGTAATAAAATTTATTGTTGTTGTTGTGCTTTTCATACGTTTTATGCATGTGGTAGCACTCCTGCTTAGGTTATTACTCCATGTTGGTTGATAATTAATTACTCCAGCTTACTTTGAGATTATAGGCGTTACCATGGAACTCACTAGCAGGTTTTAGGCAGTTCACTTCAGTGTCAGTTCCTCCAATTCAATCAATTGCGTCATGAGCAAAGCGACGTTAAAATTAGCTACAGTAGTTAACGCAATATTTTAACTGTAATCGATATCTAGCTCGCTTATTTTAGAAAACCTCAAATTTTCACCAAAACCCCAAAAAAACCTCAAAAATTTCCAAAAACCTCAACAAAAACCCCAAAAGATAAAAACCTCAAAAAAACCTCAAACGTAAAACAAAACCTCAAAATTTGAGGTAAAACCCCACGGTTGGCAACCCTGCCAGCTTATTCGCTTGGACGACTACAGTAAAGAATGCTTATTTTAATTTTGCGAAACATTCAACTTGCGTAGATAAAAAGCGTTCGATAACACGATAATATGAGTAGACTTGCCAACCGATCTTCTACTGTTATCTGCTAATGTGCAACCACTTCGTGTTAAAGATTTTAATCATTCATTTGTTTTCATGATTTGAATTTATTAATTAAGAATAGCAAACATATTGTCTGTTCTTTGAACATACAGTGCATGAATACGCTCGGTATCAAACGCGCTCATTACAGTCACACCAATTTTTTCCTGCTCTGTACTCCATCGCGCAACGAACACATCCGTTATTACAGAAAAAAGGCATTTGCTTGTCACGCGATTTCATACACCATGTTACAAAATAGACCATATTTACATAACGTATAACTTGTAGCCGAAATAGGTAATTATTTACTAACATATTTAGGTATTGTAGGTTCGTTGTACTATTGCTTTGTATGTGTAAAGCAGCTATGTATATGTAGGTACAGTAAGTCATACATACATGCACACTGGGGGGTAAGGGGCAGGCACGTAGCTGGCCCTCCTATTTGGGGGGACCAACACTATATTGGGGGTCTAAGCCAAAAATAGCACAGAATAACGTAAAAAAATCCTATTTTTCCGGTTTTTTCTGAATTTCGGGGTTCGGACCCCCCTAGTTCCCCCCTACAGCTACGTGCCTGGTAAGGGGGTATTAACCCCGCTGAGGAGTCAGCCAGACAGGCACTGTCCGCTGATTTTTAGCTGACGGAACCTTTTTTGCATGTTTTTCAGGTAAAAAGCAGTAAAAATGTCAATTTTTTCCGGCCCTTTGCGTTGGATTAGTACTTTTATGCACTTATTACTTAAAAATCGCCCAAAATTGATCCATTTCTGTTTTTTAGTGCTAAAAGTGATATAATGCAGTCAAAATGGACTAAATATGCGATATTACCACAAAAACAACATTTTATAGGCTATTTTTCACCATTTCCGTCGATTAAACGGCAAAAAATTGTGAACATTAAATTTACTGGTTTGGATTTCTGGGATTTTACTCCCCTGCCGAGCCGTATGAAGTCATAGCTTCACCGGTTTAAGTGCAGCAAATAAACATACACACAGTATAAGTACCTAATGTAAAGGAATAGCTGCATATGTACCTGACTTACTGTACCTATAGTCACACCTAGGCGTGGGGGGTTTGGGGGTATGCAACCCATCCAGAAACCAAAATACCCCCCAGAATTCAATTTTTGAATTTTTTTTCGTTTTTTTGCAATTTTTTGATGCCAATGGATAGTGCTTGTTGAGAAACGTCGAAAAATGGTGTTTTTTCGCCATAGCACAATTTTTAAGGGCATTTTTTGACCTCCAAAAAGTCTTGCACCCCCCCCCAGAATTTTCTTGCTGCCCACGTATGCTTATAGTCTGTTTCACACAACTTCTGTCATAAATTTCAAAATTATCTAAGGCAATAAGCTGACAGATTGCGATTATAGCATTGATCTGATATATAAATATCGTAACCCGGCCTACTGCCGACGGAAATTCTTAGAATTGATTCACGAAGTTATGTGAAACAGACTATACATACTTATAGTCTGTTTCATTTGCCGAGGCTTTTTCAATGAATGTTTTCGGAGGCTACAGTAACCCTTTCTTTCTTATTTACTGTAGGTCGCTAGATCTCACTGTAGCTATGTACATATGTAGCAAAGAAGGATTTTTCAATAGCATTTTTGCGGCATAATTTATTCTTGTCTTCCAGCAGATCAATCAACTTACAGATAAAAATCGCGCATTCAGCTTATCTCAAGTTGACACTATAAACACAATGGACTAATATATTAAGAAACGTCGCGACGCGAACCCCTGCTTGTCGTCGAAGCAACCCGGGTTTCATCCCAGCCGATACCTTTTTATTTAGTGCACTCACTACAGTATGTCCCAGCATTGATTAATTAAGGGCCGTATGCAAAAAGGCCGATTAGCGCTAATAGGAGATTAAATTGCAACTTTTATCTCCGATTAAATTTATCGGTATGCAAAAAGGCCGATTGGTGGTGGTAATCGACGATTTGGTTAATCGAAGATTTTAATCCTACCCCTCCCCAGATTTAAACGTCGATTAGTGTGCGTTTCTTTCGTTTTGTAAGCCAGTTGGTTTCTATTTTCTTTGTTTATGGACGTTCTTGACTTTCTTGGAAAATTATGACGAAAATTTGGAAAACTTGATTCCATGGAGGGTATTTTTGGAACGAGCAAATCCGCTACAAAGGTACGCTGATGATAAATTTTGGTCGCAATACAAGTTGAACAAAAACGGCGCTATGGAATTAATCAATTTACTTGAAAACTTTGCTGCGATCTTTCAGGTTAGGATTCGCTTTGAAAGCTTCTTCAATAGCAACCCATGCCTTGCTTTTATCAGTCGCCGTTTTTGAATCCGTTTCTTTATTTTCGATAATTACAGCTTTCTCGGAAGAGCATTCAAAGAGAAATTCGATTTCTTCATTGTCAAAATTTTGCATTCTTTCGCGAAGTTTATTTCTGATGTCCATTTTTCGCAGTTTCAATAATGCGATCAAATATGACAAAAAATTTCAAAACCACAGCTTCCCACCCAACCTGTTTTTACTTTTGTACTTTTATAGCAATCCTGTCCAGGCATGCCAAAAAACAATCGAATCAAACAGAAAAACCACTGACCTGCATAGGTACTCGTTTTTCTACCTACTGGACTTGTAAGTACCCGAAATTCCAATCAAAATTGCTGTTAATCGGTGATTAATCGACGACTAGAAATTTATTCTACGATTAGTCAATCGGCCTTTACTCGGCGTGTTTGCATACGGATTTTAATCGGTCGTTAATCTCCGACTGATTAATCTACGATTAGCCTTAGTCGCCGATTAAAATTATCGGCCTTTCTGCATACGGGCCTAAATGCCTAAATAAAATTTATATGGGCGAATTAGTGCACTTAACATAGAAGAATTTCCTTTTCTTGAACAGCCACAATAATTCCTCGTGGAAAAGAGTCTTTAGGCATCGTTTTGCGTTTGAACACAACGTATGGCGGCAGTTTTTCACCATCAGCCGTGCATGCCAACATGACCGTAAGATGTGATTTGTCGGATCCTAAAAATTGTAACTTGGCATATAAAAAGCTGCTCTGTGTAGAAGTTGCCCCCAGCGTTTTTCAGCCGATCCAGTACCAGTACACAAGAACCAAAAAAGCGACTACGCAGTGTGACAGGGTGGAGAGGAGGGAGACCCCGAAAAGTATTAGCTATGCACACATAACATTTGGTACTTCTGTATCAATGTAAAGAAAAGTATATTCTATTATATGTGTGTCATGGTAGCATAAGGTAAAGGTGACCAAAAATAAATGTAGAAGATTATGAGCAGGGCAATGGGTCACACACGGCACGATACGAACGAATCTATTCAGCAGGGTGATAAAAACATAATATTGTGCGCCCCGCAGAAACCTACAGTATAGGCAGAAATAAAGCTAAAACTATTATAACTTAGTAACAGACGTAACTTGCTGATCGTTGTGCTTATGCATGAGGCAAATTTTTTTCATTTTTACACCCCCAAAAACCTCACTTGTGCTTATACACGAGTTGTGCTTATTCACGAGTGAATACTGCATGCAAAGTCTGAAGTCTGAAAAAACAGACTAGATAGCGCACCATGCAACCAAAGCGAGCGCATTGCATATATTTGCTATTCTTAATCAATAAACTACAAATATTGAAAGCGGTTGATTAAAATATTTAATACAAGTCAGTTGCACATTATCAGATGATAGTAGAAGATTGGCAAGATTACTAATGAATTGTGTCGATAAAAGTTTCAATAATTGCAAGTTGACTCTTTCGCGCAATATAAGTATGCATTCTTTACTGTAGACGTCTGTGTTTCTGTAGTTTCCTTTTTATTTTGACAGTTTCTTGATTTTTTTTGGAAGTTTTCCGCTCCTATGCTTAACCAAAGGATGGTAGTTTTTTGAGGGCCCGCGGCAGTTTTTATTTGGGCCACTTCCATATACTTTGTACAGGGGTTGGCAGTTTTTCTCAAGAATCGTGGCAGTTTTTAAAATTTTGACCTGGCATTACTGAGCTGGCCGCACTGGTGTGCCTGTGCGAGCAGACAAAGCCGTCGAAAACTAAGTATGTTTCCAGCCCTTGCGCTCGATTAATGCTCATTTCCAGAACTCTGGAATACCGGATATATCCCGAATTCCGTTAGAAAATTATGCTAAATCAGTAAAAAAGCACTACTAAACAAAACATATCTTAGCTAATGCATTGCGACCATACATGATCTGGGAGGGGAGGGGGGTTGGGGGTTTCAGCTACAGAAAAATTTTCATTCCTCGCAAAAATTTTTTCACCCCCTAGAATTGGCGATTTTTTGAAAGTTCCCAAAAGCTTTCTAAAAATTTGTAGAAACGATACTTTTTTAAGTGCTTTTAGGGCGTGGGTAAAATCCGGAGATGGAAATGGAAATGGAAAATGGAAAAATGGGTAAAAGCCGGAAGATGGAAAATGGGAAAGAGGGTAAAAGCCGGAAATGGAAAATGTAAGATGGAAAATTTTCCATTTCCTTTAGTTTCAACGGAAAATGGTTCATTTTCAAAATTTTCGGTCGTAAATGTCAAACTCATGTCATTTTTCACCAAATTTCTCTATTTTTGAAGAAATTTTGAAAGCGTAACTAAAAATGGAAAAGTCTACAAAAAATGGAAAAAAACTGAAAATTGTTTATTTCTTTGTCTTTTCACTCAAAATTCTCCTTCTTGAAAAAATTGACCTTCCAGATCTGAAAACATCGTTATCCACTTTGACTACAATGATTTCGTCGCAGATGGAAAATCACCGGAAAATGGAAAAATAGGGTAAAACCTGGAAATGGAAAATGGAAAATTTTCTATTTTATTTATTTTCAATGGAAAATGGTTAACCTTCAAGATTTTCGGTCGTAAATGTCAAACTCATGTCGTTTTTCACCAAATTTCTATATTCTTGAAAAAATTTCGAAAGCATGACTAAAAATGGAAAGTATACAAAAATGGAAGAAAAACGGAAAATTGTTCATTCGATTTTTGTTGAATTTTTCCCATTTTTAGTTGCGCTTTTGAAGTTTCTTCAAAAATGAAGAAATTTGGTGAGAAACGACATGATTTCGACATTTACGACCGGAAATTTTGAAAATTAAGCATTTTCCGTTGAAAATAGAGAAAATGGAAAATTTTCCATTTTCCATTTTCCGTTTCTGGGTTTTACCCTATTTTTCCATTTTCCAGCGATTTTCCATCTGCGACGAAATCGTTGTAGTCGAAGTGGATAACGATTTTTTCGGATCTGGTAAGTCAATTTTTTCAAAAGAGGGGAGTTTTGAGTGAAAAGACGAAGAAATGAACAATTTTTCGTTTTTTTCCGTTTTTTTGTAGACTTTTCCATTTTTACTTACGCTTTCGAACTTTCTTCAAAAATAGAGAAATTTTGTGAGAAACGACATGAGTTTGACATTAACGGCCGAAAATTTTGAAAATGATCCATTTTTCGTTGAAAATAGAGGAAATGGAAAATTTTCCATTTTCCATTTTCCATTTTCCGGCTTTTACCCTTTTTCCATTTCCATTTTCCATTTCCAGCTTTTATCCATTTTCCATTTTCCATTTCCATTTCCATTTCCGGATTTTACCTTTCTCCTGCTTTTAGCTATCTATTTGCTCAAAAAGCCAAAATTTCGGCCTTTTGCGCCATTACGCTCATGTCTTGACTATATTTTATTGAATTTGTTCGACTGTTTCTGTTCTCGAAATTTTTTTATGTTTTTATGCCCTAGGAAGTGCATCGTCAGATACGCCGAAAAACGATGTTTTTGACGCTTACCTACCATTTTTGGGCCCCAAAAAAGGCTTTTCAAAATTTCGACTCACCTAGAATTCCCATGCTGTGCGCGTCGATTACAGGAAAATTCCTCCCCAACAATTGTTCAGCAACAATTGCTCTCCAGCAATTGCTCGCCTACCAATTGTTCGCCTAGCAATTGCTCACCCAACAATTGCTCGCCCAACCATTGCTCGCCGAACAATTGCTCGCCCAGCAATTGCTCGTCCAACAATTACACGTGTAACTATTGCTCACCAGACAACTGTTTGCCAGAAAGTTGCTCTAGCGGTTGCTGGCCAATTATTCGGCAAGCTTAAATCTCGTTTAAGTTAGCGCGTTCTCTGTACATCATGTATCATTTCGTTCCCAGTGTGTTCGCATTAATCAGTCTATTGATCTAGATCATACCCATAATACGGGCGATAGGAAGTTAATTCCCCATACAACGTTGGATGTCTCCCAATATCGCTCCATAGCAAGAATTGGGTGAAAAATTACATCTTGCGCCATTTTTTAAATGGTTTTCGCTATATTTGTGAGCAAAAATTCAAGGCTATTCTTTACCCTAAATAGTCAGCTGCTTCCACCATCCATAGGGGAATCCAGCATTAGTTGAAAATTACAGGCCCGTCTCTCTTTGTTGTTCTATCGCAAAAATTATGGAGAGAATTATTAATAGTCAATTGTTAAACTTTCTTAAGTTTAATAAACTAATACCTCCTTTTCAATTTGGTTTTCAAAAGAATATATCTTGTGAAACCCAGTTGTTAAAATGTAAGTTTTCATGAATTCAGTCGTTAGCTAAAAATGAAACTGTCGATATAATATACTTAGATTTTTCAAAAGCATTGGATAAAGTAAATGAAGAAAAACTTCTTATTAAGTTAAACGGATAAGGAATAAAGGGTAATTTGTTTACATGGTTAAAGGCCTATTTGTTCAATCGTTCCCAGTGTGTTCGCATTAATCAGTCGTTTTCAGATTACGTGCTTGTTACTAGCGGTGTCGTCCAAGGAAGTGTTCTTGGACCTACGCTCTTTCCGATTTTTATTAATGATATATGTGATAATATTTATAGCACGGTTTATATGTTCGCTGATGATATCTAAATTTTCAATATTAGTCGTAACTATAGATTATTACTGTCTGATTTAGATAAGATTTTTGACTGGGCAATTACATGGGATTTACCTATTTCACGAACCAAAAGTCAAGTTCTATATTTGGGTTATAATAATCAAAAAGTTATTTATATACTTAATGGGGAAATTATCTCTAGTGATCTGTTTGTCCGTGATTTATGAGTTTTGATTTCCCGAAATTTAAAATTTAAGGAACATTATAATTCTTTGATTAAAAAAGCTTTCTCTAGATGTATTTTAATACGCAAATCATTTTTAGCGTGATAAATGTAACCTTGTTAAAGCTTATAGTTGTTATGTTAGACCTTTATTATAGTACTGTTGCAGTGTATGGAACCCCTCTTAAATTAGTGATATAGATCGACTGGAAGCTGTTCAACGTAGATTCACTAAATATATTTTTGGTTATAATGATATTCTTTCTTACGAGGATCGTTTAGTACAACTTAAATTGTGCAGACTTGAATTGAGACGCTTGCAGATTTGTCTGTGTATGATGTATCAGATTATTTGTCTCAAATCATGTTTGGAAGCTGATGATTTTTTTGTATTTAATCATATTACTCGCAGCATTAATAGATTTAAATTGGTATATACCTGTTGTACATCCTAATTTAGAAAAGTTTGATTTCTTTTACAAATACATCGCAGTTTGGAACGATCTACCTGACTTCATTGTTTCTTCCCCTAACCTAAAGATATTTAAATCTAGAATAGCAAACTTTGATTTATCTAGATATCCTGTGGGGCGCGCGTAAAACTTGTCATTCCATTGACTCGCATGTCCCGTTACTAATTCGTAATCGCATATTATTAATCTTGTCATTTTGCATTTTATCAGTTAGTGTATAAGTAATAAAATTTCTTCCTTCTTCTTAACTTTGAGCCATTAAATTTATGATTTGAATAGTTATACGATGAGGTTGCAACAGACATGCACAGCATGGGAATTCTGGGGAGGTGAAATTTTAAGTGCCATTTTTGGATTCAAAAATGGTGTATATGCATAAAAAACATTCGTTTTTCGGCGTTTCCGACGATGCTCTGTCTTTCCAAATCGTGAAAACATTAAAAAATTTTGGAAAAATTTGAGATAAAATATAGTCCAAAAGGGAATGTATGGCGCGGAGCGTCGAAACTTTGACACTTTTGAGCAGTAAGATAACTAAATACGCCTAAAACAGCACTTTTTCTACGAATTTTTCGGAAACTTTTCGAAAGTCGCGAATTCTGGGTTGAGAGGGTGAAGAAAATTCTGGAGGGAGGGATGAGAACCCCCCAGATCATGTAAGTCTATTATGTACATAGGTACCTATGCATAGCTTGCCTGTCGTTTTTTTGACAGAAAATCGAGACTTAAGCAGAAATTTCTAATTGAAATGTTAGGCGAGCAATTGTTGAGCGAGCAATTGTTGGGCGAGCAATTGTTGGGCGAGCAATTGCTGGGCGAGCAATTGTTCAACGAACAATTGTCAGGCGAGCTATTGTTCGGCAAGCAATAGTTCGGCGAGCAATTGTCAGTCGAACAATTGTTCGGCGAGCATTTGTTAAGCGATCAATTGTCAGGTGAGCAATTGCTAGGCGAGCAATTGTTGGGGAGCAATTGTTGTCGAGCAATTGCTGGCGAGCAATTTTCCGGACACGGCGCATGTCTGGTACCTACAAGTAGAAAAAAGATCAATATCAGTTTGCTTCGTTCGTTGATTAATCAGCTTGATTTATTTAATGATTCTTTCACTCCTTATTAAAGAGAAAATTCAATGAATAACATTATTGTCGATTTCGAACGCTCTCGATGGTACGACGTTGATACCTTTGCAAAGGAACTATACAATTTGTCTAATATTCCGCAGGTTCTTTTTTGTTTCATTTTGTTTTGTTCTTGGTGTAGGTATTGTTTCACAGATGCCTTTTTTCTTTCGTATCTTTTTGTTAATTTGTGTATTTTGTATGGTCGGGGTTTCAAATTTCATAATATGTCCAACTCAGGAAGTTCGGGATGGCGTAAGCCCGGGATAATTTTTCAAAACGCCTCTTTTGGGCTCAAATATTATGACTACGCGTCAAAAACACAATTTTTTGACGTATCTATCTGAAAAATGGCAATCCCCTTCCTTTCTCGACAGTAAATGCCTCTTTAAGACAAGTTCTGATAAACTATTGGCTTCAATTTTTAGGTATATATTTAGTTTCACATTTATGCACTTTTTTAAGGTGGCATGCATATTGTTTTGTCAAATTCGCAAATGATTCCGTAATTTTCTTTCGTCTTTTTTGCACATTATGATTTTCACGTTGCACGCGAAAAACGTGCTTTTAACTGAATGAATGTGTTTTAAGAAAAATAACTTTAAATTGACTGGCCACCATTTAATTTTTTAATGAAACGGAAGCGTAAGGTGAAAAATAATACAAAGGACCTTTTCGCCGACTTCCATTAGGAAAATAATAAAAAATATTTTTTAAATTTAATTTAATTATAAATGCGACTCGCACTTATGTAGTTATCTATGCAATATTAATCCTGCAATATTCTAGTTAATTGTTGACGATAAATCAATGGCATTGCGTATAATTGTATTTTTCGTTTAGGTTAGGTCTGCATTTGCCAATCATCTGTCATTGAATCATGCGATATTGTCGTTTCATTTGGGTCGCTTCAGGCCGTCGTGCGAAATTCTAAAACGTCTGTTGAGGACGGACGGATTTAATAGTGATCGTTCTATCACTTTTTGCTGTGATCTGCTCAGAATTCATGATAATTTAATTTTATTGCATCATAGTAACATATAGTTAAAATACACTTCTATAAAGGCGACTCTCACCATATTATAAAGTAGAGCTGTACCTGGGTCGCTTTCTTGTCAGGACCTGGGTCGAACCAGACATGTACGTTGGGGGTTTGGTGGGCTAGACCTTCCCAAAATAAAAAAACGGGGAATTTTCTGGAGAAAATGAAGCTAAATAAAGGCCGAAAATGGAAGGAAATTAAACAATTTCTTCAAAAGTGCTTGGAATCGACCATAAACTATGGACTAACGTAGTCTTAACGCTATTTAGGCATTCACCCCAGGTTTTTGAAGTCATTTAAGCCCCATAAAAGCTCAATTTTTGATCCCCTTCCCAGATCGGCCATGCTGTGCATCTATCATGAGGAAGATCTAGGCCGGGGTCTGGCAGAGGTCCCCATGCTGGCATTTCTTGTATAAATCATATGTTCCCAGCAAGGCAAGGTTATATTCAGTTGAAAAATTAAAATTCTTTCCCTACCCATTTTTAAAACTAGTGTGCTCGAAAAAGCTTTATGACTCCAAACCGGTAATTCTAGGCAAATGTACACAGCTAAGGGTCATAGCCAGTGTTTTTTTATACAAAGTCCGTTTGTACATGTACAAAGATGGTCCCCAAAAGTCTTTGTACATTTTGTACATGCAGATTTTTATGTACCTACTATAATATAGTGAAGTAGCGATTTCAGTTTGGTAAAACAGGTTTTTCGATCTTTGGTAGTGTATTTTAGCTAATTGCTGGGTCTCTAAGGGCAAAAATCACTAAGAATCATCTTAAAAGCGGCGCGAAGCGCCGAAAAAGTAGACATTTTTCCATTCTAAATGCAAATTCTGCCATTTAAAAGATATATAGGACAAACAATTATTCGCGCCGAAAATTTTTGGGATTCTGCACGTTTTTACAGTTTTTGTCTTCCCAAAAATCTTTGTACATGTTGCGTACACAAATGTTGGAGTACTTAAATATGGTATAGCCGCGATTTTAGTGTGTTTAAAAAAAAGAGTTGTTCGACTTTTGGTAGTGTATTTTAGCTAATTCCTGGGTCTCTTAGGGCAAAAATCACTGAGAATCGCCTTAAAACGGCGCGAAGCGCCGAAAAATTTGACATTTTTCCTTTTGGAATACAATTTCTGCCATTATAGAGAAATATAGAATACACAATGACTCATTTCGGCGCGAAGCGCCGAAAATTTTCACGAATTCCACACCTTTTTTTGCAATTTTTCAATTTTTGTCTTTCCAAAAATCTTTGTACATGTACAAAGACGGTCCCGAAAAGTCTTTTTACATCGGGAAAAATCTTTGCTGAATACAAAAAAACGGTGCTTATTGCGCAACAACATCAACAATGATTGCTGTTGAGCGCAAACTTGTTATATTGATTAATGAATAAGTTTGGATTCCATGAGCTTCAATGTCAAATTATTTGCAGCTAGAGTCATAATTTCGAAATTCAAATGCACTCATTTCGTTCGGGATTTTTCAGATACATATCAACTCTTATGTGAAATAATAGGAAAATGAGTTTGTACACACAACCTAACGCTGATATCAGTGTTAAATTTTCTCGCAAATGCTAATTAAAAAGCTGAGTCTCTCGCCCCTGCGTCAGGGTCGCCTGGGGTTTAAACTGGGTACATTTCTATTATAAAGTAAGCTTTTCGAACTAAACTAATCCAAATTTTTTAGGCATTGAATTAGCACAAATCGCTTTGGCATTAGCTGAGATTTATCTGCTGCAAAACCAGGTGAGAACACTTACCTCTGATTTTTAAAGGTGAATGTTATTGTAGAATTTTTTAAGTTTTTGCTGGTAATCCTTTTCAATGAGAAGGTAAAAAATTATGTTGAGTTGAGTAGTACTACGAGGAATTCGTAATTTTCTAAATCATCTCTGAATCATTCATATAACATCAGGAATATAACATCAGGAGACATAGTTTTTTTAACTCTTTTATACCTTTTCAACGATATTTTCGCTGCTAATTTTCTTTATTCATAAGGTTTTGTTTGTTCCCCTAAATTTTTTTGCATAAATGTCTTTTCTTTGTATATTTTATTTATTTTTTATTTTTATCTTTTCTTCATTTTCTTTTTATTTCTATCTTTTCTTTTCTTTATATGCCTAATTTATTCACTTTCAATCACGTGCTGTATATCTAGAATGGGGGTTCTGGTGCTCGCTGAGCAAGGCTCAGATTGATATCCGGAGAACCATGTGAAGCAGAATTCACAAACTATCTTAAGTCTCGAAAGAAATTTGCTATTTTAATTTATTCTTACTGTTCTTACACTTCTTCGTTATAGGCTAATGATAGTCATTTAGAATTTTAATTCACCGTTAATTATGTCCATTTTTAATGAGTTTTCTAACGGTGTACCTCATTTTATATGAGAACATAGGGGTATGCTTGTTGTGTTGTCATACATGATTTTGGGGGAGGCTTTCACCCAGGCATGTAACAGCTCAAAATTTTGGGTGGGGATCCCCTGCCATTTTAGGGGGAGGGGGTAAATGACCTTACATTTTTGGCCCAAAAGGGCTAGAAATACGTAAAAAACGGCCGGAAAATTCGATTTTTTTCCAAAAATTGGGGGCTCAAAAATTTTCTGGCTTTGGAGAATCGGGGCCGGCCGGTTTTAGGTGGGGATCCCCATCACATTCTTACATGTATGGTTTCCCCCTCCTAGATATTCCCTCCCTCGGGAATCGCGATTTTATAAAAGTTTTCTGAAAATTCGTAGAAAAGGTGCTTTTTTAGGCGTTTTAGCTATCTACTTGCTTAAAAGTGTTAAATTTCGGCGCTTCGCTCCTTATACTCTTGTTTTGACAATATTTTGTTCAATTTGTTCGGGATTTTATTTTTTAAAATTTTTTATGTATTTATACTTTGCCAAAAACGATGTTTTTGACGCGTACTTTTAGGCTTCAAAAGGGCACTTCAAAATTTCACCCTTACCCCCAGAGTTCCCATGCTGTGCATGTTTGCTTGCGATCCCTAGAAACGGGTTGTGTACGTGACGTGGCACCCCGTTATTCCCATTTTTTGTTTTTTAAATCGTTGTGGCATGTGTTGATGGTTATGAAATCGCTTCATTAGACCTAAAATGGTAATTTCAATATGTTAGGGTGCAGTTGCAAAGTGCTTTATTTCTAAATAAATTCTGCTGCAACGTTTTAGCCAGCTAAGGTCGACGAATTGGTCATGAAAATAAAATCATTATTGAGTGGGCAAGATAAGAACGCTTCAGGCACCTTTTCCGATATAGACCGGCGTTTAAGATCCGTAAGTATCTATATTTCGAGCGATCTAATGTAAATTTTTATTCTAAAAATGCGATGGCTTAAATTATCTTCTTCATCATTGTTGTTTTACTTGCTATTGCTAGAAGTTTACACGAAGGTTGAGGCTATCCCTTGAGGAATGCGAAACACATCCAGAGAACCGGAAATAAAGAATTACCTCTGGAACACCTTTCTGGTCTTCTGTGGCTCAATAACCTGAAAATCTTCATATTCTTCCTTACATATAAAAATCATCTCCGTCCCTTTACTGTCATTACTCTTAAATTCTTAATTAGCGCTTCATTACAATAGAAATGGAGCTAATCTGGAATCCGTGTACTTGCAACGAAAGCTTAAAATTTCGGATTGACCAATATGAGGCGAGTGATAATTAATCAAAAAGTCTCAATCAGAATTAGGAAAGGCTTGCGATTTAAGAAATCGAATAAAGCAATAAAAAGATGGAAAAAGAATATAAATAAAATAGTCCAAAAAATTTTGGCACCAAATGTTTAATATGCCGCGTTTCTTGCGTCGCACATATCGTAAGGGTGTGGAGCAATATGCTGCGAAATATCATCAAAGTTCATATTTTGTATTATTTTTGTTGTTTTTTTGCTAGAAATGCATATCAGCGCGCTTTGTTGACTGACAGAGTTCTACGGAAATACCCTGTCATTGTCAGAGGTTGGACTCGGTGAAGCATATGAATAGTTTCTTGGCTTTCACCCTTCTCATGCTTTAATGTAAGTACTTAATTAAGTAGCGATTGCGGTCTTGCGCATTTGTCCATAGATGGGTATAGGCAGGCACGTATCTCTGTTGGGGAATAGGTGGGTGGGGGGGGATTCGGACACCCAGAATTCAAATAAATCGGAAAAAATAGGACTTTTTAAACGTTATTTTTGGCCTTTTTCGGCTTGGTCCCCCCGAAAATTGGTGTTGCCCCCCCTGAAATAGAACGGCCAGCTACGTGCTCTGGCATAGGTTGTTTGTGGGTTACGGACGTTTGGATTACCACAAATTCGAGAATCCCCGCAGACCTCAAAATTGAATTTTCAAATTTTCTTCAAGTTTTTGCGCCAGCTAAAACAGCTATATGAGCGCATAGAAAGGTGTTTTTTATGCCCCTTTCATCAAGTTTTCGGTCCCTTTTTGTCCTTTGAAAATTTTCGCCCTTCCTCATAATTTAAATCCTACGATGTATGATTATTTGTATTTGTACGCAGGTGGAATTGAGAATGAATGTTATGCTCCACAAAGCCCAGGACCACTTGAGCAATGATGAAGCAAGCTTTAAATTACAAGACGAAGATGACTTTATGGTTCGTAGCTGGACTGCTTTACTTTATTCGCAGTCTTAAGCAACGGGATAATGAGCTACTTTATGCTCGTCGTTTCCTTTTATCTTCAAGGCGTACCTTGTAATTGCAATAAAAATCGTTTTCGTTTTTTACAAGCTCAATATGATTATTTAACCGGAATGCATGTGCTAAAGTGTTATCTTTCTCTAATTTTTCAGCGTTCTTATCATTACTCGGCAGTTGAGCTGTTCTCACTATTTATATGTCATCATGTTGTATCTGATGGAAATGGGGAGGTAAGCCCCAAAGACGTAATTCTAACATGATTTTTAGACTTTTGAATTGATTAATTAATACGCGTCGAAATTACTATATTTCGCGTTTCTGGGGATGCTCTTTTTCTCTATACATAAAACATGGACAATTTACGGTAGATCAGGATAGATTGAGGGAAATGTGGCTTAGAAGGCCTATCCGACGCCCACCAGCACGGAAAAATTGATACATTGAGCCGAATGATCCTCAAATAAAGCTCGAACCATCAGATTTTCTTTGGTTTTTTGGAAGACTGAAAATTTTTGGGGTCAGCCAGCAGCATTTTGCGGGAACAGCGGCCATTCTTCTATGGTTAAAACTCAAAATTTTCCTAGAATACGTATGGTTATTCATGGGAAATTAGCTTAATCCAAAAATTGACGCCTTTTGACTGTCGGTAAAAAAGAGATAGGCTGGGCCGCGCTTCTACGAAGATATCCGTGTAGTTCTCCCTAGATATTGTGATACTGCAGTGCAGGTAGACTAGTGATTGCGTTTTTGCTTCAGAAGTGGTTCTGGTTGTTCATAAAAGCTCAGTCTGAGTTCCAAAATGGCAATATAAACGCAGCCTCGAAACTGATCATGCTTTCGGATAAAATCTACGATTCAATGCAAGCGTATGACGCACAAGTAGTCGATTACGACAATTTGAGGAATTTTTTTGGCAAATATGGCTATTGTCGAGAATGTCTCAAGCTCAACGCTTTAGGTTGTATTTTTTGGCGTCTTAATAAACCTAATCTAGCATCTGTATATTTCAAACGGGCACTTGATACCTATTACGCCGTTGCGCTCAGAAATGGCGAGAACGGTTGGATGGAAAAGGCGGCTGGAGATGGAAATGTTGGTTAGTCATGTAGTCTTGCGTTTGTACATGCTCATTGTGGTCACTAATATTAATTGAAATAAAAATAAACGACTACTGTACTGCGTGCCTTTTTTTACATATTTATGTAGGTTGTAGAACACATATAATGAAGAAAAAGGAAAAACTTCTATCAAGAAAATGAGTAGGACAACAAATCGTCAAAAATACAAACGATGTACCTACGGAATTTGTGTTTAAATCATCCGTAAATTATCAAATACATAATGCTAGTTTGTGCTGTCATTGAAGCTAAAAATTTGGCCCTTTCTACTCCATTATTTTTCCTTTCATGGTCGTGTCTTGCACCAATGGAGGAACTTCCTTTTGCCGAAGATCCACTGAGCCTGACTGAAACTAGGATTTTTTATCTCATAAATTTCGCTGAAAAGTTCAGACTAAGCTTGCTGTAGTTTTTTTCGGATTTTCGTTCAAAAACTTTTTCAAACTCTAATAGAACTTAATTTTTAACAAGCCAACTGTCTTACGAACCGACAAATTGCGTCGGATTTTCAATTAGTTACAAATCTATGTTCTCTCCTCCAGGTGCAATTTGGGTTCAAATTTTAAATAGAACAGAATACGCTCTTTAAATGAATCGTAAAAAGTAAAATCAGTCGATTGAACGGCGAATATTTTAAGTTAGCAAGCTCAAAAAAATTTGATGGATTTGTGACTAAAGTTTTTGCGGGAAAATTTTAATTAAATACTCTGTACAGTAATGTGCGTTAAAATTGCAAGTGCATCTTTTTCGCCTTACTCTGATAGACTAGCGTTCAATGTGCTTTGGTTGAGATTTATTTTGGTTGCAGAACTTATGTGAAGTCATTTGTCTCTAAAATGACCTCAAGGTGTGTGCTTAATCAGGAAACCGACATATGCTTTCCAAAAGTCGTGGTACGGGGTCCCATCATACCCCCAATTCCCATGTGCATGTCATATATTTATGAGTTACATATTTACTGCATTCTATTTTGACTAAATTGGATTATTGACGACTAGCATACATGATCTGGGCGGGGGTTTCATGCCTAGAAAAGTTTTCGGCTCCCCCCTCAGAAATTTTTTCACGCGTCCTAGAATTTGCAATTTTCCAAAAGTCTTCGGAAAATTCGTAGAAAAGTTCCGTTTTAAACATTTTTAGATATCTACTTGCTCAAAAAGTCAAGTTTTCGTCGCTTCGCGCTATAATACTTGTTTTTTGACTACCTATATTTTGTTCAATTTGTTCGGATTTTTGAAAATTTTTTCGCAACATTTTATGTTTTTTTGCTCTAGAAAGATAGAGAATCGTTAGAAACGCCGAAAGAGATGTTTTTGACGCGAATTTACTATTTGTTTTTGTCAAAAAAAGCATTTTAAAGTTTCACGCCCTCGATTTCCCATGGTACACATACGTCTGTTGACAACTCACAATTTTCTTAGCAAAGAGCAAACTTCCGCTTTATTGTCGCTCATCTTTGATTCGATTACGACTGATGCAAAACTATGGAAGCATTTTATTGCACCTCAATCAACCTTCCTTGGCTTTTGACTGTTTGATTGAAGCGGTGGGAGCAATGAATAATAATCCACTTCTTTGGCTTAGGTTAGCCGAATGCTGCATAATGGCGCACGTAATGGTACGTAAGAAAATGTGGGTTTCTAACATTTTCTTATTCTTACAATTTTTGCATTACTTTTGTCTTCCTATTTCGTTTTGTTTGGTATTGTTTTCATTCAATCGTCAATTTTTAAATTTTAATCCTATTTTTCTTTTGTCCCCCATCCCCCCAAAGCCAGCCAGAAAAATTCTGACCTTTCTCCTGATTTTTGGGAGAAAATCGAATTTTTTGGCCGTTTCTAGGCGTTTTTGGCCATTTTCGGCCAAAAATTGGTGGTCATTTACCCCCTTCCCCCACCGAAATTGGCCGGGACTTCCCCCAACTTCGAGCCGTCAAATAAACATATATTAATTAATGTCAAAGTCCTTTATGCAATAAAGTTATTAATGTCAACATATAAAGCTTTTGAATTTATGCGAATAAAATGGTCAATGCTATTGTAGTGTAAGATGAGCTGCGCCATCTTATGTGGACATATTATTGAATATGTGGACAAATCAATAAATAAATAATAAGGTAAAATTTCAAGTAATAAATAAAAATAAATAATAAATATTAATAATCAATAGAATTAAAATAAGGATTATAGGACTTTTTTAATTAAGGCAGAAAACGGTGATTCGGGGAGTGAGCGGAAGAAAATAGTGCAGGAAATTATCGGTGTTGGTCCGCATCGAAAAATTGTTATCGGAACAAAATCAGTGACTCATGCCGCAAAAAATTAGTATAGTTTTACTACTTACACTCATAGAGCACTTAAAATTTAGTTCAAGCTGGCACGCTTTGCTTGGTTGATTGATTTCGTGTATTTTTCTAGTCAGACAGGAATGCCGGAAAATGCTCGAAAAAGTGAAAATTCTGAAAAATCTGACGACCTACGAGTAGTATGGAAGCACATTATACATTGTATGTAATAAATATGGATAAGGTTAGGTTAGCATAGGTGCACAAGGTCAGGGTTGGCAGGGGGGGTGAAATTCCAAAAATCCAAAACAATAAATTTAACGTTCACGATTTTTTTGCTGTTTTAACGATTAAAATGGTCAAAATAGCCTATAAAACGTTTTTTCGTGGTAATATCGCATTTCAAAAGCATTTTCAGTCCATTTAGACAACATAATATCTTTTTTAATACTAAAAAATGCAAAAATTTATCAGCTTTTGGCGCTTTTTGAGTAGAAAAGTACTTAAAAGTGCTAATCTGGTGCGAAGCGCCCGAAAAATTTTGATGTTTTCACTGCTTTTAACCTCAAAAATGATGGAAGAATGTTGCATCAGCTCAAAATCACCGGTCAGTACCTGTCCGGGTGACCCTTCAGGGGGTAATACCCCTCCTCAGCCCCCCTCTATGTGCATGTATGTAGAATTATCAAACATTTTCTGCACGATTTTTGTGAACGAAAGTAGCAAAGATGTTACAATTTTTTCGGTGCTTTGCGCCGACTAGTAAATTTCTGTTTTGTTCACACATAAAATGTCTAGAATGAAGTTGAATGATCTGAAAAATCTAAATTTTGAAATGAATTCGTATGTTCTTTACTTGCATAAGTGACGAAACGAGTCAGAATTGGATAAAAAGTACTGAAAAATGCAGTTTTCTACATTAGAACATTTGTATAGGATGTTTTAATCATTTTTCGTATTTGATTTCCAAAAGTCTGAACTTAGTGGTCCCAGATTTTTGGACTTCACCCCCTGAACTTTCGACCCTGGGTAACTAGGCGTTAATTTACATACTTTCGTTGATTAAATTTTGATTTTTTACCTCTTTTTTTCGGGTAATTAACTTTTGCAAATGGTTAGTGATAATCTAATACGGAATGCAGCTAGAACTTTATATATTTTTATTCGATGGGGAATTCATTATTCGATGTCGGTCGCCCTCTTCCCTTATTTGCGATATTTACATGTGTGGGTAGGTTGTACATAAGACTTTTTTTGACTTCCAATTCAAAATTACACATAGTTTCCTTATTATCTAGAAGAGATATTTTTATTTTTTTATTTAAGATTGCATTCTGGCTAATTTTTAATCAGAGAGGACAAAAATTGAGTAAAAACAAAAATGTTAAGAAGTTGTTTATGGACTGGTTTTGTAGATACTTCGAACGATAGGTGTTTTGCTTAGGATTGAGAAATAAGGTAAAAAGTGTCGAAATTTTTTTTTAAATTTTTTCTTTTTTTAGGTACGGAGCTCGGCGAGAAATGTTCAAAAATGCCTTATTTTTCACTGCTAAATAATTTTTTTGAGATATAGAATATTTGAGTCAAAAATTTTAACCCTCTCCCCTCAAATGCGGGGCTTAACATGTTTATCACTAATTGATTTTAATCCATATTTAATAACAATTTTATTTAAGCATTACCGGCGACCAAGGAGCTATTCCAACTTTATCACTTGAATTCGCTTATTTTTGTGTAAAGAATGCATCTGCCGTTCTGCCGGAAGTTAATTTGAGTGACGCACAGGAGGCAAAAGATTCAAAATTATCCTTTAATTTGCCTTTCTGCCCTTCTACAAGTGCTTTGGAAATCCTGAAGCTAAAGTAAGAAGAAACTATGTACGATATGCGTTGAAACCAAGTAGTGAATTGCTGAATTTAAGCGAATTGAATTAAATTCGTATGAACTAATCAAATTAAATAATAATAATAATAATAATAATAATAATAATAATAATAATAATAATAATAATATATAATAATAATAATAATAATAATAATGATAATAATAATAATAATAAATTATCATAATCAGCTTTCCCATAAATAAAAATTTCGGAAATAATCAGTTTTTTGGGTTTTTTGATCGCTGATCAGAATTTGTTTGCATTTCTAATGAAAATTTTAAAACATCTTACTATTTTTAATTGACAATCGGCAAGTGGATTAAGAAGCAGGAGTAATCAGTTTTCTTTTTTAGGGACAGTAGTACTAATAAAAATTTGGATGTACGTAATTGATGTATAACAGCAAGCACCAGATGTGCTCAGCGTTGGAATTCTGAAGGTTAATAAAATCAAAAATTTTTAAGTGCTTTCCTGGGCTCAAAAACGATGGATATACGTCAAAAACGCAGTTTTCGAGTTTTTACGATGCTTTTTCTTTTTGAAATCGAAAAAAATCAAAAAAAATCCAGGAAAAAATCGAGTAAATTGGACAAAACATTGTCAAAAAAATGAGTAAATGGCGCGAAGCGCCTAAAATTTGACACTTTTGAGCCAAAAGATTGCTAAAAACGCTTGAAGCAGCTTTTCTCTGATTTTTCAAAAAATCGAAAATTTTGATGCGCAAGGTCAAACTTTCGGGGGGGGTAGCTATATGCGTCGTAAAAACGGCTCTATAGTCCTTTTGGGGTCAGAAAATTAGCTATATTGCCTTTTTAGTCTCAGAAAACAGCTATATAGCCTTTTTGGATTCACAAACGTAGCTAAATAGCATTTCTGAGCCTAAAAAGACCATATAGAGCTAGTTTTCTGAGCCCGAAAAGGCTGTATAGCTAATTTTCTGAGCCCAAAAAGGTTTTACAGCAATGGTTTTCGGCCAAAATCGCTGTATAGCTATCGGTTTTTCAAAGCTCACTGGGCTATTACCCCTCAACCTCCTTGCTCATGTATGATGCAGGTTTAATAAATTCCCAAAATTCCCAAAAATTATAAATTCTAAAATTCTAAATTCCAAAAAGCCAAAAAATTCCCAAAATCATGTTTAGGGTGGGGATTCGTTGATTGTCTGCGCCACATAATTATCGTTGCTTTGATAGATACTGAAATATTTTATTGTCAGAAGAACAAATACACAAAAGGGTAAAATAACAATTAAGAAATATATTGAAAAAAATATATTGAAAATTTAAAAAAACTGACAGAAATTTGCTTTAAAGCTCTGATCCATTGTAAAGCAATGCGACTATCTGCATTCAGGAAGCGTGATAAACGGCTGGTTTTTGATGAAATATGCATCCCGACCCTCCCTTCATTATGATTGGCTCAAATACACAGTCCGTACGACTGATTCTTGTTGCATACTTATTATTTTACATATTTTGTGTAAATTTTTATATTTACTTAACTTTAAGTTTATTATATTTACTGCGGTATAAAAAGCTAATTTTTTCGGGTTTTGCCTTTTTCACATTATATAAGTGCTTTATTTTAACCGTACGTAGCGTATTATGCGCAGAACGGCTCGTGTTTCCATTATATTGTATATTTTGTATTAACACAAAATAATATGCAGCTTGCTTTTGTTCCGCTTGACTCATAAAATGCATATATTGATTGTTTTTTAATTGGCATTATGTTGCTGTTCTGTAATTGTGCGCTATATAGGGCAGAGATCAAAAACAATTTCTAATGTGTTATGTGTGCGATTGATTTTATTTTTTGAATAAACTTTGTAGATTCCTAATCCTTTATAAATGCTAACATTATAGTAGGTATCAATAATAATGAAAGAGATGCAGTTAAGCAAATTATTAGTTTCCCTGACCGAAAATTTGTTGAACATCCAAGTAAACATTGAACAAAGTATTTCTGAACAAAATCGAAATGCGATCCTTTCGCAAAAGTTTTGTCGATAATAATTACTGATGTTGGGGATTGTCGATCGTGTACAGTCTGCTGGTCAACCCCACAGAACGGATTGTACCCAAAATGTTTTGATTTTTCATTTTTTTGTAATTATGCGATCTTAATTTACTGCTTTTGGACTTTTTCATTTTCGTTACCTTTCCCGCATCTTGTATTTTGATGTATTAGACTGTATTTTGGTATAAGATGACAACCAACCACACCTGGACGGGGGGTCCGGGGTATGCAACCCCCTCGAGAAACCAAAATACCCCCAAATTCAATTTTTAAATTTTTTTGTTTTTTCGCAATTTTTTGATGCCAATGGATAGTGCTCGATGTGAAACGTCGAAAAATGGTGTTTTCTCTGCCATACCACCATTTTGAAAGCCATTTTTCGACCTTTGAAAAATATTGCACTCTCCCAGAATTATGGTGCCGCCCAACTATGCAGCCAACCTTATACTTCCACTTGTTGCAGGTGCTCAATTTTATGCGCCACTTGCTACATATGTCTTTGTTTGGGAGAACCGCAAACCGCGCTTCAGTCAGCCAAGGCGTTGTTTAATCTCAAAGAGATTGCGTCTGATTGCCAAAGGTAGATTCGCGTGATGACGTCGAGGATATAACTCTTTTATTTTTTCCAAATAAAAAGGATTGTCTAAAGTAATATGCATATTATGCTGCGACAAATGCGTTTAATTGCTCATTCTTCAGAATGCCAGGCAATTGTGCACGATTTGCTAACTAGGCCAGGGTGGAAATAGCAGGGGCTGGGAGTAGGGACGGTCGTCTGCATCCATGGGCGTTGGGGTTTGGGGAGTTTAGTCCCCCCTCGAAAATCTGGTAGATCCCCCAAAGATCGATAGACCCTAATTGAATTTTTTGCACGTTGTTTTGGGATTTTCACCGGTTTTACACCACCCAGACCCCTAGAATTTGTCTGCTGTCCATGTACATGTGGTCACTTAGGGAAATTCTGATTTTTAGTCATTTTTATCATGATTTTTCATTTTTTCAGTGGTGGTACTCACTAATGAAATTTACTGGATTTTGTAGCCCTTTCAGAAACTTATTTTGCGCCATTTGAATAATTTATCTACGTGCACACTGCACAGTGAAGATTTTGTGGTTCTTACTAAGATTTTGTCAGTAAAAACATAGTAACTTAAACACTTTTATCTCACTTTATAGCGGAAATTCCAAGAAAATATTCGTGCTTAACGTTATATCCATTAGTCGCATTTCATTAAACTTCAATGTAGGAAACATGGTAGGCAGCTGCAATGATTTTAGTAATCTTCGGCCATCGCTTATACATAATTTTCGATTTTTCTGTACCGGGTTTGTGTGTTACTTTTTTAGCGAATTTTTGACTTAGTACAATGCGCAACGTATATTAATTTGGTATGTAATGTATCAGGAAGTACTACAAAGAATATTTATGAAGTACCTATGCAAAATTTGGAAAATTTTTGAAATTTTTCAATTGATTCTGCTACAAAAGTAATTGTATCTAGCGGTTGACAACTAGACACGCTGCTATATACATGATCGACGGATTTTTCAGCACTGTTTTCGATAGTTTTTGGAAATGCTTGGGAACCGTTCATGTCAGGAAATGCTGAATCCACTACCGATACGAGAAAGATTTTCAAATGAGTAAGATCGATTGTTGGGGCAAAAATTGTCTCTTAAGTCCTAACCGTTCGCTCTTCAGAAAAATTTTAATCCCCTCCCCCAAATTTTTACACCCCTCCCAGAATTCACGATTTTTCGAAAGTTCCTAAAAGTTTCCTGAGAATCCGTCGATAAGGTGGCTTTTTAAGCATTTTAAACCGTCTATTCGATTGAAACTGTCAAATTTTCGGCGCTTCGCGCCATATATTCATGTTTTGACTATAGTTTATCCAATTTGTCCGGTTTTTTAATTTTTTTTTGAAATTTAAACAAAAAAGGCATTTAAAATTTCATTCCCTCTCCTCTCCCGGAATTCAAATGCTATGTATATGTCTGCTCCTAACTACCATATATTTTGTTCCTAACTTATGAATGCGAAAAATATGCATTTTACTCGTCTTAGGCATTCACGAGGACTGATTTCCAATGATATGACTGTATCTTTGCAAATTAAATCGAACCCATCTTTAATAAGAAAGATCGAAAATATGAAATTTTGGACTGATCGTTTTTTGTGTACGGAATTTTACAGCTATTTTTCTACCCTTCTCGTATTTATTGCTCGGCAATGTGGATGTCATCACTACAAATGTTTCGCGAGAAGTGAGACAGTGAAAATATAAAGCTTTTTTTTGTGAAATACTTTTTGTGATCGTGTATTGCAGTGCATCTCGAGATATTCGTTTGTTGCAATGGTGTGCTATAAAAATCGATTTACATGCACAAATTTTCGTCTTAACAAGGGCATACTTAAAGCCATGAATCACTTTATACTATGTTGGGATTAATGTGTGTCACTTACCACCTTTAACTGTCTTTTTATTATCAATTATCTTAAAATTAAATTTTACTTGTTTTGTTCACATTGCAGAAAAACAAGAAAATGACTACTTAATGGGGATAAAACTGTCGAAAACAACTCTCTTTATTCTGCATATTGTGTACCTCCTTTTTCTTATGCGCTTCGTAGCCTGATTAGTTTACTATTCTTTCGGCTCTCGTTTACTATGATATAGGCATACATGATCTTGGGGGGTTTCATCCCCGCCCACCAGAAAAGTTTTCACCCTCTTCCCCAAAAATTTAGGGCACTTTGAAATTTCACCCAACCCCCAATTCCCATGTTATGCATGTATTTATGTATTGTACATAAAATTCTACAGAATTCTCGCAACATTATATGCCGCTGAAGCTTGCTTTTTGCTGGACAAAGTACAAGATTCGTTGAATTACCTGAAAGCAGATTTGGCACACTACATGTTCAGCGACCAATCGAAGTCTTCAACCGATTCATCATCAGACGTAGTCGATTCTTCGGAAAGTCAAAAATCTTTCAAACTGGCCCTTTATTTCAATCTTGCTGTTGCCTATGCCTTACATCGGGATTTTCAAAAGGCTGCTGATGCTTTATCTATCGTATGTTCTATTTTATTTCGTGATTTTTGTTTCTTTACGTTTTTGTATGTATTATTTTTTAGTTATTTATTATACATTATTGCAATCTTTTTCTCAGTCTCCATTTTTATGAATATCGTTCGGGATTTCACCGTTGCGCCTTCAGCTCTCTAACGGACCTGACATATCTCCAGACTTATGACAACCTCAAACCACGGTTTTTTTCGGTATCCGGCAAAGATTTTTCCCGATGTACAAAGACTTATCGTGACCGTCTTTGTACATGTACAACGATTTTCGGGAAGACAAAAATTACAAAAAAGGTCTGAAATTCGCAAAAATTTTCGGTGCTTCGCGCCGAAATGAGTAATTGCGTGTTCTATATATCTTTATGATGGCAGAAATTGCATTTCGAAAGGAAGAATGTCAAATTTTTTGGCGCTTCGCGCAGTAGTAAGACGATTCTTGGTATGTTTTGCCCTCAGAGACCCAGAAATTAGCTAAAGTACACTACCAAAGGTCGAACAACTCTGTTCTCGCCACACTAAAATCGCTAATGTACCATTACCCAAAAATTTGTGTGTACAAAATGAACAGAGACTTTTGGCGACCATCTTTGTGCATGTACAAACGGACCTTGTACAAAAAAACACTGCCTTAAACTCTTTGTTGTTGGACTTTCTGAGTTTCGTGTGATTCTTGAAAATTGACCTGCTTTTGGATAGATTATAGAGAAAAGTAGAAGTTTTAAATTATGCAGTAATAACCTAATTTGATTAGAAATAGCGAAAAATATTTTCAAAGGGCTGCATTACTACTTAGATACTATGCCGCAAATATCACAACAGGATGCGTTTGTGATTATCTGGGAGAACAAGTGACTTTATTGGCCAGAATAAGGTCAAGTGCAATATGCATATAGGTTCAACACTAGGCGCAATTTATAGCAGTTTGAAAAAATTTTGATCAGCTATTTTTGGCCAAGTTTTTAGATTCTTATTTCAGATTTGATATTATGGGAATTTCACGGGCTATTAAGCTCATATTTGGTATGTAGTTAAGTGTATCAAGTATATACAGAATAAAATACTCAAAATGAAAGCCATCAGTATCGAAAATAAAAGTATCTGCAAAAATTTTTGTGCGCTGCTTTGACTTTCAAAAATTTTTGCAAAGTTTGAACCCCTCGAATTTGAATAAACACTGCACACCAGTGTTTTTTTGTACAAAGTCCGTTTGTACATGTACAAAGATGGTCCCCAAAAGTCTTTGTACATTTTGTACATGCAAATTTTTGTGTACTATAATATGGTACAGTAGCGATTTCAGTGTGGTAAAACAGGGTTTTTCAACCTTTGGTAGTGTATTTTATCGAATTTCTGGAGTTTCTCACGTGAAAAATTGCTAAAAATTGTCTAGAAATGGCGCGAAGCGCGAAAAAGTTCACACTTTTTCAATCTAAATGCTAATACTGCCATTTTAAAGATACAACATACATAGGACAGACAGTTAGTCATTTCGGCGCGAAGCGCCGAAAAATTTTAGGGAATTTTACACCTTTTTGCAGTTTTTGGCTTCCCTAAAATCTTTGTACGTGTACAAAGATGCTCCTGAAAAGTCTTTATACATCGGGAAAAATCTTCGCCGAATACAAAAAAATCGTGCTGCAGACCCCAGAATGAAATTTTTGACAACTTTTGCGTTTTTCTCAGTTTTTGATATAAATGGATAGAGCTTTTCACAAACGTTTAAAAATGACTTTTGCCCCTTTTATTTGCTTTCCAAATTGTTTGGGCCTTCATAGAATGTCGGCCCTGCCCGAGTGTATGGTTGGCTACTAATCCGCGTACTTCGTTTTGATAACATATTGATTTTCGTGTACCGTCCGCAGGTCTCCAACGACGATTTGCCAATACAGGCTCAACTGCTAAGAATGTATTTGCTGATTCAAAAAGGTACAATTATTAGAATCAATAGCATGTGATTCATTGTATACATATAACAAATGCGGGATATCCGGCCAGCTTCAAAGAAGAGGGGAAGCATTAGGATAGATTTTTGAAAAACGCAAGTTAATCTCAATTTTCAGCCACTTATAAAACAATAGCGATAAAATAAATCGAACCCTGACTTCCTGATCATCGATCACGTACTTGATTTACTAGACTTTTTTCATTGAAAATCGAACTCGAAATCATTGACAAAACGAATTTTTAAATAAGATCGTAAAGTTACATTTTTGTTCGAACTTTTTGCTCAAATACAGAAAGGGCAATTAATCTTGCGCCGGAAACTGTCGACATTTGCGTCATTTTAACCCCAATTTCGCGTCTTTCTGGACGTAAGAAATGCGAACAATTTTATCGGGAAACAAATGAAATATGTAGATATTAAATGATTACTTGGATTGAATCAATGAAGGCGCGAAACGCCGAAAATTTTAATATGTTTATACTGGAAACATCAAAAGCCTATATACGTACGTAGTTTCTTAGATGAAAATTTTGGTAAAAAATTTTATGGGGAATCTTCCTTCAGAGCCTCCCCTGCATAGGTGGGCGGCACCAAAATTTTGGGGGTGCAAGATTTTTCAAAGGTCAAAAATGGCCCTTAAAATGGTGGTATGTCGAAAAAAGACCATTTTTCAACGTTTCTCATCGAGCACTATCCATTGGCATCAAAACATTGCGGAAAAAACAAACAATTTTCAAAAATTGAATTCTGGGGTATTTTGGTTTCTGGGCGGGGTGCATATCCCCAAATCCCCACGCCCAGGTATGGATACTAACTACTACATACGTTTCGTGTTATTTTTCTCTGCGGCACAATATGCCCTTAATATTTGTTTTGCAGGTGATGTTGGCGATGTAAGGGATTTTATTGTGAAGGCGTTTTATCGCAGCATGTAACGAGTTGCGTGATGCGATGCGATTAATGTTTACCTGTTGCACGTTGTTCATTTTTTTAACCTGTTGCTTGGCGATTACACTTTTTGTCGACACTTTTTACTTAAAACTTCTCTTATTACTGTGATCACTGACGTAAAGTGATGATTGCGCTAATGTGCTCGCTAAGCTTGCAATTATGGTGACCTAATATTTCGTCAGGTGCAAATGACAGGTGTCCTTGCAACAGGTTAAAGGGAACCTGTCTGTGTGTAGGCACATTATATTTGTGTCCGTCTGTTCGTTTGTTTCGAAATAAATATACGCATGAGGGTTGTTTGCCCCTATTTTAACAAAAGAAATGGGGTTCGCAAAATACAATAGTAGACGATCCTTCCCGATAAATTTCTTCATTTTTATCGTCTGCTTGCCAGGTGCGTATCTCTGGGGGGGGATTCGGACCCCTTCAAAATTCAGAAAAATCGGAAAAATAGGATTTTTAAGCATTGTTTTGTGCTATTTTAGGCCTTTTTGGACTTAGTCCCCCCAAAATTGGTGTTTGCCCCTCAAATTAGGACGGCGAGCTACGTGCCTGCTGCTTGCTTCATTATGAATGCGTTTTTCAAAAAAACTTTAGGACGGCGAGTTACTATAAGTGTTTTATATAGGTAGGTACGTGCACCCTTTGTGATATTCTCTGGTAGGTTCTAGGTGAATTGAACGAGTGACGGACTACCCATTGCGAAACGGCACCAGAGATCTCCCGTGCATGTGAGACAAGAAAAACTATAATAGTATAAAGGTAAAATTGAAAAACCGACCGGCTGCCACAAGAGCATATTAGGTTATTTACCTACATAGAATATAGTATAGGTAGTCTATTTCATGGGACCTTATTCCGAAAATCGACTTTCAGCGATCTAGCGAGCAGCTACAAAAGTGGTTTTTAGGCACATTACTGTAATACAATTTTGCTTTGTAAACCTTTAAGTGCTTGTCACTACTTGCTTGCTACTGTGTACCATTGTGATTGCTTCTCCGGCTTAAAAAGATTACAATGACTTAAAATTGTGATAAGCTGATTCATAAGGTTGATAGCTTTCCTGATTATGAATAATTGATAAGAGTCTGTAAACGGAATAGGTTAGGCACAGGGTTGCCAGGTGCAGGAGAATTCTCCTGAATTCAGGAGAATCTAAAATTTTCAGGAGCAGGAGCAGGAGAATGAGCTTTTCAAAAGAAATTTCAGGAGAAGTTGTAAACATGCAGGAGAATGCAGGAGAATTTTAAAATGTCAGGAGAATTCAGTGGAATCCTGAAAATCTAGGAGAATTCAGGAGAATTTTCAAAAACTTAAACAGCAAGTTATAATGAATTATCATACATTAACCTTCTTACTGTACTTACTGTAGTTAGTTAGTTGTATATAATTTTATACTTAGATCTTTCACATTAAGAATTTATTTCGTTCATTGTATAAGTTATAACTATATCCAAATAAGTTTCGTGCTTCCGTAGTAAATCATTCATTCATTCATTTATTTATTCACTTAATATCACGAAGTGCAGAAATACATAGCTTTACACACCGTCTATTGTTTTTATCAGTTTCATAGACGTTTGCAAAGCGCATATAAACATTTTTTGATATATTTCAAAACGTAAGGATTTGCTTGCTACTGAAGTACATACAATTAGTAATAAAGGTATTATTTATTTTTCAAAAGACATTGCAAAACAGGGCTCTTTTCAGAAATTTTTGATGATGTAAGTGCAACTGAAAATTGGCGGTCACTGTTATAAGCACAGAAACTGTTTACTGTTTTTTCGAATAATGTGTATTTGTAAAGAATGCGACCTCTTTAGCTTAGGCCCTTGAGCAGTATATGTAAAATTATCTGTTCTCTGTTCAGGATAGCCGATTAGTGCCTTTGTATAATATATTAGTGTAGATCATACGTGGGCAGCAAGAAAATTCTGGGGGAGTGCAAGATTTTGTTGAAGGTCAAAAGATAGCCTTAAAAAATGGTGGTATGGCGATAAAAACACCATTTTTCGACGTTTCTCATCAAGCACTATCCATTGGCATCAAAAAATTGCGAAAAAAACGAAAAAATTTTAAAAATTGAATTCTAGGGGCTATTTTGGTTTCTGGGGGGTGCATACCCCTCAAACCCCCCCACGCCCAGGTGTGGTGTAGATACAGTGTTATAATTTAAATTTCCTATGTCGAAAGAAACTGCCATTGTAAATGTTAGCTCAGGCGAATCCAGTCCAGCCTTGAGTGTCCTTAAGATTAACAGGCAAGAGATCAGAAAAAATAGTTGGGTGAATTAAGGGTAAATTGGCCTGAGCATGATTGATATGCATGCACACCTGGGCAAGGGGTTCAACCAGGTTAAACCGGGTATCAGCCGGAGTAAGTTCGGTACCAGCCGGAGGGTCCATCAGTTGCACCCCTATGTTTTGAACAAAAACTTTTTAGGCATTGTACAAGATGAGATGCCGCCAACAGTGCAGCCAAAATCGGTTGCTGGGGTCCAAAAATTGGTTGCTGTGATCCAAAAATCAGTTACTGGGCTCAAATATTGATTGCTGAAGGCTAAAAATAGATTGATGGGGTCCAGAAATCGAGTTGCTGGGCATCAAAAATCGGTTGCTGCTAGGGTCTTAAAATCGGTTGATGGGGTCTACAAATCAGTTGCTGTGGTCTAAAAATCAGTTGGTGGGATCCAAAATCGGTTGATGGGGTCCTAATTCGGTTACTGGGCTACAAAACCGGTTGCTCGGGGTCTAAAATTGATTGCTGGAGTCCAAAAATGTTTTTTTGGTCCAAAAATCTTTTGCTGGGGTCAACCAATTTTTGGAACCAACCCCAGCAACCGAATCTTAGAACCAGCAACCGATCTTTGGAGCCCCCATCCGATTTCAGACCACACCAAACACACGTGTGCGTTGGGGAAGAGGGGGGTTTGGGGTATGCACCCCCAAAAGGCCGAATTCCCCCAGAAACCAAAACAAGCCCCCCAGAATTCGATATTCTGTTGTTGTTTTCTCCGCAATTTTTTGACGCTAATGGATAGTGCTTGATGGGAAACGTTGAAAAATGGTGTCTTTCGCCATACCACCATTTTTAAGACCATTTTTTACCTTTTAAAAATCTTGCTAACACTCAACCTCCTCCTCCTCCCCAGAATTTTGTTGCTGCTCACCTATGCCAGCAACCGTTTTTGGACCCCAGCAACCGATCTAGGACACCAGCAACCCATTATTGGAGCCCAACTAACTGATTTAGGATCCCAGCAACCCCAGCAACCAATTTTTGGAGCCCATTAACCGATTTAAGACCCCATCAACCGATTTTAGAACCCACGAACTGGTTTTAAGACCACAGAAATCGATTTTTGGACCCCTTAACTGAGTTTTTGGAGCTTAACAAATTTGGGACCCCAACAACCAATTTTTATACCCCACCAACAGAATTTTTGAGCCCACCAACTGATTTAGGACCCCAGCAACCGATTTTCAGAGCCGAGAACTGATTTTTTTGACCCTAGCAATCGATTTTTAGACCTCAGCAACCGATTTTTGGAGTCCAGCAGCCGATTTTTGGAGTCCAGCAGCCGATTTTTGGAGCTGAGCAATTATTTTTCAGATCCCAACAACCGATTGTTAAATCCTGACAACCAAATCGGTTACTGGGCTCTGAAAAATCGGTACGTAAGTAATGCATAATTCAGAGATTATATTCAAGGAAGCAGAGACTATTGTAGAGAAAAAAATTCGTCAGATCAAAATAAAACACATGATGTATTTTTGTGATCTTCTACACATCGATGTATTAAAAATTCATACTTGTCTGTCCACCTGCTTTTATGTGTAAATAAGCGCTAGTCTTTTATACATACATTACTTGTTAATGATGTTTAGGCCGCGCTGAATTTTGACAATTTTTGTGATGCAGAATTGCGTTTCAAAAAGGTGAAATCTCATAATTTTCGGCGCTTCGCGCCGAATCGATTTAATTTCGTTACGTGTTATTGATGCTTAAGCCGCGCCAAATTTGTACAATTTATTTAATGCAAAAATTGCGTTTCACAAAGGTTAAATTTCAAAATTTTCCGGCGCATCGCGCCAAAGTCGGACACTTTTTGTTATGCAAAATTGCGGTTCAAAAAGTGTGAAATCTCGAAATTTTCCGGCGCTTCGCACCGAATTGATTTAATTTTATTACTTGTTATTGATTTTTAAGCCGCGCCAAATTTGGACAATTTTTGTAATGCAAAATTGCGTTTCCACAAAGGTTAAATTTCAAAATTTTCCGGCGCTTCTGCTACCGAATTCGGACAATTTTTGTAATGCAGAAATTGCACAAAGGTTAAATTTCAAAATTTTCCAGCGCTTCGCGCCGAATTTGGACAATTTTTGTAATGCGAAATTGCGTTTCAGAAAGGTAAAATGTCTAAATTTTCTGGCGCTCCGCGTCAAATTGATTTAATTTTATTATTTGTCATTGATGTTTAAGTTGCGCTGAATTTTAAACATTTTCGTGCATTTCAAGCAGGATTTATATTTGAAATGAAAACGTACTATTTTACGACATGAAAATGAGGAACTCTGTAAAAGTTATTTTACACAATAAATTGCATAAAAATAAGCATATTAAAGGCGGTGAATGTCTCTTCAAGATTAAACGTCTATTGTTACTAGAATAATTAGGTTTTAAACATAATTGCTATGCAAATTATCCATTGCACTATTTTTTACACCCTACTGATTTTGACACACCATTTTTAATCAAAACCTTATGTCGCGAGAAATAGTGCGACTTCGCATGAAATTATGAATGGACTTCGCGTGGAATCAAGACTACTGTCTTAAAAATTCGATGCATAAATTTTTACACGCAGGAATTATGTAGCAACCACTTTTCTGACTTAGGCAATCAACCAAAAATTGGGCTCCGGTACCAGCCGAGACTTTAAGGCTTGCCCAGCTATGTATGCATGTGTACATACAATTGTAGATCTGCTGTACAACCTTTCCTGCAAAATATGAGCCAGGAGAATTTTCAGGAGAATCAAAATATTTTCAGGAGAATTGCAAGAGAATTTTTCCCCAATTTTACCTCTGTGCAGGAGAATCTGAATTTTGGGACCTGGCAACACTGGTTAGGCAAATCGATCAATAGTAGATGCCATGCCACTCCGCTCCATCCACCGTTTTTTCTACTTTTTGGTCTATTTTTCAACCAAAATTTTGAGAAATGGAAAAAAATTTTGGGCTTGGTTGGCATTTGTGGAAAATTTTTGTAATGTTAAAATGCGTTTAGAGAGGTAAAACTTCAAAATTTTTTCGCCAAATTGATTTACCTAATTCTTACTTGCTATTAATCTTCAAGCCGTGCCGCGTCAATCGCAGCATTTTTATCAGCAATCTGGTCTATAACTTCGGGGCGTGGGTAAAAGGCGGCGCTGGCGCTGGCGCTGGCCTGGCGCACATGGGTAAAAGGTGGCGCTGGTAATGGCGCTGGCGCTGGCATTGGCCATGGCCAAGTGGGTAAAAGGTGGCGCTGGCACTGGCCCTCGGCAACTGGGTAAAAGTGGGCTGGCGCTGGCCCTGGCGAACATAGGTAAGAGGTGGCGCTGGCGATGGCCCTGGCCCTCGCCAACTGGGTAAAGGTGGCGCTGGCTGGCCCTGGCCATTGCCACCTGAGTAAGGTGGCGCTGGCGCTGGCCCTAGCCCTCGCCAATTGGAATAAAAGGGGCGTGGGTAAAGGCGGCGCTGGCGCTGGCCCTAGCGCACATGGGTAAGAGCTGGTGCTGGCAATGGCGCTGGCGCTGGCCTTAGCCATGGCCAAGTGGGTAGAAAGGTGGCGCTGGCGCTGGCCCTCGCCAACTGGGTAAAGGTGGCGCTGGCCCTGGCCATTGCCACCTGGGTAAAAGGTGGCGCTGGCGCTGACCCTGGCTCTCGCCAACTGGGTAAAGGTGGCGCTGGCGCTGGCCCTGGCCATTGCCACCTGGGTAAAAGGTGGCCCTGGCGCTGGCCGTGGCCCCTAAATGGCTGGCTTTGCTTTTTACCCACTTGGCTGTGGCCAAAGCCAAGCTGAGGGCGAATTCTAGAATAGCTCCATGTTACAGATTTAAAAAAACAGCGTTTTTATGCAATTTCAAGCAAGGTATCTTTAACATAAAAGTTGAAAAACCAGAAGGAAAAGCCTTTGATTGAAAAAATTTTCAAAAATTTTATTTTCTTACTTTCATTTCCGTCTGTTTTTCAACTTTTATATTCAAAACTCCTACTTGAATTTGCATTAAAACGCATATTCTCACGTCAATCAAAATTATCTTTGACCTCAGTGCGGCTTCAGATTGGTGCCAGCGGATGATCTAAGCCTGAGAAAAGATGGGGCAAAAATGCTCCACTCGCTCGCAATTTTCGCCCCATTTGTCTCAGGCTTACATCATCCCCTGGCACCAATGTGAAGGCACATACTAAGCCTAAGCCTAAAAAATATATATTAGAAGAGACATAGGAAGAAAATGGCGCTAGCACCCTTATTTGTCAAAGTATACGTAATCCTTCCCTTTTTAACTAACTCTAACAAAAAAAATTGATCACCGGATGGTTGACATGACGATTATTATAATTACTGAGTGTAAATTCTCACTCACTTTTATCTCTTGATTTCCGTGCTGATGCAGGCAGTTATACGCCTTTCAGCAGTCGCTGGATAGAATTTCGTATATCAATAGTTTCGAGATGTTTGATAAATGTGCCATGTCGAAATGAAATCTGATGATAAAAATTTGTATATCAATAGTTTCGAGCTTTCGATAAATGTGCCACGTCAAAACGAAGTCTGATTTCCGTATCAATAGCCCCTGTCAAAACGGTTAATTTCAATGCTCCGCCACACCTATCAGATTTTTAATCCGGCTCCTTCGATACTAATTGACAATCTTATACCAATTGTCAGTGTTTTGCCGAATCGTCGGATAGTTATTTAATTTCTGTAAGGTTAAGGTACGTTCGTAGAACGAACACAGCAATTGCGCAAAGCATAACAATCTTGATAACAATCCTATATACGAAATGCGTGTTACACAGCAGCATGGTAGAGCGTAAACAACCGTAAAAAGCAATTCCGCGTCCGGAACAACGTAAATCACTCATATGATTGATAAAAAATTTGCATAGAAATGCAACGTCGACTTCCACATGAGCATTAGGTTACTAATCTAAAACTATCCATAATAAATAATTCACGCGACCAAACAAGCGCCCATTACGTAAATCACTCACAATAATAAAAAATTTGCATAGAGAACCTACGTCGACTTCCATGCGAGCAAAAGAATACTGATCAAACACCCTACAGTACATAAAGAATTGTCACTCAGATGTGTTCCACAGATCACCTGCCCGTGATGTTAAGCACAACTTTTATCCAATGCACTAGGAACGGAGTGTTCTATCAAGGCAACAGTAAATACGCCTAACTTACATTCTTTTATAATAATCATGTAAACTTACATCGACCGATCACAGTGTATTCATTTAAGTACATAATGTTCGTTCAAGCTATACATAGAAACCAATAAATGCATTGTGGATAGTTCTGTACCTATGTATGTACCTACGTCCTTTATAAACGTTCATCGTGTGCACGTATGTTCGAATTAACCTGTTCTTCCTTAATTCATAATAGATTCATCAATCGTCAGCATTAACGCCGTCACATTCACTAATGAAGGTTCATATTACCTATGTACCTAGTTGTACATACCTACATATGTACACAAGACAATTCGATCAATCATTGCGACGATTTTCACTGTCGCCTTCCCTAAACATTGCGTACCTACATACAAACAAACGTATGCATCAGTACACATTAGATTAATCAATGCGCCGTTTACACGCAGTCATTTTCCCATGCTTTGTGCTTCTATCACTTTACAACTTCATTCCTCAATTTCTCCCCTTCTAAATGCTTTCCGTCGATAATTTCTTTTGAATATCTTCCTTACAACTGCTCATCTTTTGATAAATCCCCATTAATTTAAATTCTGTGACTTCTATCTATTCTAGAATTAAGCCCAAGCCGAGCGCCAGCACCACCTTTTACCCAGTTGATGAGGGCCAGGGCCAGTGCCAGCGCCACCTTTTACCCAGTTGGCCAGGGCCAGGGCCAGCGCCAGCGCCACCTTTGCCTAGTTGGTGAGTGCGATGGCCAGCGCCAGCGCCACCTTTTACCCAGTTGGTGAGGGCCAGAGCCAGCGACAGTGCCACCTCTTACCCATGTGGCAATGGCCAGGGCCAGCGCCTTCTTTTACCCAGTTGGCGAGGGCCAGCGCCACCTTTTGCCCACTTGGGCATGGCCAAGGCCAGCGCCAGCGCCATTGCCAGCGCCACCTTTTACCCATGTGCACCAGGGCCAGCGCCAGCGCCACCTTTTACTTATGCCCGGTAATATAGCACACAATGTGAATTTATATGCAGTCAAAAATCAGCGGCCTAGACTGCGGGTAGTAGGTATAGCACACAATGTGATATTATATGCAGTCAAGTTGAATGCATACTGATTTGGGAATATGGCGCTTTGCTCGTATTTTAACCTGTAGTAGATGGTTTTAGAAGGCAGTTTTATTTGAGATGATCTAACAGATTTGCTTCATGTTTTTGCGATGCATGGGTAGCAGCTTCAATAGCTGCTCAGTCACTTAAAGCCTTAGGTACTTCATCGAAATTATCAACAATAACAGCTAGAAAATTAATCAAATCAAATCAAATCAAAAGTTTATTTGTCATCAAACGAAAAAATGGGCAAATAATTTAAGTAAATCGACATCGAAACACACGTATTATTCTTCAATTGCATGTGAAAATTTTTTGATGCATACATTATATGGTTCCAAACGATACCCAAACAACTACCTGCGTGCATAAATTACGGTTTTATTAATGCGAAATAATATTAAATCTGGACAAAAAAGTTTGATAGACAAGGACACGTAAAGGCAAATTAAAAATGCGCTTACTTACGGCCCTGAAGAAAAGCATCAAAATCAAGGGTTTTCAATCTCATCATAAACGCTTTCGAGTTAGGAGCTTGTATAACATGCTCAGGCAAAGAGTTCCATACAGAAACAATTCGATTGCAAAATTCATATTTTCTAATGTTCAGATTTGAGTTGTTTACAATTAGTTTCCGAGAGTTTGTGGCACGATTTGACCCCGTATTGAGAACAAAAACGTCTTCAAAAGGCAGTGCTTGAAATTTTATGATAGAATAGGCCATGTTTAAATCAAAATAGAGCCGTCGAAGTTCTAGGCGTTCGAGACACAATTCCTTCAATCTAAAATCATTAGATAGAGTTTTATCATTGAATAATCGCTTTGTGAACCTTCGTTGTACATTTTCTACTAAATTTATGTCCTCAATGAGGTAGGGGTTCCAAACTACAGTGCTGTACTCAAGAAGGGGCCTAACATAAGTTGTAAAAGCCTTTATCAGCATTGTGTTTTGTTTCGAAACAAAAGTTCGAAAAATCAGGTTCGAGACTCTCATCGATTTTTTTACTATATATTCACAATGAACTCTAGATTTCAAATTTTTTGATATCAAAACACCGAGATCTTTCACGTCAGTCGCATCTTTTGGTATTTGAAAATCATCGATTTTGTAATAATATTCAGGGTTAGACCTTCCCATCTGCAAAACAAAACATTTATTTAATGATATCTTCAGCTGCCACATGTCAGCCCAAGTTTTGATGTGCATCAAATCTTTTTGCAAATCGATAAAGTTTGAGGCAAGATTAGAGATCTTAATATCATTAGCAAAAAGTGAGATAGAACTGGTGGTCTGACGATCACACAAGTCGTTTATGTACAGGAAAAACATTGTAGGGCCTAATACACTACCTTGAGGGACCCCACTCAAAACGGGAAGTGAATCAGACAAGGAATTTCCTATTTTAACTTTTTGGGATCTCCCATTCAAGAAAGGTTTCAACCAGTTCAAGCAAAAACCATTAATGCCATATGCACCCAATTTAACTAGAAGTTTATTGTGTGACACTGTGTCGAAAGCTTTGCAAAAATCGATGTAAATAGCATCAATTGACGATTTTTCGTCAAGGCTTTTCGCCCATTAATTTTTACACTTTAATAGCTGTAAGGCGCACGACTTATTTTTTCTAAATCCAAACTGGCAATCACTGAATAAACTATGCTTATTGAGATGAGTCGTAATCTTTTCATTTACTATCGATTCCATGATTTTGCAAGGGATGCAACACAGGGATATGGGCCTGTAGTTTTCCGGCGATGACATGTCACCTTTTTTGTGTATAGGCACTACAATGGTTTCACCCCAAAGGGTTGGCATGCTTCCTGTCCTATAGGAAATTTCAAAGATTGTAGCAAGCGGTTGTGCCAAAAACAATTTGAGTCTCTTGACAAAAAAGGCACATAGGCCATCGGGACCAACTGACAATGACGGTTTGAGGCGATTTAAAGCAACTGAAACAGAAAACAAATCAAATTTAACAGCAAAGTTTTCTTTACATTTAATTCTACTAGGAAAGTAAGGTAAAATCCTGTCGTCATTCACAAAAGTTGATACAAAAAATTTATTTAGAATGTCTGCCCTGTCAAAATCCTCGGTGCTTTAAGTGCAAGAAAAGGGCAAAATGGCTGAAAATAAAGTATGCAGACAGCGTAGGCATGTACCTTACTTTCCTGTTGGTAGGTATATATTTTCGAAGCATTTTCTTTCCACTGCAATAAAACAATTTCCCAGAATGAGGACAAGAACAGCAACAGCTACTCAATATCTATCATGCAGGACCAGAGCTTATGCTGGCCCATCAAAATGCGCTAGGTGACTGGGCAGCTATTGAAGCTGCTACCCATGCAGCGCAAAAAAGATTCCCTAGCAAGGAAGCAGATCTGCCAGACCATCTCAAATAAAAGTGTCTTCTAAAACCATCTACTGCAGGTTTAAATGCGAGCAAAGCGCCAGTTCCCCATATCAATAAGCATTCAGCTTGACTGCATATAATATCACATTGTGTGGTATATTACCTGCAGTCTAGGCTGCTGGTTTTTGACTGCATATAATTTTACATGGTGTGCTATATTACCTGCAGTCTAGGCCGCTGGTTTTTGACTACATATAAGTTTACATTGTGTGCTATATTACTTGCAGTTGACTGCAAATAATTATTGCTGAATTCCTATGCTGTACATGTGTGATGTATGCTCAATCCATCACAGTAATCCATCATGGATCCATCACGGATTTAAGGATAGGCGAAAAAAGGGAAAAATGGCGTTTGGGGTATTTTTCAGTTTTCAGTTTGTGGTGACAGCAATTGCTTGCGGATTCAGATTGGTGCCAGACATGGGCTAAGCCCAAAGCATAAATGGAGCAAAAATTGCTCCACTTGCTTCGCTCGCTCTGCAATTTTTGCACCATTCATAACAGGCTTAGCCCATGTGCTGGCATCAATGTGAATGCACATAACTAAGCCTAAGCCTAAGACATAGGTAACCCCCACTCAGAATGTGCAAAAATACGAAGAAAAATGTTTTTTCAAATTTTTCACAAAGATGACAAAAATCTGATTTTTAATGCAAATTTGGTCTGAAATCAAAAATGAATGCTGGATTCGTTATCAGGATACAAAATCACCCCAGAAAATTTCAATTTTGGAATAAAAAAATTTTCAAAATTTTTGTTCTGAACTGCATAAGTACCCGATGTATTAGATATGTAGGGTCGGAGTCGGACTGGCCGGGATGAGACAAATGGGGTAAAATCCGGACGATCAATCAGGACAATAACAAAATCAATACAATGGCAGTGGGATAGTTCCGGAACTATGCAAGGGTGCCCAAAGGTGGGCCTGATGGTGGTTCACAACCGCCACCAAGGTCCATGAGCGCCACCGAGGTTCACAAACGCCACTGGGGTTCAGAACCACCACCAAGGTCCATGAGCGCCACTGATGTTCACAAGTGCCACCGGGGTTCAAAGGGCCCACAGGGTTCACAAGCGCCACTGAGGTTCACAAGAGCCATTAAGGTGCATGAGCGTCACCAGGGTCAAGATGCACCACCGAGGTCCACAAGCGCCACTAGCATCCACAAGCGCCATAAACGTCCACAAGCGCCACCAAGGTCCACAAGCGCCACCAAGGTCCACAAGTGCCACTGTGGACCTCGGTGGTTCTTGTTGACCCTGGTGACGCTCGTGCACCATAGTGATGCTCATGGACCTTTGCGGTGGTAGTGAACCCCATCAGCCCCCCCTTTGGGCACCTTCGCAGTGTTCCAGAACTACCCCACTCCCATTGTATTGATTTTGTCATTGTCCTGATTGATTGTCCGGATTTTACCCAATTTGTCCCATCTCAGCCAGTCCGACCCTACATATCTAATACATTGTCCTGATTTTTTCATTGTCCTGATTGATTGTCCAGATTCTAGCCATTTGTCCTGAGTCCGGTTCTGGTTCTGGATTTTACCCATTTGTCCTGAGTCTGGTTCCGCTTCCGGATTTTACCCATTCGTCCTGAGTCTGGTTCCAAATCCGGATTTTACCCATTTGTCATGAGTCTGGTTCCGGTTCCTGTTCCGGATTTTACCCATTTGTCCTGAGTCTGGTTCGGTTCAGATTTTACCCACACCCCTAAATTATGCACGCTTATTGGTAAGATAACATGCATTTTTTGGGATACACTTATATATGACATTTATTTTTAGTACATAAAAGGTGATAATATATACGACATATGGGATATATTATATAATATGAGACCGGCCCTGGCTCTGGCCCCGGGCTTTTACTTTAGACCCGGCCCTGGTCGGGTCGGTTTTTTAGGCCCGGTCGATCACCGATGGCCGGCCCTCCTTAAATACGGCCCTATACTACGGTTTTTTTGTATTCGGCGAAGATTTTTTCCTGATGTAAAAGACTTTTCAAAACCGTCTTTGTATATGTATAAAGATTTTTGGAAAGACAAAAACTGTAAAAAGGTGTAAAATTCCCAAAAATTTACGGTGTTTTGCGCCGAAATGAGTAATTGTCTGTCCTATATATCTTTAAAATGGCAGAATTTACATTTAGAATGGCAAAATGTCAATTCGGCGCTTCGTGCCGTTTTGAGACAATTTTTAGTAACTTTTGGCGTCAGAAACCCAGAAATTAGCTAAACACTACCAAAGGTCGAAAAACCATGTTTTACCACACTAAAATCGCTACTGTACCATATTATAGCACACAAAAATTAGCATGTACAAAATGTACAAAGACCTTTGGGGACCATCATTGTACATTTACAAAGGGACCTTGTACAAAAAATGTACCCATATCTGGGCAATAGCCAAAGCCTCAGCCCTCACTACTATAGGCTCTTAAAGGTTGATTGTTCCCCAATTGCGCTGAAAATGGGGTTGAAAAAGACCATTTTCCTTGATTTTCCACTGTTTTCTCACACTTGTCAGGGATGGGCTATTGCCCAGGTTTGCCTGTACCTACCTATTATTTGTCCTTCGCCGAAAAATTTCTATCATTTTTTGCATCATGCACGATTTCATTACTGCTTAAAAGATGCAAAAAAACGAAGACATAGATGCCATACAGATAAGAGAGGGGATGGGATGGGGATCCCCCACCTAAAGTCGGACGTCTTTCCCTCTATCCCCCAAAGCACCGCTTTTGGGCGTTTTTTGACCGTAAAATTGAAGGTCATCTACCCCTCGCTAAAATTGGTCAGGGACTGCCACCCAAAAATTTCGAGCCGTTATATATGTGATAGATGCAAAATATGAATAGCGAATGCAGGCTCGTCTCCAGGATTTGTTTCGGGATACGACCAAAATTTTTTAAACCTAAGGGAGGAGCAAAGGATGGACGTTCTACGACCACTAGAGTTGTAGGCACACTTTGTAAATTTTGCTACTCAGCTGTATTAAATGTGGTAAGAATCCAAGGGATACCCACTGCTAGGGCTGGGGTGGCGCGCTCAAGCGCCCTCCCCAGCGGGGTCCGGGGCAGAGCCGCGGAAAATTTTGTAAAAAGAGCACTTCGATTTTGAATCGTGACGTTATAATTTTGACAAAATTAGCCGAATCACGGTTTTATATTCACCATAAAAATGGTTAAAGTTTATCAGCGAATTCGTAGTCATCGTCAAAAAATTGTTGTCATCCTTGGTTCTTGAGCAAATCTTATTTTCTGCGTAAAACTTTCAAAGCACGGAAATTATAGATGCAAAATACTCTTTACGTTGTATAAAGCCTGAAAATTGAGATTTCAAACTGCGCGCTTGGACTGAATAGGTTCTAATTATTATTGTGAAATTCGACGCGAAGCGCCGAAATTTTTTGGCGATTTTTTGCGAAAAAAGCAAAGGGGAAAAATTATTCTCAGATTTCATTTTGGTGGAGGGGGCATGTGCCAGCATATCCTCCCTGGTTATGGGCCTGATGGAGTAATTTAACCGCATGTACATATGGAATTAAATTGATTGCAGTCAATAATTTGAGATATTCGGCGCCAAGCGTCGGAAATTTCTGCGATTTTTTGCTTAAAAAAGCATAGGGGGAGTAGAGGAAAAAAATTCTATATTTTGAATCGGGAGGGGGCATGTGCTCCTAGAGGCGGATTTAAAAGGAGGGTGGATTGGCCAAAAATATTTGGTGAGATAGAGAACGACATGTAATTTGCAATGATTTTTGGCCGTCAGTGACCATAATTTCTCAAATTTCTCCAGCGCTGCGTGCTGGATAATACCTTTTAATGACATTTATTTACTGTCTTAGCGACCTGTAAGCCATTTTCTGCTCATGAAATATGTTTTCAAACAATTTTGTAAGCAGATACAGCTATTTCGGTGTAGATTTCTTCTATTTTCAATCAAAAATTTTAGACGTTTTGCATCAAATGTCACAAAAAGAGCGAGCAGTAAATCAAGCTTCTAAACGCCCATCCGCCTCAATTTCTCAACTTTTTCGGCGTTTTACGCCAGATTTTCTTCAAAGTCAAAGAAATTCAATGACTTTTTTTGCACAAAATTAACGAAAATTTCAAAAATTTCCGAAAAAATATTGCGTCAGAAGTGATTTTAAGTAAAAGTATATAATGCAAAACGTTGAAAAAACGCTATTTCGCGAGTGAAGAGCAAATTTCGGGACCTATTTTTGACTGTTTTTGAAAAAGTTCGGGTACGGCCATCCCCCTCAGAAAAATCCTAGATCCGCCGCTGCGTGACCCCCTATCCGCCCTGGATGTGGGCCTTTCTGTCTAGTATTGCGCTATTGTTGCATTGGTATCCGCAATTTTTCAGTTATTTTATTTTGAAGGATTTCTGTTATCGATATGTCTAACCGATACGTAGCATTGGAGAACAATTTAGCGGCTCTCCAAGATCTTATTAAACGTGATCCGGAATCCTATAAAGACGAATTTTTAGAGCAATACCGCCATTATGAGAATACGCTAAAATTGTTTCAACTTCAGCCCGATCTAGACAGCACTCGTCTGATTAATGTTGTTGCTTTTCTGAGTCAGGTTGCGCATTGTTATCCAAATGATACGAATCGATTGTCATCTGATTTAATTGACATCTTAAAATCGAGCGGTTCGATATTAGATCCGCACTTGAGGCTTTCCTTATGCCGATGTTTAGCGATTTTACGGCGCAGAAATTTAGTGGACAATATAGCCGTCTTGAACGTTTTCTTTGATTTATGCAAATGCAAAGATAAAATACTAAGAAAATTTGTTTTCGATTCAACGATCTCGTTTGCTAAATTGTTGGCAGCAAAGTAAGAATAAATAATAAGAATGTATCGTTGTTTCTTGGTTATAGTTGTAATCAGGCAATTTGACTGACTAAAGCATTTTAATTATACCTAAATGCACTGAGTGGGGTTCATGGCAGGGGTCATACATGCACAGGGGGTTAGGAGGTATTACCCCCTCCTGAAGGGTCAGCCGGACAGGTATATACTGTCCGGCGATTTTGAGCTGATGGAACGTTTTTTTGCATCATTTTTGTGGTTAAAAGCAATAAAAATGTCAAAATTTTTCCGACGCTTCGCGCCGAATCAGTATTTTTATAAGCGCGAAAAATTGATCAATGTTTGCATTTTTTCAATGTTAAAAGTGATATAATGCAGTCAAAATGGACTAAAAATGCTTTTAAAATGCGATACAACCACGAAAAAACGTTTTATAGGCTATTTTGACCATTTTGATTCTTAAAACAGTCAAAAAAATCGTGAACGTTAAATGTTTTGAACTTTTGGGATTTCACCCCCCCCTACCGACCTCGACCTTGTGCTGCACCTATGGCTGAAGTAATGGATAAAATTCACGATCAGTGAGTTTAGTGTTCATATTTTTCATACGTCAAATTACGAAAGCAAAGCAGTCAAGAAAAAATTTATTTATGTAATAAAACTGCGTTGGCTGCAGGTGTTTTTTAGTCTTGGCCCTGCATGGCGTTCCTTGGAATTAAAGACATTAAAGAAAGTCTTCAAACCAGCAGAGTCGTTTTATTGCTATTTTTAATTTTCGTGCTATAAATTGCATCATTGTTCAGTAAATCTCAAAGTTTTTTCCTGTTGCCAGCTGGCCCCTTTAGATTTGCAACGCTTTCAATTATGCTAGTCATCATCTTTTTTTATCGCATGTATGCTCTCCTGCTGTGGTATCAGATCGATGTCGCTGCGTTGGTTTAACGCTTTACATTACCAATATAATCCTATCGCAGAAAATTTGTAGAAACGGCAAGCTATGGTATTTTTATTTTTGCTCTGTTCAAGTTTGAATAAGTTCGGTTTGGAGGAAATCAATATAGTTTTAGTCGTTTTTAATACATTTGTTTTCTTTTATTATCATATAATTAGAACTTAGAATAATTTATTCTAAATTATTTTTTAAACTATACAGTGGCAGAGCCGAATTCAGGAGGATCTTAAGATTTTTAAAGGCCAGAAAGGGTCTAAAAATTTATTATAGAGACAAGAAATATCATTTGTCGATGTTTCTTGTCTTATCGATTGGCATCAGGAAATCGTGAAAAAGGTAGAAAGAATTCAAAAATCAAATAAGGGAGGGTAACATATCTTTGGTTTTGCTTTGTGAGGGTTGAAATTTCCGCCGGGGCCTGTGAAAAACGAAAAAATTAAAGAAATTGAGAAAAATTAATTTTTTGTGTCGAATTATACAATGTAATATTTATTTATTTACGAAAACTAAGCTAAATTATGTTAAAAATAAGCCTTAGACTACTGTTCCATGCTCTATGCAAATGAGTTTTGGTCCGTACGAAGATTGTTTTACCTCTATAATTTTCCGTTTATATTCTAAAGAGAGGTATTGTACTGGTATGCCTGTAGTTCAATTATTTTAAAGCCAGCGCGCCTTAAAACCTTTTTTCTGTCAGAAAAGCCCTGAGCTATTTATTTTTCATGCAATTTATTTGTAACTTTTTGCATTGTTCTGTCTTGCTCATCTCTTCCTTCTATTGCGTTAGCATAAATCTTCAAAAAATTCGTATTCTTGCTTAATTTGTTTTTTATGCTTACAGCTATATTCATTCATTATTTATTCTATTCTTTTGTTTATTCAGCTTTTAATCCTGCTTATTTTTATGTCTTTGATTCACTAATGTATTATTTAATCACCTACAATAGTGACACTGATATGCTAAGTTTATACAGGTATAATATGGATGCATGATATACCTTTGTAGCCATTGTGTGTGTGCATTGTATGTACAGACCCCGGCTAGGCCCCGGCTTTGGCGTCGGGGCTCTGGTCCCGATCCCGGCCCCGGCAAAAAAAGCTGCCCGGCACATCTCTAGACTTAATCATTAGGTACCTTCGATAAAGGCCGCGGCTGTTTATCTTCAATTTTGAGCTCATTTTACAGCTGAAGTGCATAAAACGTTGAACCAATTAATTTCTATTATAAATGCTAAGCGTTCGATAAGTTTGTTGAAAGTTAGCGCCCGCTTGCACTTTATCAGTTTCACGTTTTTCTCCAATAGCTCAACTTACAAAAGCGCTCGATCTTCCACTCAAGCATTCATATTTTCAAAACTCAATGAATCGCACGCCGCATTGTGTCGCCTGGCGCTGCTCCTTTGCATTGATTTGTACAGGCGTCGGATTTGGCAAGATGCCAAAACTGCGAACGCGATTTCTAGAGCCTGTTTTTGCCGTCCGACTAAGATCTTTATCGCTGCGTGTAAATTTTTCCTAGGAAAAGATTTGTTCGACGCCGATCAAGGTGAGACACTTTATTTGTATTAATTTTGTGCATACAAGGATGCTTTGAAAAAGCATGTGCGATTAAACAAAGGTGCACGTTAAATACTCTCTGCAGGAAACGATACCGTGCGTCCGTACGTGGGCGAAGTTCGGTCTTCCAATTGATACCGGCTGCCCAATTTTTTGCTTTATTGTCCTTTTACAGCGTGGTTGGTTGATTGGTTGCTTAGTGGTTGATTGGTTAATTATTGTTATTGGTTGGTTGGCTAGTCATAGGTTCACTAGTTGCTTGTTCAGCTAATTTTCAAATCATTTTCATTTATTTTCCTACTGTCATCTTCCTTTTTTCTAATTGATTGACTGATTAGTCAATTTTTGAATAATTTTTATGTATTTCCATAATTTGTCTTCGATATGCATGGGATTTTACAAAATTTTCCATTGAGAATGACAGGTCTTCCCATTGATATCGGGTTGAATGAAGTTGTACGGCTTGTTCAAGTATGCTTTCTTCTATTATTTAACAACGGTGAAGAAAAGTTTTTACAAGGCAAAGTGCTGTCACAAAATATGAAAATAAACTAATGCTCAATAGAGGTATTCATACAATGTTACGAAAATGTAAAGCGTATTAAAAGTGTAAACGATAGATTAGTTAAATACACGATTATGTCAGGAAATTACAGGTTGGCCCAAAAGAGGTTACACTCGTGTCCTACATCATAACTTGGGGCTGATATGGTCGCAGAATATTGGGACGTCTTGCAATAAATAAACAAAAATATCACTGTTTATAGCGTGTAAGGAAAATCGGTCAGCTATTGGCCTTCTATCACACATGCACACTGGGGGAACCCCTACCGGGACTTCTGGAAGGCATACCCCTCGGGCGATTTTTGACCGAAACCGATTGCTTGAACCCAGAAAAGGCGTCAAATGACATATAACAGTAAGATTTCAAGTACTTATACTTATTTTTATAGCATTAGACTGTCCAATTCATTTGTCTAGACATTTCTCTTTGATAATTTTGTATAAGTCTGATGTTAAAGGTCAATTCTGTTGCCCTTACTGTTATTGTCTTCATCGAATTAATTAATAAAGATTCATTAAAGAAATCAAATACTATTAATTAAGTAAGAAAATTTGACATTAATCACTCAAAAAGTTACCGATTTACCCTTCTCCCAGGAAATTCCGTTTAACCCCTCCAGTGTTTTTTGTACTCAGCAAAGATTTTTCCTTATATACAAAGACTCTTCGGGACCGTCTTTGTGCATGTACAAAGATTTTTGGGAAGACTAAAATTGCAAAAAAGGTCTGAAATTCGCAGAAATTTTCGACGCTTCGCGCCGAAATGAGTAATTGTGTGTTCTATATATCTTTATAATGGCAGAAATTGCATTTTAAAAGAAAAAATGTCAAATTTTCCGGCGCTTCGCGCCGTTTTAAGACGATTCTTAGTGATTTTTGCCCTTAGAGACCCAGAAATTAGCTAAAATACACTACCAAAATCGGACAACTCTGTTCTTCTTACCACACTAAAATTGCTACTGTACCATATTATAGTACCCAAAAATTTGTGTGTACAATGTACAAAAATTTTTGGGATACAAAAACTGTAAAAAGGTGTAAAATTCCCAGAAATTTTCGGCGCTTCGAGCCGAAAATTTTTTGTCCTATATATCTTTAAAACGGCAGAATTTGCATTTAGAATGGAAAAATGTCAAATTTTTTGGCGCTTCGCGCCGTTTTGCGACAATTTTTAGTAATTTTTGGCGTGAGAAACATAGAAATTAACTAAAATACACTACTAAAGATCGAAAACCCTGTTTTACCACATTAAAATCGCTACTGTACTATATAGTACACAAAAATTTCCCTTTATAAAATTTACAGACTTTTGGAAACCATCTTTGTACATGTAAAAACGGACCTTGTACAAAAAAACACTGACCCTCCCTTTTTACCGTGTGCATGTATGCTTTCTGTGTGTTACAGCGGCTCATTTACATTATGTTTTAATTATTGTATAAACGCATGTTTATGCATCGTATCATGTTAAGGATGGAGTTTGTTTATAGGTATCATTTTTGGCAATGTCTTCTGTCAGGAAAGTTGTCTGCTTAATATTTCTTAAACCCTAGAATAGGCAATTTTTCTACTGGGTGCAAAAAAGCTTTCAGCGTTAAACTAGATTAGGATAGCCTTTGAACAAATGGCAGTAATGCGCGAACCATACATGAGCAAGGTAGAGGTGGCCAGAGGTTGGTGAAATCCAGGAATGGTCATATAGTGAATTGTGGTCATCGTTTTTAAATAGGTCTCTTTGTACAGGTATAAAGGCGGTCCCCAAAAGCTCATGTACATTTTGTAAGTGTAAATTTTAGGGTACTATAATATTGCACAGTAGCACGTTATATGCGGTAAACTGGGCTTCTTGACCGTTATTAGTGAAGTTAGGCTAATTTATAGGTTTCTAGCGATGAAAAATACAAAAAATTATAGAGAAGCGCCGGAAAATTTTGATATTTTTAACCATTTGTAGGTAGAATTTTCGGCCGTTTTTCGCAGTAAGCTTATAAATTGTCTTGCTGCATCTTTCGTTTCCTTAAAATCGCCTGACAGTACCTGGTTTTACACAACCTTAGGTAGGGGTAATACCCTCCTCTCAACCCCCTTCCTTCTATGCCCATGTGCGATGCAAACCTTAAGCAGCTGGCCAAGCTTTCTACAGGGTAAGCGAAGACATTTAATCTCCCTTAATGCTACTGATCTTAAAATCCTATATTTATATAATATTAGCTGAAGTTATGACGCGTAACATCGGGTCGGGGCGTTGTAGCAATTATTTGGGCCGCACTGCAATAAGCCAGCTTTTGTGACATGCATATTAGCGGATCGCACCTGAAGGCCATTTTGTAAATAAGACCGATGGTACATACATACTCGTAATTACTCAACAATGTTCGCTTTTTCCTAAATGCTCTAACAGTGTCTATTTGAAAATTTGATATTTGGCATGCGATATGCCTGTAATTTCAGCCTTCCATTTACGGTTTATTTTTTATATTCGGCAAAGATTTTTCTAGATGTACAAACAAAGACTTTTTGGGACCGTCTTTGTACATGTACAAAAGTTTTTTGGATTCAAAATAAAAATGTCATAAACTTCCTGAAATTTCCTGCGGTTAGCGTCAGAATAAGTTATAAATACTCGTAGGTAGGTATATAATGCCTTGTTCTGTATATTTTTATAATAGCAAAAATTAAGTATGAAAGTCAAAAATGTCAACATTTTCCGGCGCTTAAGTGTGTTATTTCTCTTTACAAAGCTCCGGCATTGAGTTTAAAAGTTCAAACCAGCCAAAATATTCTAGTGCTTATCATGTTCTTCTAAATTAGCCATATAGGACATTGTTGTCTTTTCTATTTGGTACAGTACAAGTACGCTAACAGGTACAAAAATGTGTTTACGTCGCACATAGGACGCATATTTTACCACATTATACTGCACTAGCATTTACTATGTACAGAATGTACAAAGACTTTTGGGTACCGCTTTTGTATATGTACAAATGGACTTTGTACAAAATAAAAATTATTGCTTCCATCGCATATGTCTAGGCAACACTATATGTTCACAGAATTGACGACTTTGAGTCAGCGTGATAGAAAATATTATTTTGTCGAATTTATGTAGAATCAGCCTGATTAATAATGATACATACATGTGTATAATATTTTTTCCTTAGTTGCCTAGAATTTTCTGTTGCAGTGCCTTTTAGCTAGTCTTTCATTCCATTCCTATTTATTATCGCAAGGATTTCTTATTGCTGGATTGCTTACAGAACTGCGAAGTTATCTTTCGCATTCATTGGTAACAGTCAGCATAGTCAGTCTCACAGGCATGGTTTAATAGTCAAAATTTAAATTGTGAAAGATCGATTATTTGTGTTTTTAGTGAATATATTTGACCAAAAAATAAATCGGAAGTGTGGTTAGAGTTTTTTGAATATGAATATCGTTAAGTTAGAATATACTTTTTCATATAAATTTTATCATTTTTAAATTTTTACATTTTTATTGCTACGTTTTTGTATTTTGATTCTACTTGTATAAATTATTCGTACACCCTTACTCTACATAGCTATTGCCTCTCTCTTGCGTAAAATAGTTGGCATCAATTTGTTAATCATCATGACTTATTGCCACCTTGTCATCCTTAGTTTCATTTTGTTATTTTAATTTTACGTCTATGAGAATAAGACTTTATTTCAAGGTGAGGAATCGTCGGACGATGATGACGACGATAATAATTCGAACAAAAATCAAAAATCGTTCAAAGAAATTATGGTCGGTTATAAGGCAGCGAAAAAGACGCGGAAACGCCGTAAGTTGTTGGATAAAAACAAGGAACAGCTGAAAAGAGTAGAACAGAAACAAAAGGGCAAGCGCAACAGGGCCAAGCAACTGGATTTTTCCGCTTTGCATTATTTGTACGATCCGCAGGATTTCTCAGAACGATTGTTTAGAAAGCTAGAAACCTGCTCGGACAGGTAGTTCGATCGCTTTGTTTCCATTTATGATTTTTTCTTTTGCTAAACCTTCGACCTGTGTAACTCAAAGAGAATTTCCACCGGGGCATCCGATGATTTTTAATACACGGTCTAGCGGATCTCATATTTTTTATTTAATATTAAAAGATAATAAAATAAATATTGTAAGATCGATTATTAGTGTTTTAGTGAATATATTTGACCGAAAATAAATCGGTAGTGTGGATAATAAAACTAATTCCCATTTTCGCTTACCGGCTTAAAAATTTTTATTAGATACTGTATTAAATTTTTATTGCATTGGCTTCTTTTATTACTCTCGCTGGGCTGCTTAATTTAAACTCTTCTTATTGCTCCTTAATTATGTGCTGTACTTGACAGTTGGTGCACCTAACAGATTGCCGCAGCGACCTAAACCTTAAAATATTGCGCTTCAGATATAAAACAGTCTAACCCGTAAAGCGACAATGCGTCGTTTGGAATGAAACAGATTATACATGAAACAGTAATGATGATTCTACTCCCAAACTTGGTTGTCTACCATCCCCGCAGGGCCAGAAAATTTTTTACTCCCCAATTTTTGGAAAAAATTCGCCCAAAATTGGGGCTATTCACTCACCCACACCTAAGAATAGAAGTGGACCCCGCCCAAAATTTTGAGCCATTACATGTACAGCACACATGGGCGTTGGGGGTTTGGGGGTATACACCCCCCGAAGTTGAAAACCCCTCGCAGATTACTGTAGACCCCACAGAACATTTTTGGCGGTTTCACCTTCCCTTAGAATTTTCTAGCTGCCCGTGTATGACGTACGGAACTGATTATAGTTTGAATTGCGAATTGAAAGATGACCTAATTAATATGTAGAAAAAAGTTTGAGAAGGCAGAATCGGAATTCCGACTGTTTCCTGTGGCCATTCCTATGCAGGCAACCATAGGTGGGCGGTACCAAAGTTCTAAGGGGGTGCAAGATTTTTTCAAAGGTACAAAATGGCCTTAAAAATGGTGGTATGACTAGAAACACCATTTTTTTAACGTTTATTCATCGAGCACTATCCATTGGCATCAAACAATTGCGAAAAAAACAACAACAAAATCAAAAATTGAGTTCTGGGCGTTATTTTGTTTTGGTTTCTGGGGGGCATTTTAATTTCTAGGGGTTGCATACCCCCAACCCCCCACGCCCAGGTATGGAGGCAACACTCACTATGAATTGCGAACTCAGCTCATTGCAGACATATTTTATTTTTATTCGCGTCAGTTGGTTGTTGTACCGATTCAGCACAATTTTCTTTTATCTAATTTTATCTTATAATATTCAAAAATCTGGTTTTTTGAATTTCATATTGCGGTAGTAGACTTCCGATATGTGAGTGCTGTATGTTTCTTTGGCAACTTTAGATATTTTTATCCAGGTTTTCAATGTCTTCTTGGCAGGTACGTAGCTGGCCGTCCTATTTTGGGGGGACCAACATCAATTTTGGGGGGTCCGGGGCATACATGCACAGTATGGGAATTCTGGGGGGAACCTGAAGTGCCTTTTTTGGGCCCAAAAATGGCCGGTACGCGTTAAAAAACATCGTTTTTTGGCGTTTCTGACGATACACTATCCTTCTAGAGCATGAAATCATGAAAAAAATTTCGAAAAAAGTCGAATAAATTGACCAATATATCGCTTAAAACATGAATACATGGCGCGAAGCGCCGGAAATTTGGCGATTTTGACAAAATAGATAGCCAAAAACCCTTAAAAACACACTTTTTCTACCAATTTTCAGGTAAGTTTAGGAAACTTTTGAAAAATCGCCAATTCTGGGGGGTGAAAAATTTTTTGCTGGGGGTGAAAAATGATTCTGCGGATGGTGAAACCCCCCAAACCCCCTAAGATCATGTATGGTCCGGGGTCCAAAAAGGTCGAAAATAGCACAAAATAACGTTTAAAAAGTCCTGTTTCCCGGTTTTTTCTGAATTTGGGGGGTCCGCACCCCCATTCCCCCTAGAGCTACGTGCCTGCTTCTTGGTTCCCTCGGTGTCTGTGTATTTTACTCATACCAGGTTCGAGGTGAAAATGATTCTTATGGCGTTGATAGCCCGACTGGTTGGCGTTCACAAGTTGCAGTTGCTCAATTTTTACCCTTACCTCCAAAAATATCTGCAGCCGCATCAGCGGGACTGCACAAAAATTTTACTATTCGCCGCCCAATCGAGTCACGATCTCGTGCCGCCTGACGTCATTCAAGCTCTAATTAAAACCATTCTTAACAATTTCATTTCGGATCGGAATTCCAGCGAAGCGATTACGGTAGGTTTAAACTCGGTGCGCGAAATTGCCGAAAAATCGCCTCTGGCCATCGATGAAGAATTATTGAACGATTTAGTCGAATATAAGAAGTACAAGAACAAAAATGTCAGTATGGCGGCCAAGGGCCTTATTCAGGTAGGGTTTCAATTATATTTCAAGTCACATTGACTTGGCAAAGAGGGTGGGCCACCGGTGAAGATGAAATTTTAGCCAGAAATAGACCATCCAATAACAAAGCAAATTCCAAAGTTCTGTTGGAAGGGGGTAAATCGGTGAACACTACATGAATTTTACGTGATCTCTATCCTACTCAATCAAAAGCTGGAGCCAGGCACGTAGCTGGCCGTCATATTATGGGGGACCAACACCATGTTTGGGGGCTAAGCCCAAAAAGGCCAAAAATAGCAGAAAATGACGTTTAAAAAGTCCTATTTTTCCGATTTTTTGAATTTAGAACATACCTGGGCGTGGGGGAGGGTTTGGGGGTATGCACCCTCCAGAAACCAAAACACTCTCCCCAGAAACCAAAATACTCCCCCAGAATTAAATTTTTGAATTTTTTTGTTTTTTTTCGCAATTTTTTGATGCCAGTGGATAGTGCTCGGTGAGAAACGTTGAAAAATGGTGTTTTTTAGCCATACCATTATTTTTAAGGCCATTTTTGACCTTTGAAAAAATCTTGCACTCCTCAGAACTTTGGTGCCGCCCGCCCACCTATGGTCCGAATCCCCCCATTCTCCCCAGAAATATGTGCCTGGCTGAAGCCATTCTTTATATTCAACATTGTTTCCATCCTCATATCGGTAGTCACTTCCCTGAGAGCCTAGATCAGTTTTAAAGCTCATGAATACTAGCACGGTTTCCGTGTGCACTTTAGAGTTGAAAAAGTAGTGGGCCCGGTTGCTCGACTCGACCATTAACTAATGTTTACCTTTACGTTAATGGTCACCTTAACGCAACCATTAATTAATGGTCGCGTTAAGTCCGATTTCCACCTTAACGGAACCATTGAAAAAATCGGTTTGCTCGACTCAACCATTAAGCTTGACTTTAGGGAAGTCTAATGGTCGATTTTAATTCCGGTTGCTGGACCCTACCTTAGTGCAGCCATTAATTAGGGCTCAGTTTTTTATTGTCTACCTAAAGACCGGTTGCTCGACTGACAGCCTTAACGCTCCCATTAAGCGTTTAATGGTTTCTTTAAGGTAAATTGGGTTGCTGGGCTTCACCTTAACGACTTTAATGGTTTTGTTAAGGTAAATTCCTCGAGGTAGGTCGGGATCTACCTTAACGAACTCAATGATTACATTTCACACTTAAAAAGTGAAGCTTCTTTTATTATTCTTCAATTTAATAATATGATACACGCTCGTCGATCCACTGTCAAATGGAATCCATTGGTTCATTTTAATGACAGTAAATTTTAATAAAGATTTCATTCGAGCACGATTTTTTCAGTCGGCTTCTCTCATTTTCTTTTGCTGATGCCGAAAATGCGCTGAAATCTAACTTGCATTTCCCTATTTTTATTTCTCAATTTTTTCAATTTCCATATCATCGCAAGCAACGAAGTATGTTTTACCCAGACTAACGAGCGTTTTCATTTAGTTTCCTCATTAAATGTATTACTGTCACTGCAATCCATTATCAGACGAATTCGAACCAACACCAAAAGTGAAAGGAAATTCGAATTTTCAATGACTATGGTTCTCAAAGTTTTATATCTATTTTAACCAAAACATTAAAATTCTCGTGCATTATGTACGTGTGAACTTAACACAACCATTAAACTTCCCTTAACGCAACCAGTAAGCTTACTTTAACGCTACTATTAGGTTTCCCTTGACGCAGCCATTAAAGCTTTTTGTTAATGGTTTCTTTAATGGTACCCTTAAAGTTCCCTTAACAAATGCTTGACCATTAATTAATGGTCAAGTCGAGCAACCCGATTTTTACGAACCTTAACGAAACCATCGGTTAAGGTTTTACCTTAACGTTAATGGTTCCGTTAAGGGAATCTTAATGGTCGTTGGCGTTAAGGTGAAGTCGAGCAACCGGCCGACCATTAAAAGTTAATTTTTAATGGTTAGCCTTTATTAAGGTGAAGTCGAGCGACCGGGCTCGGAAGAAAACTTTATTGGAGTCAAATTTTTGATGTACTTTTTTTACCCAAAAAGCGCCGCCACATCAATTTCTGTATTTCTTAGTGCTAAAAGTGATATAACGCAGTCAAAATGAATTAAAAATGCTTTTAAAAAGCGAAATTACCACGAAAAGACGTTTTATAGGCTATTTCGACTATGTTGGTCGTTTAAACAACTAAAAACTTCGTGAAGGTTGAGTTTACTGTTTTAGATATATTTGAGATTTCACCCCGCCCCTGCCGAGTCGATACCTAGGCGTGGGGGTTTGGGGGGTATGCATGCACCCCCAGAAACCAAAATACCCCCATAATTCAAGTTTTGAAATTCTTTTTGTTTTTCTTGCAATTTTTTGATGCCAATGGATAGTGCTCGATGAGGAAAATTGAATAATGGTGTCTTTACGCCATACAACCATTTTTGAGGCTATTTTTTGACCTTTGAAAAAATCTGCCCCCAGAACTATAGTGCCGCTCACCTATGCTGCCGACCCTGACCTTGTGCACCTATGTTAAGAATTCAAAATACGAAAAACAACTTATTTCTCTTCTCGTTGTTTTTATAGACTTTTCGTGAAATAAATCCGCATATGCTGAAAAAGCGGGACCGCGGCAAACCGACTGAAGCTATGCGTGAATGTCAGCCCATGCGCCATTTTGCCGAAAATCGAGCTTTGCCCGGCATAATTCCGGGCACTGAGTGCTTAAGCGCCGATTTGTCTCGTTCAGATTCGCTTCTTGGCGATTCTGTAGGAAGCCAGCTGAATGACTGGTGAGTCTTGTTCATATGCACATGAAACCAGTGTTTTTGTTTTGCACAAGATCCGTTTGTACATGTATAAAGATGGTTCCTAAAAGTCTTTGTACATTTTTTGTTCGCACAAATTTTTGGGTACTAAAATATGGTAAAGTAGCTATTTTAGTGTGGCGAAAACAGAGTTTTTCGTCGTTTAGTAGTGTATTTGAGCTAATTTATGGGTTTCTGAGAGCAAAAATCACTGATAATTGTCTCAATTTGACATTTTACCTACCAAAATGCAATTTTTGACATTACAAAGATATATAGAACACACAATCACTCAGTTTGGCGCGAAGCGCCGAAAATTTGCGAATTTCAAACCTTTTTTGCAGTTTTTGTCTTTCCAAAAATCTTTGTACATATACAAAGAAGGTCCCCAAAAGTCTTTGTACATCGGGAAAAATCTTTGCCGAATTCAAAAAAACCGTGCATGAAACAGGTGATTTTGGCCTTTAGCCCCCCCCCCAAAGTGTTCCTGCAACAAATTTTCACTTCTATTCGTTAAATTCTTAAAAACTGGCTAAATGTAGATTTGACTAATTTTGACCTATTTTTTCAAATATGACTATGCAGCTCTTATACGTAGAGTTATACATGTAACGGCTCGAAATTTTGGGTGCGAGGTCCCGGCCATTCTGGGGGGTGACTTTAAACTCTTTAAAACGGCCAAAAATTCAATTTTTTTCTAAAATCGACGAGGGGTCAAAAATTTTTTGGCTTGGGGGGTTAGACGACGACCAATTTTAGCTTGAGGGATCCCCCATCCCTTTTTTATGTGTATGGTACCAACAATCGAAACGTCAGTTTTAATACAAAAAAAGTAATCCAATGCAGTGTTTTTTTGTATTCGGCAAAGATCTTCCCCATGTACAAAGACTTTTGGGGATCGTCTTTGTACATGTACAATGATTTTTTGGGAAGATAAAAAGTGCAAAATAGGTTTGAAATTCGCAAAAATTTTCGGCGTTCGCGCCGAAATGAGTAATTGTTTGTTCTATATATCTTTATAATGTCAGAAATTGCATTTTGAAAGAAAAAATGTCAAATTTTTCGGCGCTTCGAGCCGTTTTGAGACGATTACTAGTGATTTTTGCCCTCAGAAACCCAGAAATTAGCTAAGATACACTACCAAACGTCGAACAACTCGTTTTTGCCACCTAAAATCGCTACTGTACCATATTTTTGTACCCAAAACATTATGTGAACAAAATGTGCAAAGACTTTTAGAACCATCTTTGTACATATGCCAACGGACCTTGTACAAAATAAACACTGATCCTATGCCAAAAAAGCACAAAGATCTGGGATGTATTTGTTTTTAAATGTACAGAGAGACCCTGTGCAAAAGCTGCCATTAAATTTATTACATCGCATACGTTCTATAGTGATGACCGAGCACCGAATGCAGACAAAATTGAAAATGATAGTCGGGAGGATGAAGACGACGAAAGTGAGGAGGACGATGATGAGGAAATTGACGATACTCCTGATGAAGAAGAGGAGGCAGATTCCTCCTCGGAAGAAGAAGTAATTCATTTACGACAATTATAGATTAGAAATTCTCGGAAGCCTCAAAAATGTTAATCATTTCCTTAATGCGCCATCTTTTAATTTATTTTTATCGAAATAAAACTGTCGCTTTTTTCGGATTGAGCATTGAACTATTAGTTAAATTTAGGAATTTCATGGTGTTTATTTAAAAAGTGTATTCAAATTTTAAAAAATTTTTAAATAATATTATAAATTTTCAATTTTGTCAAAAAAATGGTAGTATCCTTGTTTTTTTATTAATTATTTGAAAAAGCTCAATTTTCGAATAAAGTCGAAGGAATAGTTCAAAACTATGGAAAAAACGGTAATGCGACAGTGAGTAGAGAGTACTCTAGAAAATTATGAATCCTTAGACGGCATACATGCACAGCATGGGAATTATGGGAACGTAAAATTTTAAAGTGCCTTTTTGGGCTCAGAATTAATAGGAATGTGGCAAAAACACCGTTTTTCGGCGTTTCTGGCGACGCTCTATCTTTCTAGAGTATAAAAACACGAAAAATTTTGAAAAAGTCGAATAAATTGAACAAAATATAGTCAAAACATGAGTATCAAGGCGCGAAGCGTCGGAAATTAGGCACTTTTGAGCAAATAGGAATCTAAAAACGCTTAAAAAAGCACTTTTTCTGCGAATTTTCAAAAAAATTTTTGTAAACTTTCGAGAAATCGCGAATTCTAGGGGGGGGTGAAAAATTTATCGATGGTAAAAATTTTTCTCGGGGGGAAAACCCCCCCAAACCCTCCCTGACCCCCAAATTTATGCATGCTAGGCGGTCGATCTGGATCGGAGCCAAAACTTCCTCGTCGTTACTTACTGTACATGCATGTATAAGACGTATGCGTTAATGAGTTTCTATCAATCAAAATGTTAAACCCACTTTTTTGTAATAATTTTTTATGTCTGTTATACATTCACAGAGCAACGAAGCTGCTGATGAACAAGCGATGGAAAATTCAGAACTGGACGATCAAAAACGCGTTACGTTCGCACAAAAGTTGTGCGAAACGCGAATTTTTACGCAAGAAGAGTTTCGCAAAATTAACGCTTATCAGGTGAAAAAACGAATGATGCCGGCCAAAGGTCGGAAAAGGAAAGCCGAAGAGATGCAGGCGCAAAATATCGATCTGGACGCTCAAGTATGTATTTTTATATTGTTTATACTGTATTTTTTTATATTTTTTATATTTTTGTATATTATATTTTTTCATACTGTATTTCCTCTTTTGCGTTAATCGAAAAATCGTACAAATTACGTACCTAAATTATACATTATACAATACATTTGTATGTGTCTTACACGTATGTACATACAGTCAAACCTCGTTAATAAACACTCGGTTAGTAGACACTTCCGCTTAATGAACACCCTTCCCTTCGGTCTCGGCCAAACTCTTATTCTTTATCACACTTAGAAACCCGCTTAATAAGCTTTCACTTAACGGATAATAAACACGGCTTCTCAAGACCATTTATATGATAATATGTTACTGACCCCGCTTAGTAAACACTTGCCTAGAATATATGAGTAAACGACACTGTAATTCATTTTTTGTCAAACAAACCCTTTTAGTAAACACATCGTTTTGGATATTAAACACGCTTTGTGCACAGTAAGGGTTAAAAATGGATAATACAGTCGGCGCTCGTTATAGTGCACCCCGTTATAGTGGACTTTATGCTTATAGTGGACAGTGTGCCCTGGTCCCGGCCAAATTTAGTACACCACATACATATATGAAAAAAACCCGTTATAGTGGACGTTCATTATTGTGTATAGTGGACGACTCATGCGTCCCTGTCATACGTTTTGTTTGCAAAAATCGCTCGCTATAGTGGACGGTCACTTCCGTTGTAGTGGACGGCTGCATAATTCAGTGAGAAATGTTGTCAGCAGCTCAAAATTGTCTAAATGAGAAATTCATTGGTTCATTGACGCAGGCTAAAATTACTGATTTCATTAAGAAATACTTTGTTGAACACTTATGTTTTCTTTTTGCCCTAATTATGTAGTACGTTCTCACAAGTAAATGTCATTGTATCACACGTGTTCATAATGAGTTAAAAAAAGTAGTTGTTCAAAAACCCCGTTATAATGGACGATCGTCTATAGTGGACGATCGCTAAAGGTTCCCTGGCGTCCACTATAACGAGCGCCGACTGTATTTAGATGGGTTCTGCCGTTACTTTTTGCTTTAACAGCGCTATGTGATTTGTAGCATAAATAGTTGTCAACTCAGTTAGTAAGCACCTTCGGTTAGTAAACACGAATCTTGGTGTTTATTAACGGGGTTCGACTGTATATGATCTCGTGATATCGGGGGGGGGGCCCAAATGTTTTCACCCTCACCAGATTTTCCAAAAAAATTTGTAGGAAAGGTGCTGTAGCGTTTTCAGCGTTGTAAGCCATCTGCTTGCTCAACAGTGTTAGGGTTCTGGCTCTTCGCATCGTATACAAATTTTTTGACCATATTTTCAATTTATTCGAATTTTTTTATATTTCTAGAAATTTTTGTATGTTTTTTATGTTCTAGAAAGATGGAGCGTCGTCAAAAACGCCAAACTGACGCGTATCCATCGTTTTTAAGCCTAAAAAGGCACTTCAGAAAAATAATTCGGTTTCACCCTCCCCCAAAATTCCCACGCTGGGCACGTCTGGTCATGTATATGTACGTATATGTATGTAACATATAGGTATGCGTGTTGTATAGTAATTGATTCTGTGCATTTGCACCCTTTGCAGAAACAAACATGTAACATGGAGCTCAATAGGGGTCACAAATCTCAACTTTTGGGGAATAGGTAACAAATCCGAACCCTAAACCCCCGGTTATACGGATGACTACGCGTATTAACAATTAACATATTTTTTAAACCACTCTTAGAGCGCGGAAAAGATAGAAAAGAAAACCATCCATCAGAGTTGTTTGAAATTCTCAAGCGGTAAAAAATAGGGTGAAAAAACAACTGCATTATCCTGCCGAGAAGTCTGAAAATTTTCACCTCTCTGGGCGATCAATAAATGCTGTTTTTGTGTGTTATTCGTTCGAACTTTTCTGAATTTCACAATCAAGTATTTGTTCATTGACGATTTTACTGTAATCTTTTAAAATATGCATATGTCATTTTGCTTCTAAGAACAGGCACGTGGCTGGCCATCCTATTTTTGGGGGACCAACACTAATTTTGGGGGGACTAAGCCCAAAAAGGCCGAAAATTGGCACAAAATAACGTTTAAACAGTTCTACTTTTCCGATTTTTCTGAATTTGGGGGGTCCGGACCCCCCTTTCCCCTCAGATACGTGCCTGTATATATAAGAATGTCGTTTACTTAAGGAACCGAGTAGCGAAGAGGATGACGATGACGATCGAAGACCGGAATTGACTCGTCTAAGGGACATTGAGCACCTTCATAAACGTCCCAAGCAAGACAAAGCTGCCCGATTAGAAAGCGTAAAGGCTGGTCGCGAAGGTAAATGTTTTACAAATTTGTTCCCAAGGGGTAAGGGCGTAGGGGTCTGGACCACACGTGGGCGGTGGGGGGTATGCACCGTCTCCCAGAAGGTCGAATACCCCCAGAATTCAATTTTTTATTTTTTTAAATATTTTTCTCGCGATTTTTGATGCCATTGGATAGTGCTCGATGAGAAACGTTAAAAAGTGGTGTTTCTTTTCGTCATACCACCACACGCGTGCGTGGGGGAAGGAATTGGGGCTCTGCACCCCCAGAAGGCCGAATACACCCCCAGGAACCAAAATACCCCCTCATAGAATTCATTTTTTGAAATTTTTTTGGTTTTCGCAATTTTTTGTTGCCAATGGATAGTGTTTGATGAGAAACGTTGAAAAATGGTGTTTTTTTCGCCATAGCACCATTTTTTGACCTTTGACAATCTTGTAACCCCCAGAATTTTGGTGCTGCATGGTCTGGACGTCCAGCACACATGGGCATGAGGGGGCTTCGTACTCCCTACTAGAAGTTGAAATTATCCCGCGGACCTGATTCCCCTCTTCCCAGAATGTCGTTGCTGCCTATGTATGACGTCCACCCAGAATCTGAAAGACTTCCTAAAAATCGATAGACATCCATAATTGAAATTATTGATGCTATTTTTGGCAATTCAGCCCCGCCGGACCCCCTCTAGAATTTTTGTGCTGCCCGTGTGTGGTAAAGCTCCTTCTGGAATAAAGAAACATTTAAAGGGGTAAAATTACAATTCTCGAAAGGTCATTAAAAGATTACCAAAACGGCTTTTTCAGGTAGCAAACATTAAATTTTCTGGCGCTTCGTCCTGTATTTATTGTTTTTAGTGGGATTTTTACCCTCTAAGGACCTCGAATGGTAAAATTTCAATATTCACGTGAGTCGAACTGCGTCAAAAGGTATTGAGCGACAGGCACGTAGCTGGCTGTCCTATTTTGGGGGGGCAACACCAATTTAGAGAGACTAAGCCCAAAAAGGCCAAAAATAGCAGAAAATAACGTTTAAAAAGACCTATTTTTCCGATTTTCCCGAATTTGGGGGTCCGGACCTCTCCAGAGCCACGTGCCTGTTGAGCGATCGAACTTCGGCAAACTATAGTAGTTACAAGAATTTTTTTAGACTAAAGCTTGTAGGGAACATTTCGTTGCCATTATATCGAACTCGTCGTGGTTAGCTCAAAAATTTCCGTTCCACTAGTATAAAATCCTCGATGCGGGTCTGGTGAACACATGGGCGTGGGCATACATGAGCAGTAGCCAAATAATGGGGGGGGGTCAAAACCGGTTAAAAAAATCCCAAAAAAGCATGCCAAAAATTCAATAATGGGGGTTTATCGATTTTTGCGTGATTTTTCTCTGATTTTAGGGGTGTAAACAAACATAAAACATAAATAAAAAATTTATGTTCACATAAACATAAACATAAACACAAAGATAAGAAAACATGCCCATGTATAGGCATGGGTGTCTGGACGACACATGGGGAGTTGGGTGGGAGTTCCAGACCCTCTCCTTTAGAATCCAAAAACTTCTCTCCCTCCGTAAAACCAGGCAGACTTATTAGAATTGATCGTTTGGCGATTCTTTTGCGATTTAGTCCCCATCAGACCTGTCGAGAATTCAGTTGCTGCCCACGTATGGTATAGACCAAGAAATATTCTAAAGGCGCCAAAAAATCGAAAGACATTTTGAATTTTTTTGTTTTTTTCACGTTTTTATGCCAATAAATCGAACTTGATGAGAAACGTCGAAAATTGGTGTTTCTCTTGTCCTAATTCCGATTTGGTCATAAACTTTGAAGATCTTCGAACCCAGCCCATACCCCCAGAATTAGGGTTTTGTCCTTCCCATGTATGTATATATGGTCTGGCGCACACCTGGGCAATGCCCCATATCGGCCCATCACCAGGACGGGCCGAACCAAAAGATGGATGGGGCGAAGGGGTAACTTAATGGGGCTATGTTTTGTACAGGGAGAAAATTTTTGGAAATGCTAGATAGGGATCGGACGAGGCCTCGGCCTCGGTAATCCTCGGTCTTTTTTGAGATCCCTCGGCCTCGGCCGAGGGTCAGGTGAAAAATGACCGAGGACCGAGGGTTTTTTAATTTTGCATTTTTTGAGTGATGCCGAAATAGCACAAATATAGCAAAAAAACGCATGTGCTACAAAAGACCCATTGCCTCAAATGTTATGCCAAGTCAATGCTGTAATATGCCAGCCTATAGACAGCAGAGACAAGACGCATATGCTGATTGAAGGATTGTGTCTCAACAGCCTCACCAGTCCCAACAGCCCCACCCGTCCCAACAGCCCCACGAGTCCCAACAGCCCCTCGCACCCCAACAGCCCCACCATCCCAACAGCCCCACCAATAATCCTAACAGCCCCACCAATAATCCCAACAGCCCCACCAATAATCCCAACAGCCCCACCAATAATCCCAACAGCCCCACCAATAATCTCAACAGCCCCACCAATAATCCCAACAGCCCCACCAGTCCCAAGAGCCCCACCAATCCCAGCAAATCCACTGTTCCAGCAGTCCAACCGTTCAAACAGTCGCACTGTCCCAACCACACATAAGCGTGGGGGAGGGATGTTTAGAGTTTAGCCCCCTCCAAACCCGAAATTCTGGAAATCCCCCCAAATTATGGTAGACCCCCAGAATTCTATTTTAAGCACATTTCTCGGTCACTTTACCCCACCAGACCCACAGAATTTGTCCGCTGCCAATGTTGGTTCCAACTGCCCCACTGTTATAATCATAGATGCACAGCACGACCGGTCTGGAGAAGGAGTTTTGAGCCAAAAATGACCTCAAAACTAGTATGAATGTTAAAATAGCGTAAAAACTACGCTAATCCACATTTTCTGGCTATTTTAAAGCAGATTAGCAAGAAAGTTTTGATTTTCATTTAATTTTAACGCTTATCTTTCCTTTTTTCACTAGAACATTTTTCATTTTTTTCTGGCAGTCTAGACTAGGCAATAATGAGCAGGAATCTAATCTTGCAAGATGACTCGAATGAGGCAAAATCACGGATTGCGCAAAAATGCTGAAGCTTCAATTCTGGCGGGTCTACCAGTTTCTCAGGTAGTTATTCTGAAAATGTAAACCTGCACGCTCTTGCATAGTCTTGATAAAATATACGAAGTCGAAAAATAGTCAAAAAAATATCTTGATCAAACGGAGCCCGTATAAGTTCTATGTTTCAAAAGTACATTCGTCAAACGCATTTCTCGTATAATAGCGATTGCAGTCATGATGGAGCTGCTGGGAGTACTGGTGGGGCTGTTGGGACGATGGGGCTGTTGGAACGGTGGAGCTGTTGGGATTGGTGGGGCTGTTGGAATTGGTGGGGCTGTTGAGATTGGTGGGGCTGTTGGGATTAATGGTGGGGCTGTTGGGACTGGTGGGGCTGTTGAGACATCACCGATTAAAGTAGGTACATTATATGGGCGTTTTCCGTGTCCATGCATGCAAAACCTACTTAATGCATAAGCCCAAGTTGGGCATGGGTAGAAAATTCAAATGCGCACGATGTGAATAAAAGTTGCATTTTAAATTTATACAATGGTCACAGAAGTGAATGTATTATAAAAAAGCGTCGCTAACAGATATTTTCATGTTTTAATTTGTTTACAATCAAGAATAAGAAGAATTCGGCACAAATAACATAATGTAACTAAAGAGCTGAATAATGGAATATGCCTAGACCGTATGCGCGATATATTGTGACAATAGGAAATATTAACAGACTCGCTTATTTAACATTTTACGGTTGATTATATCAAACCACATTTACATTGTGATTCAGTCACTTTAGAAGCAATATGTTTCTAGGTTTCTAATTCAATTCTTAGCACATATTGCATAACTGCAGTGCTAACTTTTATTTTATATTAGGGGATTCGGGTACCGGGTAGTAAAATTATTTTCTACCCAGGTACCCGGATATACTCAGGTACTCGGGTACCCGTTCGGGTACCCGCGTGCACCTCTACTAAGAATCATCTTAAAACGGCGCAAAGTGCCAAAAAATTGACATTTTTCCTCTTGAAATACAATTTCTGCCATAATAAAGATATGTAGAACACACAAAATAGTGATAGCATAATTGAGCTGAATGATCAAGACGATTAGCGATTTGTCACTTCTGTGCTTGTCATTTGCATACGTACCATAGTTTCCCAAGGTCGAAAGTTCTGGGGGTTAAATCCCAAAATTTAGGACCACTAAATTTAGAGTCTAGCCTTTTTTGCAGGTCTAATATGAAAAATGGCTAAAACATCCTGTATAACATGTTTTAATGTGAAAAACTGCATTTTTAACTACATTTTATCCCATTCTGACTAATTTCGTCACTCTTGAGAGTAAAAAATATAAGAATCCATCGAAAATTTTGACTTTCAGATCATTTTAAGTTCATTCTAGGTATTTTATGGGTAAACAAAACAGAAGTGTATTAATCGGCGCGAAGCGCCAAAAAATTTTAATGTCTTCGCTGCTTTAGTATTCAAATAATTGCAGAAAATGGTTGATAGCTCAAAATCGTCTGACAGTGATTCAAGTCCCGTACCCTGAGGTGGGGGCCTCACATCCCCCCTATGGGAATGTGTGATACCTACCTTTGAATAAAATTTAAATAATAGCTTGTTAGCTTTGAACTATATTACACTAATCAATCCTATTGCTACTATACCCACATCACATGGGAGCATATGTGTCCTATATTGTTTGTACTCATATACTCATATTATATCTATTACAAATCCTCGGTCCCTCGGTCCCTCGGCCTCGGCCTCGGCCGAGGCAAGGATTTCAAATGTCCCTCGGCCTCGGCCTCGGCCGAGGGAAAAAAAACCCTCGTCCGATCCCTAATGCTAGATACAGTATATCATGATCAGTTTGAAAAACATGCACAGGAACCATCTTATTACACTGTTCGACACCTTTTTAATGGATGGACCCACCTTTTTTCAGTGACTGACCCACTGATTAAGCTGAACGACCCACCTTTTTCAGGCACGGATCCAACTTTTTCAGGGACAGACCCACCTTTTTCAGTGTCTAGGGACCCACCCACCCTTTTGGCTGGAAGTTGGACGGGGCGAACCATCAGCCATCGCCCAGATATGGTCTGGCGTCTTATGCTTGCCTCTTTTCAACATGAGAAATATTAAAATGTCATGAATGTGAGTGCAATCGGACGAAATAGGCAAAGTGCAAATCGATTAGTGCCATTACTTTAAGATTTAGTTTAAAGGGCTATATCGCTCCCCTATCATAACTCCTTGATAGTAGACAGCCAATGCCAGTGGCGGATCTGGGATTTTCCTAAGGGGGCGGTATCCCAACTTTTCCGAAAACAGTCAAAAATAGGTCCAAAAATTTGCCCTTAACGCGCGAAATAGCGTTTTTTGGTGTTTTACATTGTATACTTTCACATAAAAATCACTTTTGACGCAATATTTTTTAAAAATTTCAGATTTTTGACCATTTTGTGCGAAAAAATCATCAAATTTCTTTGACTTTAACATAAATCTGGCGCGGAGCGCGGAAAATTTATGAAATTAAGGCGGAAAGTCGTCTAGAAGCATGATTTACTGCTTGATTCCCTGTATTTGTAGCATTTGATGCGAAACATCGAAATTTTTATTTGAAAATAGAAGAAAACTATGCAGAAATAGCTGTTTCTGCTGTGTTTTTGAAACCTACATGAACAGAAAATGGCTTCCAGGTCTCCAAGCAAGTAAATAAATGTCATTAATAGGTATCATCCGGCGCTTGACGCCGGAATAATTTGAGAAATTATGGTCACTGATGGCCAAAAATCATTGCAAATTGCATATTCATTCTTTATCTCGCCAAATATTTTTGGCCGATTGGGGGAGCGGCCGCTCCCCCGCCTTCCCCACTTAAATCCGCCCCTTGCCAATGCAGACGGGCTTGTATTCGCGGAGACGAAGGAGCGGACCCAAAAAAAATCACAAAAAATACGCCAAAATTCAATTCTGGGAGTTTAATTTATTTTTGGGGTCTGCCGGATTTTCGGGTCTAAACCATACGTGGGCAGTAAGAAATTTCTGGGGGGTGCAAGATTTTTTTGAAGGTCAAAAAATGGCCTTAAAAATGGTGGTATGGTGATAAAAACACCATTTTTCGACGTTTCTCATCAAGCACTATCCATTGGCATCAAAAAATTGCGAAAAAAGCGAAAAAAAATTTCAAAAATTGAATTCTGGGGGGGGTATTTTGGTTTCTGGGGGTGCATACCCCCCAAACCCCCACGCCCAGGTGTGGTCTAAACCATACATGGGCAGCAACCGATCTGGGGGTCTACGGTAATGTGGAGTGGATACAACCCCCACGCAAAATTTTGAGCTACATTATGCATGAAATTGACGTTAAGGTTATGCATAATACCGAGTTACCGCCTTTTTCGGTGTAAATATATGACTGCAACCATGGGAGTACGTAGGGGTGAGCGGGGGAGGCGACCGCCCCCTAACCTAAAAAACTTTTTGGAAAGGTAGAATAAAGCGTTGAAAATAATGAAAATTGGCATTTTTTATAGAAAAATGTCAAAATTTTCGGCGCTTCGCCTCGTAGGATCGTTATCTTCTATCATGTGGTGTGGGCCCGAGCGCGGCCAAAAAAAGCAATATTTTTCATAGCCTATCAAGAGGAAAGGAATTTTTCGATAACTTCGAATTTTATGGGCTTAACGGATAGAGCATGTTCGAGAACGTCAAAAAATGAACTTTGTTTTGTGCCCAGGCGAATATATCCCAAATATGAGGTCACTAATTTTGGACCGCCCCTCCCCTAAAAAATCATGCGTACGCCCCTGACTGCAACCATACCTGAGCAGCAGCTGAATTCTGGGGGGTCCGATGGGGCAAGCACCAAAAGTTCAATATGGGGGTTTATATATTTTGAGGGTTTCAGATTCAGGGAGTGTAAACCTATAACCCCATCCACGCCCAGGTGTGCTGATACCCCCTTAACCAAAATTTGAGCCGTAACATTAATGTGTATATTTGTACGAGCATATACATCGAAACTATTCGTTTCCTGCTTGTGATGTACTTACATACAAATGTATACCTAATTAGAGAACTTATCGGTAGGTACATACCATATTATTTTGTTTCTTCGTATTAATTAAATTTTCAATATTAACTATAAACGAATTTTGACAATGAATGGCGTTCGTATAGGGCGTGAAAAATTCGGTCGACCAAAGCAAAAAGGATCACATGTTGGCCGTACTAATAGAAATTTGGCAAAACGCAAGGCCTTTTCTATGGTGAAGCAAAAGCGATTCGGAAAGAACAAGCAAAGGTCGTTTAGGGAAAAACAGCAAGCTCTGCGGAAATATTTAATGAATCAAAAGAAGATGAGATAGCAATCGTTTTTTGTTGTTGTCTTAAATTATTCGTGAATCTATGAGTAAAAATTATAAATAACTTTTGATTTGAAGCTCATGAAATCAATAGTAATAGAAATTTTTAGAGTGATTGTCATAGGTGGGCAGCATTGAAATTCTGGGGGTGCAAGACTTTTTGAAAGGTCGAAAAATGGTCTTAAAAATAATGGTATGTCGAAAAACCGCCATTTTTCAACATTTCTAATCAAAAAAATCGCGAAAAAATATTACAAAATTTCGAAAAATTGAATTCTGGTGGAATATTTCGGTTTTTGGGGATGTTATTCGGTCTTCTGGAGTTGCATATCCGAAACCCCCCCACTCACCCCACGCCCACGTGTGGTGATTGTTTCCATGTATAAACGACGCATAAAGCTGGAAAGAGGAGATAAATTTTGTGTCGAAGCCTTTATTTTTTTAGAGAAAAAATCGAAAAATGAACCAGATTTGAGCATGTTTCGGCTCTGTTTTTCTCTAGAGTGCTTTCTAAATAGCAAGAATTTTCACAAATTTTCACTCTTTGAAAACCTTCATAGGTACATAGAACAAACTAGGAAATTTAAATGACACTATTTTTGGCGTACCTCGAGCTCTCGCTATGCATGAGAAATTGCGACAAAATTACAGCTTTAGGGAAATGTACTACGGCTTAAGGGCTATAGTCTGTTTGGCATAACTTCGTGAATAAATTCTAAGGATTTACATCGGCAGCAAGCCGGGTTACGATCATTATATATCAGATCAATGCTATAATCGCAATCTGTCAGCTTATTGGCGGAGATAGTTTTGAAATTTATGACCGAACTTGTGTGAAATGGACTATACTTTCTGCTTACAAGCAAACTTATACATTAAATACGGACTTAGTACCAGGGGTGTAAGCTTCACACTCGTGGATGCTGTAAAAAACAAATTTTGTCTAAGATTTCTCTGCCAACTTTTTCGCTCACAACTCAGGGTCAATTGAATAGATATTAAATAAAGTATCTTCTAACGGCTACATGCGCTTAACAAAAACGCAATATTGAGTTATTTATAGGGTGTAAAGTTCGAAATAAGTGGTGTAAAATGAGCCAAACAAACGTTTTTTCCCTATTTTGATTGGTAAATATCTCAAATATTTTGCGAAATAGAAGTTTTCACGCACAAATGTACTACAATTTAAAGACTACAAAGTGGCCCAAGTTAAATTTCTTTCCACTCAATGGGTAGTTAGGTTCCGACTTTTAAAGTTTGCAATGTGGTGGATGGTGGAAAATACGTTTTTGTCAGTTTTTATTCGCCACTTTCTCCATTCAGAAGTCGGGACAAGCCGAATAGAATAAACATAAAGTACTTTCTAAGGGGTACACGTCAAAGCAAATTCCGTTTGTTTACATCTATATTTAGCTTTTCCAAGAATTATAAAGTCAAAAATTGGGTGTGTTAAACGTGTTTCTGTCTTGTTTTTTTCTACCAACTTCTCCGGTTAAGAGTCTAGACATGATCACAAGTTTAGAAACATACCCGGGGTCAAACGCCATACGTCAGTTGGGCGCGTATGTTTACACTCAACAGTGGTGTAAAGTGGTTTACATTCAATATAAAATTTTTCTTCTGGTTATTGTGGGGAGACATAATTTTTCCATAAATGTTGATCCTAAAATCGGAGTAATGTCAGAATTACGTATTTGACTAGGATCTTCTTTACACTCTGTGGTTTGTCAAGTCTACATGTAAATGTAGGGGCCTGCGTCTACAAGAGCGACACAGACCGGCCTAACATTACCTTCGAGATATACCTAGGTACGTAGGTACTTAAGTCTACGCTTAGCGCTGGCCCCGATCGCGCAGCCCTGGATAGCTTTCGATCTTTGGACCCTTAGAGACCTTACGGCTTCGATCCCCTCAGCCCTAATATTGCTGGCTGCTTCTTGTCGGGTGATCTCAGCAGCTACGCCCTAAGACCTAAGGCTACCTACCTAGTCTCAGTATTTGCCGCGGAGGTCAGTTGACCTATCTCAAGCTCAAGTTGAATATTTAACTTATTTTCCAATCAGTGCCTGATTCGAAACGTTTTTGGTTCCTAATACGTGTAGCACAATAGACTATGAAAACAATTACATCGAGCTCTAACCTGATCAATCATCCTTAAAAATTAGATAATATTTTTGATCAATTTTTGGTTTGAGAAATAAATTAAGATTTCCAAGTAGAATAAGCAAACATATGGGATTTACCTATCCTTCCACTCTGATGAGTTGCAATCATACGTGGGCAGCAAGAAAATTCTGGGGGGGTCCAAGATTTTTTGAAGGTCAAAAAATGGCCTTAAAAATGGTGATATGGCGATAAAAACACCATTTTTCGACGTTTCTCATCAAGCACTATCCATTGGCATCAAAAAATTGCGAAAAAAACGAAAAAAATTTTCAAAAATTGATTTCCGGGGGGGGGGTCTTTTGATTTCTGGGGGGGGTCCAGACCCCCCCAGATCCCCACGCCCATGTGTGGTTGCAATCCTCGACGTAGGAGTGGCCAACCTAACCCTCGGTGTATCCAAAAACCTCTGGGTAGGCTTTTCTCTATTTTATTTCAAATGAATAATTCACGGCCTGGTTGCCAGACAACACAAATAAAGCAAAAAGAAAAACGAAAATGTACGGACTATACAAACGTACGACGGCCAACAAGACTGCCCACAACACACTAACTACATTGGCCTCAAGAGACCATTACAGTAAAATAAGCGAAGATCAAATTAACGTAATACTGATACACTTTTATCTCAGATCGAATGTTCTCGATTACGCATAGCGGTATGCATGAAACAATTACTATTATCATACACTTAACTCTATGCTACCGAACAAGTATCTTATTGTTTTTTATTATTGAAAATTGGGGAAATAATGGGAAGACCGAAGGCATAGCCCACAGTACACTATCGTAGATAGCTACTAGTATTGGCTATGTTATGGCTACCGCGAACTGCTAAGGCAAGTTCGCCTACACTTGTAACTCTCGCAGTTACACTCCCCCACATATAGAAAAAAATAAGTAACAAAGTGGATAATTTTTTTCGGGGGTAAACCATGAACGCTAGCGTCTGCAATGCTTCTATAACTCGGCACTCTGGCGTTCGTAACGCCTCTACTCTGGCATCCGCAACGCCTCATTGTGAGCGAACGTGAAAAAAAACGAAAATAAAAGAACGAAAAAATAACAAATAGCAATAACAAATAACGGTCAACGCATGACCTCGTTCGCACTCAGGAAACTCTCGAGCAACACTCTCAATGGCGCTAGGTATAACTAGATTGTTGCCCGAGTAATGATGAACTCCAGTCTTGGACAGCATAGCATAATATTCGATCTCGCTGCCCAATTAGCCTCCTTCAGTCCCCGGGTAATGAGAAAAATTTTGAGTTGAAAAAGTTTAAAGATTGGGTATAAATTAACCCCTTGTCCGTTAAAGAGTTAAGGTACCATAATAGTAACACCGCTATTTGAGCAAAAGAAAAATTAAGACACGGAATGATTAGGTAAAATTATGCTGAGCAAAATTAAAGTCACTGACTAATTAAAACAAGAGGTAATGATAAAAACGAAAAATGGCAAATTATGCGAGATAACTGGGAAAAGTAAGAGCACTGTCAAAGAAAAATTTACAGCAAGAGAAAAAATGACAAGAGAAAAAATTACACAGAAAATAAACGATACGTGAAGTCCTGGAATCCACATCAGGACGAAAAACAAAAAATGACAAAAAAGCTGCTGGTCGAATTCGACGCCGATCGCAGAGTTCCAAAAGTTCTGTACGTCGAACTTGTGAATTAATATCGATCCTGATAATTGGCCTTCGAGCCATGCGGTTTTCCATGACGTCTTTGACGTTGAAAATAATTGCAATCCGAATTCGGGTTCGCGACAGCGTATTCGAACGCTCGTGATACTGGTATGGCGATTGCCTATGCCCGTACATATGTTGGCGTAAGCGTCGATGTGGATCGACTGGTCAATCGTCGTCCTCAAAATCGTCGTCGTCTTCGTAGTCATGCCACGTAATGACACGGTATAGATTGAACCGGCGTAAATAATTGCTCCGGCGTAAAACCATAAGTTTGTTCGCGTGAAGTTTCGCATGGACGCTGTTGTGGTTGCGTAACAGGCCACGGTTTAGGCAAAAGTGGACCTGGTCGAGGTTGTGGCTGATAGACACCGGTGGCTGATTGACCTTGTTCCAACGGTGAGCGATACGACTGATCCCATTGTTGCCGTTGGCGGGATTGTGACTGGCCCTGATGAGTTCCGTGGTTTGACTGAGGCTGACGGCGATATTTATAAGGCTGCTGCTGTCGCGGGCGCGACAGATGACCAGCATCGGCCTGTGAATACGCCTCGGAACGCTCACGCGATTCTGTAAATTGTTGCTGCTGCGGTTGGGTCTGTGGTCATGTGTGTTGCTGTATATGCGGTTTTACTTGTGTTTGCTGTTGTACTTGTGATTGTGAGCGATGATGCATTTGAGCATAACGTTGCCGGGATGATTGCGGTTCTTGCCGCTTAGATCCCTTTTGGCCTAAACAAGCTCTTAATTTAACTGCAACTTCAGCTTGAACAAGTCTTCTGACTCGTTGCTTTTCCAAATTTTTTAACCGGCGCAAAGTATGCTCGGATTTGGTATCATAAAATCGACTCAATTTAGCCTTATGTTCATCTTCTGACATATGACGAACCTCAGATGATTCAGCGAGAGAACCAACGGCGCGTAATTTCGTCGCACGCCTTGGCATTTCCATTGCCAAATTTTCACGATCGCGTTGCTCGATCGTCATGCGTGCTCTACGCATTTCAATCTGTGCCTCCAGAGAGAGATCGACTTTGGGCATATCAAGGCTCGCTGAGGATCCGCTTGGGTCCTGCAAGGATGCCTGCCGTCTCTCTTTTCGAATTTTCTCTAAATCACCTTGAATTTGGTGTTTCAGGTAAAACACAGATTTTTGTTGACCTCGGAAACGGTCAAACTGAACCGGCACTTCAAGTGGCGGGTCGGTTGCTAACCGAATTTGCCGAATCATGTTATGTAAAACATGTGGACTTTCGATTCGCCTCGTTAACTCCGGGAATTCCGGGAAGGCTTCCATTGGTGAAGGTGTGTACAATTCACCAAGGAAAGCTACGCGCAACATACGACGTAGCTGCTCCACCATGCGCCAGCCTATCGCGGCATTGCCATAGGCATACACAAAGAAGTGGAACTTCCTGTCCAAAAATTCCAAAAGCACTCTAGCACGCATGACGTCTATTGTAGAAAAGATCGTCAAGTGTCAATACTCTGAATCGTACAACGATTGGAATTCTCGGATGATATCGAAAATATCGACCATCTGGCGCGTCGATATTAAGATTGGTGCTAGGTGATCCGGCGCTGGTGACATTCTGTGCGGATAAAACTCAGGAAGAATCTGATGTGCAACGCCATCAGTTACCGCACTTGGTGCATCAAGGTGTGGGTGCACCACCAGATACTGTAAAGGAACTTCATACAGCATCATTCCGGTTGTAATAAAGAACCGTGTGCGCACAAAATATTGGTCTGGGTAAAATAAACGGTTAAACACGCTCATTTCACTGATAAATTGAGGTGCTGGCGCACGATCAATATCAGCTAAAGGTTGCGTGATTGTAGACCAAACTAAAGGACGCGAGGGTGTGTCAGTCATAGCCGCGTAATGCAGATGCGCTGCGTACACTCGGTCGAAATGCACTTGGGCACACTCGACCAATTGGTCGTACAAACGCGTTCCTGCGACTTCACCCAGATAAGAACGCAACTCGTGCAATACGTCAGGCGCGATATAGCACGGTGCTTCACGCGTCATGGTCTCCATCATGGTGAAAAAGTGTTGCACATAACGCGAGCGATTTTGCACTCTCGCGCTTTCTTCTGGGGAAATGCGTTCGCGAATAGCTTGAATATGCGCAGGTACTGCGACTTCTAGATTCAACGGTGGATTTTGAATAGCCTGTGGTTGAATATTCGCCACAGTATTCGATACTCCCGTCATGGCCATAGGAGCCGCAAAACGAGTAGTAATTTCCACTGAGCTCGACACGCCTTGTGGCGCGGAATGGGACGCGACTTGCGTGGATAACGCTGCTTGTTGACTTTGCTGTGCAGGTAATGAGCATTGAGGTAGCGGCGGAAAGCCTATGATCTCTGTCACAATAACGTCGGGCTCAGTTTGACGCTCTACCCAATCCGACTGAGAAGTCGGTAAAGGTATGAGCGAACTGATGCCCAAGGGTGCCTGCTGATCCGTCGCAAGCGATTGTGAGACAATCGGTTGCGCAACGGTAGTAGCCCCTTTTTGAGCCATTGCCGCGCGTGTTATACGCGGTGGCAACAAGTTAGCTTGTCTTTCCGCTTCAGCGTCAGATAACGCCATCACTAAGCGTTTAGGAGATAAATCATTGTCCTCAGTGGAGATAGATGGTTCTATTCCAACCATAGGAGAATCATAAGGAATATCGGTCTGCGAGGAAATCGCAGAAGCTGGGGTACTAGAGCTAGTTGGTTTGGACTTAGGTTCGGTATCAGGTGCATTAGCCGTGCCCAAAACTGAGTCAGCAACGGCCTGCAAACCCTGAACTTGTAAGTCAGGATTGTCAAACACATTAGCGTGAGCCAACGCTTCCGTTACAGAGGCAACGGTGGTGGCTGCAGCTATAGCCGCAGGTTGTTGCGGAGCTGGTGCATAAAAGTCCTCTACTGTGACTAGTTCTCCGCCATCAGAATCAACGGAAACATCAGTCGCCGTACTGGTCGACTGGCCCCGTGGTGGTTTACGAGCTGACAACGGTACACGCCGTTTAGCTTTTGCTTCGTTAGCTTTAATGTGCGATTCATCGCCTTTAAATGAAATTGGCATGGGCTTTCTATCGTCGGTTATGCGATTATTTTGCGAACAGCCTTCTATCAATATAAAAACATCGATAGTAATCAAGGCATTTATCGCTAAATAATGCTCCATATCCCGAGTGAGTGGTAAATTCCACGCCTGTCCAAAATTATCAGGCGCATTGGGATCGATAGCCATATCGAAGAAAAACTCAGCCAAGCGCTTTAAGGTATGTGAATGCGCTGTGATGCGGAAACGACGAGTAAACAATTTCGCCAAGGGCTGAATATCGATAAAATTGGCACTGAACGGATCTTTCCAATGCCGTTTATTGCGAATTTTGGTGTCAGGAATCGCCAAAATTATCCTCAAAAGTTGGCCCGTAAACGTGAAAATACGCAAGTCTGTCTTGCGTAGGGTCATAACAAACCATATATACATTTGGTAAACGCGTTTCGAGCAGCTGGTGAAGCCCAAAATGGAGCTTGTGGGAACTTAGCAAGGTCCCAGTAGAACACATGACCGTTCGCGCTCGCAACTTGGACGTAGCGTACGAATGGGTCATGGAGGTCCTGGTAGGTGGGACACAGCTGCTTAAAACGCAGATCCCAGGTCTTATAATCTCTGCCTTTTTGGTCATTTACAAATTCGGAATCATAGCCTAAGAATAATGTGCCATTTGTCATGTTTGATGGTTGGATTGAAGCCAAAATGGCCCCAAAAGACTCCTGGTTGGTGGTGATTAGAACAGTGGATAGAAGTCTCTTCTTTGGCACACGTAAGGTAGCCAAAGGGAATCTATCAAATCTGTTCTCCCACCAGAGCTCTTGGTCGTTTATACGTTTACTATGATTTGTTGCTATATGCGTTGATTTATGCTGTATCATTTTTGCGGAAAGTGCGTCTAAACCGCTAACACGACTCTCATCATTTTGTGGCAGCGGGTCTGGTACAACCAACCCCCGCTCCAACGCCATATTGGTCAAAGCCGAACAAAACTCATCTAGGGATGCGGGATCACGCCCCTCAAATTTGCATCGGCGACCAGCTGCCTCCAGCAATGCCTCCTTGCTTGGGGTACCTTCTGCAGCCATGGGTCTGCAAAAGGGAAAACATTAGATAATGGTACGGCATGTGCTGTTTTAGAGACATTTAATAAACGTATAGGCGTGCAGTCCTTAGCTTTTTGTTCCCTGCCCGGTAAATCCTCAAAACTTATGACTACTGCCGGGGCAAGAGGGCGATGTGGTAATTTTACCAAAACAAAATTGCCAGGGACATACGCGTGTTTTTCCACAATTAAATCTGAGTAAGGTAGTTTGGGCTCAGGCAGAAGTCTATTCCTATGAACGAGGTGAGTGATGAGAGGATTATAGACATATGCGATTTTCGCAGTTTCCGGAGTAGGTAAGTCGATAATTCTGTATGGTCCAACACGTTTGGGTGATAGTTTACCGATTTCAGGTTGAATTACTGAGGTATTATTAGGGTAAACTATATCCGAGAGAGAAAAATTTGTTTGAGTTACAGACTTATCATATTGGGATTTTTGCTGCTTACGCGCTTGAGCTAGATTTTGAGAAGCAATGTCATGTAGATCTTGCAAAGTCAGCTTTAAATCAATGACGTATTTTTCCGCAACAGATGGTAAATTTGGATTTATTACAAAGTCATTTATGAGTAAAGTGTCAAGTGGAAATGCTGGTTCGCGACCATAAAGCATTTCAAAAGGAGATATATTAGTTGATGATTGCGGAGTCGCGCGATATGCAAATAATGCGAAAGGTAGAAATTGCTCCCAATCATACTGGGATCGCGCACTCAGCTTAGACAAACAATCAATCAGGGTGCGATTATAACGTTCCACCAGCCCATCACACTGGGGGTGATATGGGGTTGTAAATATTTCTTGAACGTTTAATAGTTTACAGACTTCCGAAATTAGGGTAGATGTAAAGTTTGACCCCTGATCTGTCAAAAATTTCTTGGGAACTCCATAACGTGGAATAATTTCTCTTAATAATAAATTTGCAATTGTTGTTGCTTTTATGTCAGAAACAGCAAAAGCTTCCACGTATTTAGTAAAATAATCCATAAAAACTACAATTTGGTCATTTCCGGAGGGAGATTGCGGCATATGCAAACAATCACACACAATAAGTTCAAAGGGTGCGGATACTTCGATTGGTTGCAATGGAACGGATGTGGAATTTAATGCGACCTTACGTTGTAAGCACACATCACAATTCCTACACCACGCGATGACATCATTTTCCATGCACGGCCACCAATAATGCATTTGTATGGCGGGCAAGATTTTGCGCGATGAAAAATGAGCTCCGAAAATAGAGTCATGAAATTCCGTTAATATGAAGCGACGCAAAGATTTGGGTATGACTATTTGATGAACGACAGTTGGTGAACGCTTAGGTTGGTATCTACAAAAAAGTACATCATTTATGAGAAAAAATTCATCATGATATTTTTTTGTTGTTAAGTCATTTAATGCGATGCGAATTTTATGCAATTCGTCATCTGCACGTTGCTCAGCGAGTAAACGCGCAGGTGTTAGCATTTTGGCTTTTTCAGCATCGGTAAGTAATAGGCGTTCACGAAATGTAGGTGGTTTTGTATTAGTAGGATCGGTTGGCGCAGTAGGATTATTATTTTGCGCATTTGGATGATCAATTGGTGCAGTAGGCGCATTATTGCGCTATCGGTCAGGTGGAACCGATTCATCATCTGACTCAGAATCTTCCGATTCTAAATTTGCGATGTTAACAACATTTCTGCGCTCTAATTTATATTTGCGTTCTGCATGATCATATTTAGGGTGTCGTGAAAGAAGATCAGCTGCGCAGTTATATGCACCAGGAACATAAACGATATCATATTCGTATTCTTGTAATTTGAGACCCCAACGACGTAAACGACTCGATGGGTCTTTAATGTTTACTAACCAAGTTAATGCTTGATGATCAGTTTTGACAATAAATTTTTTACCGTAAAGATAATGTCAATAATGCTTGATGGCCCACACCACCGCTAGTGCTTCTTTTTCCGAAGTAGCATAGTTACATTCGGCAGAATTTAGCACGCGACTAGCGTAGCTGAGAATAAAACGATTTTTGGATGGTAAATGTTTTTGCGTCAAAATAGCACCTAACGCATAATTACTTGCGTCAGTTGTTAAAATAAATTGGTGCTCATCATCAAATTTTGGTAGTTGCAAAATCGGTGGGGACGTAAACGCTTTCTTCAGAAGCTCAAAGGCGGTTTGGTGTTCAGCCTTCCAGCAAAATTCGACATCTTTACGAAGAAGATGGAATAATGGTTTAGCAATTTTAGCGAGATCTTAAACGAATTTCTTAAACCATTGGACTAAGCCAAGGAATTTCTGCAAAGATTTCACGCTTTTTGGTACAGGAAATGACATTAAATCTGCGACTTTGGACATATCAGGAGCGATGCCCATTGCACTTATGCTGTGGCCAAGAAATTTTACCTCTGCATGCGCAAGATGGCATTTATCAGGCTTTACACGTAAGTTTGCCTTTTTAAGAGCAATAAAGACATTCTCAAGATCTTTTAAATGTTCTTTGAAAGTACGTGAAAAAATAATTATGTCATCGATGTAAACAAGACAAGATTTCCAATTTAGACCTGCGAGCACGAGCTCCATTAGCCTTTGGAAATCTGCAGGTGCATTTTTTAAACCAAAAGGTAAAACTTCAAATTCGTAATGACCAACAGGACATATAAATGCAGTTTTTTCACGAGATTTATTATCGAGTGGAATTTGCCAGTATCCAGATTTTAAATCTAGTGTGCTAAAATATGCAGCATTGCCTAAAGTATCGAAATAACCGTCTAGTTGTGGAAGAGGATAAACTTGCGTTTTAGTAACGTCATTTAACCGTCGATAATCGACGACTGGCCTAAGGGAACCGTCCTTTTTTCCTATGAGAAATAATGGACTTGCCCATGGGCTAGTTGTAGGTCGAATAATTTTATCTGCAAGCATTTCATTTATAATTTTCTGCATAGATTCTCTTCTAGAATGTTCAACACGATAAGTTTTTCCAACAACGGGCGGATTATCCCCTGTGTCAATATGATGTTTCATCAAGGGGGTACGTCCGAGAGGTTCATTTTTTAGTGCAAAAATTGATTCGTATTTTAAACAAAGTTCACGAATTTGTTGCTGTTGTCTAGAATCAATGGCGGAGCCGTTTAAAGCTTTATTTATTGATGCAAAAAGTTCTGGTGTCCTATCATTAAAAGATGAGACATGTGACACAACTTCAGCATCAGAGGTTAAAGAACCTATTATTTCACCAGAGTCGATGCGAATTGGCGCTTTAGAGATGTTACAAACGCGAATAGGTATTAAAGGTTGTGAACTATCGACTATAGACGGAGCAACAAAAAGTGAGGTTTTTTCCATAAAATCGGGATTTGGTTCGAATAATGCGAAATCAAAATTGCAGGAACCATGGCTTATATAGCCAGGTGTAATTACTTCATGCCTAGGTTGTATTATCACAGGCTCAGGTAACGAAACATGCACACACACAACACCAGAGGTAGTTGTGTTGGGTTTCTGCACGAAATTGCAATTTTTCGTGAGATGAGAGTAAATTAACTTTTATGCCGTTTATAAAAGCACAGCGCTCAATAGGATTAACCCACATGAGTGCGGATTCGCAAAAATCATATCCTAAGAGCATGTCTTCCGGCAAGTGATCAATTATAGATACTGAGGTAGAAATAGATTGTTCCGCGATGGTTAAAGTCATGTTTACTCTATAACGAACTAATGCAGTGATTTCGCCTACACCATGTACGACTTGTGAGACTTGTGTAGGTGGTAAATTAAAACCTAGCCGCAAAAATGCAGACGTGGTCATCATGGTGACCTGTGAACCCGTATCTATGAGAGCAGGTACGTCAACGCCATGAACTTTAACGAGAATGGTGGGTAAATTTGTCCCAGCATGGCTTACAATAGGAATATTAGGATCTAAAGTCTTAGATGCAGGTAGATTGATTTTTTCATAAGTTGTGAGACGACGTTGTAAACGTTCGTACTCTTCGAGAAATTCTTGCGACGCAAATAAGTTAGGACGCGCGCTAGATTCTGGCCCTTTCACAGTAACCGTGTTTACATCATGAGGAGATGTAAGGGTTGGCTGCGGTGGGGGCACATTCATGGTGGGTTGGTTATCCGCAGTGTATGTGACATAAGGGCGATTAAAAGTGTTGTCGTTGCGGTAGTTTGAATTATAGTATATACCACGCTGTTCGTTTGGGAATTGCACAAAAGGTGTATTTTGTTGCGGTTGATTATTATAACGATTATCGTAATGCGAATTTTGATAATTAGCACGCGAATTTTGGTAATAATCATTACGATTTTGCCTAAAATTTGATCGTGTTTGCTTAGATTCCAAGCGATTATCATTATTCGCATAGCTAGATGAACGATGTTGACTAGAGTTACAATATCGTGATTGAGATCGATGTCTATTTTGCGAATTCGGACGCGATGGCGAACGAATTTTGACGCAAAAAAGAACGCGACTGGCTGCGATTGCGAGCCATAGAATTATTATTTCGATCAGATTGTGTATTATCATTAGCATTATTAGACGCTTCTTGCCTCTGCCGCAGTGAAACATTCCTCATAAATGTGACCTATGCGCTTGCAAAAGGTGCAATATTTACGAGAGGAATTTTCTGGCTTTTCAGCACGCGACGAGCGATGAAATGTTCTATGGCGCGAACGATTTGAGTCATTTTGGTTAGATGCACGAGGAGTATCTTTAGGTAGTACGCTGCCTACGGGAGCAGCTGTTACCGATACGTAAGGCGTTACTGTCTTTTTATCCTCAAATTCTTTATTAGCAAATTCAGCGCTTAGTGCATTATCCAAAAATTCAGCTAAAGATGCTCTAGGTTTTTTATGATATGCCTCTTTCGAAATGTGTGGTAATAAACCTTCCTTTAATTGATGTCGCATTAAGTTATTGAAATGATGTGAATCAACTTCAAGATAAGGATCAGATTTGATTGACTCTTTGCGAAGCGAGAGATAATAAGCTTTAACCGATTCGTTAGGCTGCTGTTTATGATTCAAAAAACGATTAAAGAGCGCACCGGTGTCCATTGGACAAAATTCGGTTATTAGCGCTTGTTTCATTTTCGAATAAGATTGTTGTATATCAGCAGGTAACGAACGGTATAAACGCATAGCATAGGGATCAAGAAATCCAGTTGCGAATTTCAAACGATCAGCTTTGTCGATATCATAGGTATCGGCAAGCGATTCAAATTCCGCAAAATATGCTTTTATATCCGTTTTATCTCCATCAAAAAATTTTTTGTTAGCAATTGCAATCTGCATTTGTGTCATAAATGGTCTGCGATTCAAAGAATCAGCGAGACGCGATCCACCCCGCGAGCCTTCAGATGAAGAATCTGAACTATAGCGATGACGTCGTCTGCTCAATCTACTTTTACGACGCGAGCGACGACTACGCGGGCGATCATAACTATTAGATGAGCTTTCATCAGAAAATTTGACATGTCTTCTCCTGCTAGATGATTCAGGTAAAGGCGCAGATTCATTTTGCAAATTTGCAGATTCATTATTAATACCAGATAGATTTATCTCAACAGGTTGCATTTTGATAATAGAAGAATGCAAAATAGGATTATTAGGTGGTATTTCCACATTCACAGGATTAGGTACATAATTATTTGGAAGAATTTCTCCTTGCGGTGGAAAATACTGCAGCGGTGGAGGATTTAATTGCTGCTGTGAGTTCACATTCAAAGAATTAGGTACGAAAGAAGGCGCATTACGATTTAAGGACAGCGAAGGCCGAGATCGCGACGTCTGCGAAATCGATACCGACAGCTGCGAAATTGTAGGTATATTTTCCGAAAAACCCGAGTTTTGCACTGGTTGCAAACCCGTGTTTAAAGGATTCTGTGACAAATTAGATATCTCAGGCGCGCGATTCGTACAATTTTGAATGATATTTTCAGGAATAGTTTCCAAAGGTGAGTGTGAATTTGATGCGCTGTTGCCAGTGGACAACAGTGAAGATGCACGATGCGTACTCTGCGCACGATTCGCACTTTGCGCATTAAATTCAGAAAAATTTGCGCTATCGATTGAGTGGTTAACGCGCTCAGATGAGTTATTCTCTATGCGATTCAAAACTGGTTGGGGTTTAAGCATAGTGCTTAGCTCCAGACGCAGTTTACGCATTTCATCAGCATTTTCCTTTTTATCTTGATCAACGCGCGTAGAAAGGTCCGAAAATTGCAAATGAATAGCTTGTAGCGCTTTTAAAATAAGATCATTAGTCACATTAGCATTAGCACGCTCTTTGTCGGCATTTATGCTGTGACTATGAACACTTTCTACGTCAGAATCGGGATTTTCGCGCTCCGAACTGGTTTCAGGATTATTTGCCGTATTAAGGGTAGTTGTATTATCAATCATTGTGTGACTAGATGAGTTATCTATGTTAGGATCCGATCTAGTTATCGAAGTTTGATTAATGCGTGATCGCATGGTACTCAATAACAGTTCATCTTCAGACTGTGTATTGCTCGCAGCATTTAGTGACGCGGGTAATTTATCATTATTCGCCTTACTTGTTACGTCTGTCGTATTTGTGTCATTACTCGCAGAATTACTCGCGCTATTAGAGTCAACAGGCGCGGTAGGTAATTGGCGAGCTGAAGTAGGTGGCGTAGAAGGTTTTTTCAATTTAGCGGGCGGTGTCCGCAAAACCTTTTTTCCTGCCATTTTTGGGTATCAAAAATGTCGAAAAATATGACCTTGGGAAAAATAAATTTCAGTACGTCGAAAGTTTTGCCCAAAATAAATGTTTCGAATTTGGCCTTTGTCGATCCGAAAAACAGGTTTTTTCACGTGAATAGTATTTGCTTACGTGAAGTAAGATATACCTGACGTGAAATGATCGAAAACAGGTAGGACTAAGCCTAAAGCGCAAGAAAGTGTACGTGGTTAGAAAAACAGGTAGGTAAGAACCTAAATGACGGAATTTCGTCGTCAGGAGAGAAAAATGATAAATCGTCGCCTGAGGGTCGACGTTTATAGAAAAATGCAAGCGTGAGAGCTGCCTTCGTCGATAGAGATCCGACGGAAATAGAAAAATAACAATGACTTTACCACGATACACAAAATCTTTACCACGGACGCTTACTTAAATTGCGCACTGCCACGATCGCGGTCGATACAACAACAAAGGTGAACGAAATGTTACACATTTTTAGATGGCCAAAATGATAATTTTTGGATCGAAAAATAATTTTACGATGATTGATCAGTTCGGCTGTAGCTAGCAGCCTAAAGGAGGGAACGTCCAATGTAAATGTAGGGGCCTGCGTCTACAAGAGCGACACAGACCGGCCTAACATTACCTTTGAGATTTACCTAGGTACGTAGGTACTTAAGTCTACGCTTAGCGCTGGCCCCGATCGCACAGCCCTGGATAGCTTTCGATCTTTGGACCCTTAGAGACCTTACGGCTTCGATCCCCTCAGCCCTAATATTGCTGGCTGCTTCTTGTCAGGGTGATCTCAGCAGCTACGCCCTAAGACCTAAGGCTACCTACCTAGTCTCGGTATTTGCCGCGGAGGTCAGTTGACCTATCTCAAGCTCAAGTTGAATATTTAACTTATTTTCCAATCAGTGCCTGATTCGAAACGTTTTTGGTTCCTAATACGTGTAGCACAATAGACTATAAAAACAACAACATCGAGCTCTAACCTGATCAATCATCCTTAAAAATTAGATAATATTTTTGATCAATTTTTGGTTTGAGAAATAAATTAAGATTTCCAAATAGAATAAGCAAACATATGGGATTTACCTATCCTTCCACTCTGATGAGTTGCAATCCTCGACGTAGGAGTGGCCGACCTAACCCTCGGTGTATCCGAAAACCTCTGGGTAGGCTTTTCTCTATTTTATTTCGAACGAAGAATTCACGGCCTGGTTGCCGGACAACACAAATAAAGCAAAAAGAAAAACGAAAACGTACGGACTATACAAACGTACGACGGCCAACAAGACTGCCCACAACACACTAACTACATTGGCCTCAAGAGACCATTACAGTAAAATAAACGAAGATCAAATTAACGTAATACTGATACACTTTTATCTCAGATCGAATGTTCTCGATTACACAAGCGGTATGCATGAAACAATTACTATTATCATACACTTAACTCTATGCTACCGGACAAGTATCTTATTGTTTTTTATTATTGAAAATTGGGGAAATAATGGGAAGACCGAAGGCATAGCCCACAGTACACTATCGTAGATAGCTACTAGTATTGGCTATGTTATGGCTACCGCGAACTGCTAAGGCAAGTTCGCCTACACGTGTAACTCTCGCAGTTACATTCACTACAAATTAACTTTAGTTCTAGAGCCTTACGGAAGCTTAATTTTTTTAAAAGGTTCCACGTAACGTCAGAATTACGAATCTGATTGTTACTTTCTTCCACACCCAGTAAAAATGTGAAGGTTGCACTATTCATTTATTGTCGATCTGTAGTTTACACTACAAATTTATTTTACTTCCAGAACGTTGCAAAAGGTCATTTTTGGAATACGTTGCGTGAGGTCCGGATTACGAATCTGACTGTATGTTTTCTTCATACCCAGTGGTTATATAAAGTTCAAACTGAAAATTAAATTTAGTTTCAGAGCGTTGCAGAAGCTTATTTTTTCAAAAAGTTTTATGTAACGTCAGGATTACTAATCTGATTGTAAATGTTCTTTACACCCTATATTTGTGTGCATTCTATGCTGAAAACCTTTGATCTGTTCAAATAAGGTAAGATTGTCTTGTTTAAAAAAGATAATGCTGATGTTCAGAATAATATCGTTTTCCGCGTTTCTGGGCTGCTGTCATTAGTGGCATGTTACTGTATGTGTTTACTGACTGATTTACTCAAATCATGCTTATTAAAGGTAGGGTACTAGCAAAGAAAAATGCTCCGATGGAATAAAAAGACGAGTATACTTGGGATTGACGTTTATTAAGGATGTAGGGGACTAGGAAAAAGCTACTACCTATGTATACGCCTAAATTAGCAAAATCTCTTGAAAATCAGACTTTCTCTAAGCAATGCGAAAAATCGAAGTATATTCTGTAACCTCTGGAAAAGTGTAACCTAATTTTAAATAATTTTCAGCTTCATATAAGAGTGTATAAACATAATCTAAAATGTGTATTTAAAGGTGTTTTATTTTGTTATGAGTTTAGCAAGCAAGCCTGGCATCAATTAAGAGTCGATGTCTGTAAGAATCACCTTGCTGTAATAGCGACTTACGTAAGCAAAAAAATAATTTTTCTTTGTTTTAACACATATTACACAACTTTTTACGCTGATTCTGAATCTGAAAACCGTTTTACGCAAAAATGACTTTTTGCTGACTTATAGGGGTGTAAAGTATGAAAAATCGGAATATGTGCCGAATTTCATATGTTGATTAGTATTTTCTAGAATAATTAACATTTTTCAATGCCGTTTTTTAAATTACAGAAGATTGAATGGGCTTTACAAAGAGTATAAAAAATTTGTTCACCGGATCATCCTACGGGATACAGCAGTCAATAAAAGTCAAAAATATGAATTTTTGCACTTGCAACATTTTTACTTTTTAGCCATAAGTCCAGAGTGGTCATACAGAATCGAATCTTATTTCACCACAATATGTGCCACGTATGTACCCGTTTCTGTGTAGAAAATGTGAGGTATTTGATGGATAGTTATTGGCCACTTTTGACGAACGTGAACTTAACTCATGTGTTCAAATTTCAAAAATGATACATTTGTGCTATAAAAAATTTAACGTTTCGATCTATAACTCCAGAACTGTTAAACATTGTGCGACTGCATTATATCACGGCTTGTACCATCTATGTGCCTAAGTGCTTGCAAAAGAACATGCGTATACCTTAACTGGTTGTTGACCATTTCTGACAAACGGTAATTGAATTCAATTGGTCAAAGTCGAAAAAATCATACATGTGTGGTACAAATAACTTTCCTTTTGGAGCTGTAATTCGGAAAATAAAATTCATCTTGTGGCCACATTACATCAAAATTTGCACTATCTATTTGCCTAATTATATGCAAAAATCCATCCATATATGTTTGATATCTATTGACCATTTGTGGACAACGTAAACTTAGCTATATTGGTCAAAATCAAAAAGTCACACATTGGTGCTTCAAAAATTTTTCTTTCGGCTCTGTAACTCAAGAATTAAGACACATCTTTTAACCGCATCACACCACAGTCTCTACCATATATGTCCCTAATTGTATACAAAAAAATCATCCGCATATTCTACGTACTTATCTATCAGCCATATTTCACAAGTGTGAACTTAACCTAATTGGTCAAAGTGAAAAAATGCATGCTTTTGTTTCAAATAATTTTTATTTTCTATTTCTAACGAGAAGTAAAATCTATCTGGTGACCATACTACGCCACGGTTCGCACTATCTATTTGCTAATGGCATGCAAAAAATTCATACATACATGTTGGATTATATTTATTTATTATTTTTACCTGTAGAAAATCCTAACATGAAGGAACATGTTTTATATCGTCAAAATTCAATTGTCAAAACATTCTGACTGAATCAATGTGTCTTCAACGTCATCTGCCTCATCACATAGATTTGGGTCTGATTGGAAGAAATCTTCTGAGCAGTCATCTTCATCAGTTTCAGTTGGGACAATTGCTTCTCTTTTTCGTGCTCCCGCGACCAAAATCCTGCAATTTGCTGCCATGATAAAGACTCAGATTGCTTGAATTTGGGAAATATTCGCATTTCAGTTGCAGTCTCCTTGGATCGCACTTTCTTCGAGTCTTAATCCCATCATCAAATTTTTTAAGCAAATATTGGCGCTAGTTTTCTGTGAATGCTTTACAAGATCTTCTTTGCCTTAAAGCCCAGTCAGTTGGTAATCTTTGGATTGAATCATCATCTGCATACATCTCCCAGAATTGCTGCAAAACTTCATTTAGACTTGGAAGCCGAGGCATTTGCTGCCGATTTTCTATTTGTTTCTTGTTTCTTCATCCTAGAAGAGCCCATGACAAGGGACCAGTCATCAGCAACATTTGTGCCAGTTTTACCAGAAGAAGACAGCTCAGCAAGATCTTTGCAACTGTTTATTTGTACTGTTACTGGTTGCGTGAAATCATTTCAAAGACATCAATCTCTTGAAATTCACATGGAGTTAGCAAATCACCAGTTTCAGCCTGAGCGACTAACATTGCGTGATGGATGCAGCTATTACAACGTACTAGAAACAAATAGAAAATCGGCAGCTAATGCCTCGGCTTCCAAGTCTAAATGAAGTTTTGCAGCAATTCTAGGAGACGTATGCAGATGATGATTCAATCCAAAGATTACCAACTGTTTGGGCTTTAAGGCAGAAAATATCTTGTAATGCATTTACAGAAAACCAGCGCCAATATTTGCTTAAAAAATTTGATGATGGGATTATGACTCGAAGAAAGTGAGATCCAAGGCAGACTGCAACTGAAATGCGAAGATTGCCCCAATTCAAGCAATCTGAGTTTTTATCATGGCAGCAAATTGCAGGATTTAGGTCGCGGGAAGCACGAAAAAGAGAAGCAATTGTCCCTAACTGAAACTAATGAAGATGACTGCTTAGATGATTTTTTCCAACCAGACCCAAATCTATGTGATGAGGCAGATGACGTTTAAGACACATTGATTCAGTCAGAATGTTTTGACAATTGAATTTTGACGATATAAAACATATTCCTTCATGTTAGGATTTTCTACAGGTAAAAATAATAAATAAATATAATCCAACATGTATGTATGAATTTTTTGCATGCCATTAGCAAATAGATAGTGCGAACCGTGGCGTAGTATGGTCACCAGATAGATTTTACTTCTCGTTAGAAATAGAAAATAAAATTAATTGAAACAAAAGCATGCATTTTTTCACTTTGACCAATTAGGTTAAGTTCACACTTATGAAATATGGGTGATAGATAAGTACGTAGAATATGCAGATGATTTTTTTGTGTACAATTAGGGACATGTGGTAGAGACTGTGGTGTAATGCGGTTAAAAGATGTGTCCTAATTCTTGAGTTACAGAGCCGAAAGAAAATTTTTTGAAGCACCAATGTGTGACTTTTTCATTTTGACCAATGGAGCTAAGTTTACGTTGTCCACAAATGGTCAATAAATATCAAACATATATAGATGGATTTTTGCATATAATTAGGCAAATAGATAGTGCGAATTGTGGTGTAATGTATAATAATTGTACCACACATGTATGATTTTTTTCGACTTTGACCAATTGAGTTCAATTACCGTTTGTCAGAAATGGTCAAAAACCAATTAAGGTATATGCATGATCTTTTGCAAGCACTTAGGCACATAGATGGTACAAGCTGTGGTATAATGCAATCGCATAATGTTTTACGATTCTGGAGTTATAGTTAGATCGAAACGTTAAATTTTTTATAGCACAAATGCATCATTTTTGAAATTTGAACACATGAGTCAATTTCACGTTTGTCAAAAGTGGTCAATAACTGTCCATCACATATCCTACATTTTTTACACAGAAATGGGTACATAGGTGGCACATATTGTGGTGAAATAAGCTTCGATTCTGTATGACCATTCTGGGCTTATGGCTAAAAAAGTAAAAATGTTACAAGTTCAAAAATTCATATTTTAGACCTTTATTGACTGCTGTATCCCGTGGGATGATCCGGTAAACAAACTTTTTATACTTTTTGTAAAGCCCATTTGATGTTCTGTAATTTAAAAAAAACTGCATTGAAAAATGTTAATTATTCTGGAAAATATTAATCAACATATGAAATTCGGCACATATTCCGATTTTTCACACTTTACACCCCTATAAGTCAGCAAAAAATTATTTTTATGTAAAACGGTTTTCGGATTCGGAATCGGCGTAAAAATTTGTGTAATATATGTTAAAATTAAGAAAAATTATTTTTTTACTTACGTAAGGTTAAGGTGGTCCTTACAGAAACTGACTCTTAATTACTGCATACACTCGTTGGGGGGCAAGGAAGTGTACCTACATACATGTAGTATATTTCACGTAAGCTTTCGGGTTTTCTACTGCTTTAAACCAATAATTTTTTAGATTGTCTTGAGTACATCGATGTTTGCTTTTTCATTCGATTGGCTTGCAAAGTCGCTCCTATTTATTCAATCTAATCCCATAGCTACTGCATAGCTAACTTGCTGCTTTTTGAATCGTTTTTTGGTTTAATAGTTTATTTTAATCTGCAGGTCGCTTAATATACTTCGATTTTTTGCGTTGCTTAGAGAAAGTCGGATTTTTTTACAGATTTTGCTTCTTTAGGCGTATACATAGGTAGATTTTTCCTAGTTCCCTCCTTTTACTACCTTAATAATCTAGAATCCCAAGTATATTCGTCGTTTTTGTTCCATCTAACCATTTTTCTTTGCCAGTCTGTCGTCGTTACTGATGTGTGTAGTACATTAAGTTCAGGGCGACGACCACTCATGGGGTGGAGGGTCTGTGGGTATACGCCTCCACAGAAGTTGAAAACAGATTACTGTGAACCCCAGAATTCTATTTTTAGTAGTGTTTTCCAATCACTATTTCTTCAATATTGGTCCAAATTTAATGAAAATCTAGCTAAAATAGACTATCGAATAACAAAACAAGTTCTAAAGGTTTGTTGGAAACAAGCAGATTAATTGAACACTAGACTACAAACTTTTAACGGGATCACCATCCAGCTCAATCAAGTGCTGAGAAGTCATTCCTTTAGCGTTGTTTTTCTTCTCATCTCGGTAGTGACTTCTATGAAAGACAATATAATGAAATTTTAAAGGTCGACATTACAACAGAGCTTTTCGTGTGCACTTGAAAAAGACCCATAAGAAAAAATTGAATGTGGTCAAAACAGATGAGCGATATGCTGGGGTCGAATCACATGATAGTGTTGTTCATCTGATTTGACTCCGTACGATTTTTTGTGGTAATGGCGTTGTGAAGTCCTAAGTTTACAACGCGCACCATATGCCGTGCTACTAGGTAATCGTCACTTTAAAATTGCACTACATTGGCCTTCAGAAAAGCCTAGAAATAATAACGAAAACAATGCTTCCTATAAAGAATGATTTCAGCGGTTGATTGAGATGTGAGGGTGGCGATCACACATGGGTGTGCAGGAGGTTTGCGGGAGTTTACACCCTTGGCAGAAATAAAAAAAACCTCGCAGATTACTGTAGACCCGCAGAATTCTATTTTTAGAAATATTTTTAGCCACTTTTTGCAATTCCAATCAACTAGACCCCCCAAATTTTTTTGCTGCCTAAATACGATGATCTCGCAGGACTACCTACACAGTGTAGTCTTTGACTAACTTTCTCGTTTTTAAAACTGAAGCTGGGCTTTTTTCAGAAAGCTTAGTTGAAAAAACACGATAATGATCGTTGCGAGGGAGTCGGTTTTATGGGATGGAGAACCATCTAATAAAGAGGTAAGCTATAGAATTGGTCGACTTTCACCTGGTAGATCTACGAGTATGTAAACTTGCATCAAGTTTAGACTAATGCTTTGAATGGGAAATTTGAATAATGACTGAAAATATGCTCAAGTAATAAGAGGACGTTCATCAACCTTTTTTACTTTTATTTTCCTGAAAAGTTTTTGGCAAAATCCTTCAGGGTACCAAAACTTCTGATGCACCACTGCTTGTTACGCTCTTGATTCGTAAAAAAGCTGCCTTATAAAATCTTTGTAATAGTACTTTTACGTAAAATACCCATTGTTATTTATTAAAGAATTATATTTATGCAGCATAGTAAGCGATAAAGATGCGACGTTATTTAACCAATAGTAAGCTTTCTTTGGAAAAATTTCACTGTACTTTGCAGTCTTCCTCTTTCCATTCTTCTTTATTTTCTGACGGCAGTGCTTTATTGTTTAGGACCGCTTCCACAGCCTCAGTTCGTTTCTGTCTGTCTTCCTGTTTTTTCTTGTCACGTCTTTTCTTCCATAGTATCATTTCCTGATCATATACATCTTTTTCAGCATCAGCGAAATCACTACAAACCTTAAATAGTTTGCACATGATCTAATAAAATAGACGAATACAACTTACGCTTAGAAATCGTATTATAAAAATTTACTGGAATGTTTGTATAAACTTATTTTATATTTTAATCAAGTTTGGGCATTAAGTTTAAAAAAATTCACCGACAAGATGGCAGATTGCGCTTAACGCATTGAATTTACACATAATTACCATAAGTTTTCGGCTTAATGTCTCTAAAAATTCTTAAAATCTATGTGACACTGAACACAGAAGTAGTATGTAGGGGGGGGGGGGTCGCAAGCGTAATTTGGGGGCGCCACACGTTATAACATAGGACGATTCTCCTATCTTTTCTACACGGGGGCGCCATGCGGGTGACCGCCTTCGGCTACCCCCGCTTTTCCCCTGGGAAATTTCTCCGGGGGAATAGGTGGGACTAGTCACCCAGGCTGGGGGAGGGAGCGCCCGCCCAGGGCCAGGGGCCCAGGGCCATGCAGAGGAAAGTGCGGGTGACCGCCTTCGGCTACCCCCGCTTATGTTTCATAGAATTGGAAAAATTCGCCGAGATGGGAATCGAACAATCGACCTGCGCGTTCAAAGATTAACCGCTTAACCGCTGAGCGATTTTGCTTGTTTGTATAAATGTAAGTATTATTCATAATATAAAGTTGGCATATCCTAACTAATTTTCAAGCAGTGAAATTTTTATAGGCGATATCTGAAATGCAGTTAACTATTGTTTTTCCGAACTCAAAAGGCACAGGTTTATCTTGATCACTGTTAACGTTCACTTCAATTTTATTGAATGATTTTTGAGCACAGGTATATAATGTGGACTAATATATGCGTGATTAACAATATCCATATACTTTCCTTCTATATTCACAACCTGCAAAAGCGGTGCAAAAATATTTCCAACAATTTGAGGCTCAACTATATCACAATATACATAAAAATTATGCATTTCACCTAGCATGTCAGGCAGGGGCGGATTTAGGGGGGGCGGGGGGGCGGCCGCCCCCCCCATTGGCCCAAAATAGTGCGAAAAATTAAGCATTTTTGAGCGATTTTTAGCGATTTTCGGGTCAAAACGGCTGATTTTTCCGCCCAAATCAGGGTTCCGCCCCCCTTAGGGGTACCGCCCCCACCTTAGGAAAATCCTAGATCCGCCACTGATGTCAGGCGAATGGTGCGCAACTATGTTCAATTCTTTTTTCACAGTATAATCTATGTTACTTCATCCATGTCATCAGTATTAATCTAAAAATTAGCAAAGTTTGGAATATTTTTTTGTAAAGTTTGGAATATTTTTTGTAGAGTTTGAAATATTTGTTGTAGAATTTGGAATATTCTTTGTAAAGTTTGGAATATTCTTTGTAAAGTTTGGAATATTTTTTGTAAAGTTTTGAATATTTTTTGTAAAGTTTCGAATATTTTTTGTAAAGTTTGGAATATATTTTACATGCTTAAGCATAGTACTTTTGTAAAGTTTGAAAAATTTTTTGTAAAGTTTGGAATATTTTTTGTAAAGTTTGGAATGTTTTTTGTAAAGTTTGGAATATTTTTTGTAAAGTTTGGAATGTTTTTTGTAAAGTTTGGAATATTTTTTGTAAACTTTGGAATATTTTTTGTTAAATTTGGAACTTTTTGTTAAGTTTGGAATATTTTGTATCTAATCTGCATTTCTCAAGCATCTTTGACACTATTATTATATGCCCTGTGCAATTCATGCTTTTGTTTTGCACCTGTAAGGATTGATTTTCCGCTTGAGAACGTTGTTTTTTAATTTAATATTGGCGATAAAGTCCGACTGAGTAAAGTTAAGCGTGCTTTTGAAAAAGGATTTTGGCCCAAGTGGACAGAGGAATTTTTCATAATTAAGGAGAGGTTTACTCGCACACCGCCCGTTTGCGTTTTATTAGACCAAATGGGCGTAAAAGTCAAGGGTATTTTTTACAAACACGAACTGCAAAAATTGATATATCCTCGGATGACTTGTTTATTGTTGAAAAGATTTTGAAAACGCGTAAGGAAGGCAATAAAACTGATTATTTAGTGCGCTGGTGAGGGTACCCAGAAAAATTAGATTCCTGGGTCTCAAACCTGATAAAGTTATAAACGTCTAAAAAGGGCGCCTAAAGGCCAGATTTTATTATGCAAATCTATTCATATCATCAGTATGGATCTAAAAAATTTACAGTTGCAACATTTTTGTAAAATTCAGAATATTATTTGTAAAGTTTGGGATAAAGTATGTAAAGTTTGGAATCTTTTTTGTAAAGTTTGAAAATTTTTTGTAAAGTTTGGAATATTTTTTGTAAAGTTTGGAATATTTTTTGTAAAGTTTGGAATATATTTTACATGCTTAAGCATAGTACTTTTGTAAAGGTTAAAAATTTTTTGTAAGGTTTGGAATATTTTTTGAAAGTTTGGAAAATTTTTTGTAAAGTTTGGAAAATCTTTTGTAAAGTTTGGAATATTTTTTGTAAAGTTTGGAAATTTTACTATTTAATTTGGCATTGCTCGAGCATGCTATCTTTTTGCACCAGTGAAAATCAATTTTCCGCTTGTAAAGAGCAAAAATGTCACATTTCGAAATTTATACACTAAACCAGGGAATAATTCTACTTCGTACATGCATTTTCTTTTCACTAGCTCATAAAATTTGCAAAGATTAATGCGGACCTGTAAATTTACCAAACCTGCAAACATATGAGGTTTCACCTTTCAATCATCACTTTTAGCATTTAATGCATTAACACGCCCGGAAAAGGGCGATCTATGCCTGCTGTGTAACTAGGGGGGAATTCTTAGGCCGTGAGGCTAGGGTTTACTTTGCAAACCTTCACACATAAGCGATTGATGAATACATAACTTCATCTGTGTCATCAGTATTAATCTAAAAATTTCTAAAGTTTACAAGAACTTTTTCAAACTTTACAAAAAATATTCCAAAGCTTACAAAAAATTTTCCAAACTTTACAAAAAATATTCCAAACCTTACAAAAAAATATTCCAAACTTTACAAAAAATATTCCAAACTTTACAAAAAATATTCCAAACTTTACAAAAAATTTTCAAACTTTACAAAAAAGATTCCAAACTTTACAAACTTTATCCCAAACTTTACAAATAATATTCTGAATTTTACAAAAATGTTGCAACTGTAAATTTTTTAGATCCATACTGATGATATGAATAGACTTGCATAATAAAATCTGGCCTTTAGGCGCCCTTTTTAGACGTTTATAACTTTATCAGGTTTGAGACCCAGGAATCTAATTTTTCTGGGTACCCTCAGCAGCGCACTAAATAATCAGTTTTATTGCCTTCCTTACGCGTTTTCAAAATCTTTTCAACAATAAACAAGTCATCCGAGGATATATCAATTTTTGCAGTTCGTGTTTGTAAAAAATACCCTTGACTTTTACGCCCATTTGGTCTAATAAAACGCAAACGGGCGGTGTGCGAGTAAACCTCTCCTTAATTATGAAAAATTCCTCTGTCCACTTGGGCCAAAATCCTTTTTCAAAAGCACGCTTAACTTTACTCAGTCGGACTTTATCGCCAATATTAAATTAAAAAACAACGTTCTCAAGCGGAAAATCAATCCTTACAGGTGCAAAACAAAAGCATGAATTGCACAGGGCATATAATAATAGTGTCAAAGATGCTTGAGAAATGCAGATTAGATACAAAATATTCCAAACTTAACAAAAAGTTCCAAATTTAACAAAAAATATTCCAAAGTTTACAAAAAATATTCCAAACTTTACAAAAAACATTCCAAACTTTACAAAAAATATTCCAAACTTTACAAAAAAACATTCCAAACTTTACAAAAAATATTCCAAACTTTACAAAAAATTTTTCAAACTTTACAAAAGTACTATGCTTAAGCATGTAAAATATATTCCAAACTTTACAAAAAATATTCGAAACTTTACAAAAAATATTCCAAACTTTACAAAAAATATTCCAAACTTTACAAAGAATATTCCAAACTTTACAAAGAATATTCCAAATTCTACAACAAATATTTCAAACTCTACAAAAAATATTCCAAACTTTACAAAAAAATATTCCAAACTTTGCCAATTTTTAGATTAATACTGATGACATGGATGAAGTAACATAGATTATACTGTGAAAAAAGAATTGAACATAGTTGCGCACCATTCGCCTGACATCAGTGGCGGATCTAGGATTTTCCTAAGGTGGGGGCGGTACCCCTAAGGGGGGGCGGAACCCTGATTTGGGCGGAAAAATCAGCCGTTTTGACCCGAAAATCGCTAAAAATCGCTCAAAAATGCTTAATTTTTCGCACTATTTTGGGCCAATGCAGGGGGCGGCCGCCCCCCGCCCCCCCCTAAATCCGCCCCTGCCTGACATGCTAGGTGAAATGCATAATTTTTATGTATATTGTGATATAGTTGAGCCTCAAATTGTTGGAAATATTTTTGCACCGCTTTTGCAGGTTGTGAATATGGAAGGAAAGTATATGGATATTGTTAATCACGCATATATTAGTCCACATTATATACCTGTGCTCAAAAATCATTCAATAAAATTGAAGTGAACGTTAACAGTGATCAAGATAAACCTGTGCCTTTTGAGTTCGGAAAAACAATAGTTAACTGCATTTCAGATATCGCCTATAAAAATTTCACTGCTTGAAAATTAGTTAGGATATGCCAACTTTATATTATGAATAATACTTACATTTATACAAACAAGCAAAATCGCTCAGCGGTTAAGCGGTTAATCTTTGAACGCGCAGGTCGATTGTTCGATTCCCATCTCGGCGACTTTTTCCAATTCTATGAAACATAAGCGGGGGTAGCCGAAGGCGGTCACCCGCACTTTCCTCTCCATGGCCCTGGGCCCCTGGCCCTGGGCGGGCGCTCCCTCCCCCAGCCTGGGTGACTAGTCCCACCTATTCCCCCGGAGAAATTTCCTAGGGGGAAAAGCGGGGGTAGCCGAAGGCGGTCACCCGCATGGCGCCCCCGTGTAGAAAAGATAGGAGAATCGTCCTATGTTATAACGTGTGGCGCCCCCAAATTACGCTTGCGACCCCCTCCCCCTACATACTACTACAGACTGTATTGTGATCTACAAGAGGATACCGGCAATCGGTTATGAGTTTGCTTTGCATCATTTATAAATCGATAATGTACATATATATCTTGTAGGTGCCAATTTCTATCGGAAAATTGAGTCTACCAAGGAGAAAAATTAATTTTATGCTACAAAAATTAATTCATTTCAGTAAAAGCTTCTTAATCGCTAAATCATAAGTCTTATTCATAATTCTTGAATAGAGTAATTTTGTTAAAATTCTCCTGATAAACGATACCTCCTAAATTAAAATAAGTTCGTATGAATTCCGAATGTGATGAATCCATCAATTTTAATTGCATATATCTTAGCATAAAAAATCATATCAAGTTTGATTCTCAAGCCTTCGTAACTTTACTAAAAATGTAGGTAGAGTCTCTTTGTCCCAACCTTTTTTCTATATTTCTATACAAATTTCCCCTACTTTCGCAGAATTTTGAATTATTTCATCTTTAATTTTAAACATTCTTGCGGGATGCGATAAAAACTGTTGAACCGCTTTATTTGCGAATTTGATTATCTTATTCGGTGGTCTAACAAATGTTGCAATGTGCCTGATTTTTGAAAAATAATATGTATCTAGAAAATTCGCTATGGACTCCAAAGAAAATTCGCATGTTGGCTGTGTGTGTATGTATGTGTATGTTGTTTGTATATGTTACATTCACATTTATAATTAACTATATTTATATTTAAAAGCTAAATAACTTACTGTTGAGGCACCTACAATATAACCATCCGAAATAATAGTTAGGCGTTAAGATAGGGAATATTGATAAAAAATATGAATAGACGACAACCACTAAGCGATAAATGGCTTATTCTTCTATCAGAAGATCGAATAGCGAGAAATTGAGAATTTCAATGATTAGATAAGTTCTTTTCTAGCTTGCTTTGAATACTTCTAAATGCTTCATTGCTTTTTGACACAATATTCGTACTCTACAATATAAAATTATTTCCTTTTTTTCCAATTTTTTGATATGGTCCAATAAAATAATTAGCCACTAAAATATTAGAAAATAGAATAGATCTATCTGATGGGTCAAATATGATCACTTTCAAGAATCGTGCGAATCATACCAGATTCTTTTGATCTCTGCCCAAATGTTAAGGAAGGCGTAGTAAACAAAGTTGATTCAAAAGAATTAATTGTTTCCCAAATGCGAGTGCATATCGCCTTATTGCAAAATTCGTACTTTTTATAATTTTTCACTAGTACACGAAACGCAAGTTTCTCAATTGTCTTTAACGGAAATTATTTTTATTCCTATTTTTGATATGCTAATGATGACTAATTCATCAATCAAAACTGTTTTCGAGCTTAATATGCATAGTCTCGTCCAAAAGCCTCGAATTCATCTCGGTACAGCATAAATATCAAATTGCCATAAGAATTGTGGACTTGTAAACTTTAGAGCCCATTATTTCATCAGTAATGATTCGACTTTTATGAAAAAAACTTCCGCGCCTTCTTTGCTTTAAAACTATATTTATTTATTTCTTAAAGTGAACACATTGGGTATAAAAGTGACAGCGATTTATTAATTTGATATTTTTACTCAATGAGCATTACCTGCCTGTCTCTCCATGTAGTAGTTTCGCGCCACATACGTCCAATATAAGAGAAAAGCTGTTGTTGAGTCATAGATGGATTTTGGCGTTTAAACAACCAATAAGTATTACGGAAGTAAATGTCATAAGCCGTGACACTCCGTTTCGGTTTGCCTGTATTCATTTTGCGTCGAAAGCGCGATTTTCGTTTTAAGCCCAAATCTTTAAGCATATCAGGTCCTTTTTCCCATCTACCTGCTTCCGGCATCGCCATTTTACTCTGATTTCTGAAGGCAAAAAGTCGTTTCTGTGACTACGCAATGTTGCATAGGTACCTGACTAAAGTTAAACCATTTTTCTCCTCTTGTAGATACACGACCAGACATGACATGCACGTGAGGGAGGAATTGGGGGTCGAGATCATAGATGCACAACAAGGCCGGTCTGGGGGAAGAGCTGCTAGAAAAAATTTTGAAACAAAATGACCTTATAAACTAGTATAAATGCTAAAATAAGATGAAAACTATGTTCTTTCACAGTTTCTGGTCAATTTCGAACACTTTCGTGGACAAATTTGGATTTTCAACCATTTTTAACTCTATTTTGCCTTAATTTCTAATGTAGATTTCGCACTTTTTAATTCTGGAGAAGTCTAGTAGATTCCAGACCTCACGTGCATGTCTGATCTGACTCCTTCTCTGATTAATAAGAGTTAAAAATCTTTCAGGACAGTTCAAGAAATTGGGAAAATTTTAGAACTCTCCCACATTTGATTAACTAAAAACTACTTAAGTGCTGAACTGCAAAAGTGTCAAATATTCTGGTCAGCCTTCAAAGTAAAAATTTCAAAAATTTTGTAATGCTACGCAAAAAATTATACCTTGTATCCAGGGGCGACTTCAAGGGGGGTGGGCGGGGCGGCCCGTCCCCCTGCCATTGGGGCCAAAAATATTTGGCGAGATAAAGAATGGATATGCAATTTGCAACGATTTCTGGCCGTCAGTGACCATAATTTCTCTAATTTTTCCAGCGCGACGCGTCGGATGATATCTATTAAAGACATTTATTTACTTTCTTGGCGACCTGGAAGAACGGTTTTTTTGTATTCGTCAAAGATTTTTCCCGATGTACAAAGACTTTTCGGGACCGTCTTTGTACAAGTAAAAAGATTTTTGGGAAGACAAAAACTGCAAAAAAGGTCTAAAATGCGCAAAATATTTGGCGCTTCGCGCCGAAATGAGTAATTGTGTGTCCTTTATATCTTTATAATAGCAGAAATCGCATTTCTAAAGGAAAAATGTCAAATTTTTCGCGCTTCGCGCCGTTTTAAGACGATTCTTAGTGATTTTCGCCCTTAAAGACCCAGAAATTAGCTAAAACACACTACCAAAGGTCGAACAACTCTGTTTTTACCACACTAAAGTCGCTACCGTACTATATCATAGTACCCAAAAATGTGTGTATACAAAATGTACAAATACTTTTAAGTGACCATCGTTGTACAGGTACAAACGGACCTTTTTCAAAAAAAGTTTGTCTGGAAGCCATTTTCTGTTCATGTAGGTTTCAAAACTATTTTAACAGCCGAAACAGCTATTTTTGCATAGTTTTCTTCTATTTTCAATTCAAGATTTTAATGTTTCGCATCAGATGCTATAAATACAGAAAATTAAGCAGTAAATCATGCTTCTAGACGTTTATCCGCCTTAATTTCACAAATTTTTCGGCGCTCCGCCCCAAATTTTTGTTTAAGTCAAAGAAAATTAATGATTTTTCCGCACGAAATTGTCTAAAATTTTAAAATTTTAAGAAAAAATATTACGTCAAAAGTGATTTTATGTAAAAGTATACAATGTAAAACACCGAAATAACGCTATTTCGTGCGTTAGGGGCAAATTTTTGGACCTATTTTAGACTGTTTTTGGAAAAGTTGGGATACCGTCCCCCCGCCCGTAGCCCGTAGGAAAATCCTACATCCGCCACTGCTTATATACGATTCCTCCTTTTACAAACTCGAGATTCCATTTGATAACTGCTCGGTATCATAGATAGACAGCACCTAATTCCGGGAGGGGGTGTGCAAGATTTTTCAAAGGTCAAACAATGGTCTTAAAAATGATGGCATGGCGAAAAAACATCATTTTTCTACGTTTCTCATCGAGCACTATCCATTGGCATCAAAAAATTGCGAAAAAAACAATAAAATTCAAAAGTTGGATTCTGGGGAAGGGTATTTTTGTTTATAGGGGGTATTTGGGCTTCTGGGGGTGAGCCCCTAGACCCCCACGCCCATTTGTGCTTGGGAGTACCCAGCGTTGTGTGCACAACATATGCATTTAATTCTCCGCCTGGAACCGTATGTATTGCTTCGCGGAAACTTGTTGGACAGACAGCTATTACTTTCATTTAGTGCAATTTTTTATGCTCTTTCTGAATATGTATGTTATTTTCTTCGAAAATCATTTTTGAAAGAGGTATAATAAAAAACTATCACATTGCATAAGAATAGCACCTGTTGGACATTATGCAAAAGCAAGAAAAAGTAGATTTCTGTTGTGTTAAACACATCCAGGGGATGCATTTAAAGAGCTGGAGAGGAATAAACCACTAAATTTTCTTATTATAACCTTATTTTCCCATCTTGAGTTTTTGTGATATCACTGTGAATAGGCCAAAAAATGCCTATTTCTTACTACTCTATAACTCCTCTTCGAGCTAAACCATTAAAAACGATGTAACTGAAGCCAAAACGAGGCTAGCCAAAGTTTTGGACACAGGGATAAAGTAGAATAGAAAAAAATGCCACGAAAGTGATTCATTATGCTTCCGGCATAGGACACGGTAAACGGAGGGTTAATAAAGTTTCAAAACTTTAAAAAGTCAGTTTGTCCGAGTGTCAACATCACGTTAGCAATATTTGTCTCTGCAAATATATTAAAACTGTTAGTCCAGACTGTTTGGTGGCCTTCCTATACACATCTGCTCATTGTCGAATCCTCTTCGCATTTACTTTTTATTTCAGCGTGTTTTTATGCGTCATTTTACCATGAATTACTGCAGTGCAGTCCAGCAAAGAGTCTGATATTTTTTAAATGTACGGAGTAAATACGGTGCAGCATGAATAGTGATCAATCGTTGCAGCATTTATAGCCAGTGGCGTTGGCACTGCAAAGATTAGATTATAACAAAAACATTCAGTCCTGGAACTGTAATAGGAATCAGCTGAGATTTAGGATTTGCTATAATTCGTTGAGATTTTTGGTTGAAGCCAAAATTATTTCTTTACGACTCTGTCTTTTCTTTAGTTTGGGAGGTTTAGTCTGTGCGGAACAGCAGCCCCTTTATCACGGGTTGTTGCATTCCTTGGTCAACGTTTTTGAGCTAGCGTTGCCAAATGTACAACCTTTGAGTATGGTTCTATTATTTTTCAGCAACTTAAATTATTGTGAATCAAATAATATCAACGATAGACAGCTAAAAGGGCTCTAAAATAAAATAAGTTACATTTGACTATCTCAAGATTCTGTATAGTCACAGGATTTTAAAGGCAAATAATGCTTCTGGCAGATACATTCATTACTCAAAAAAATGACTTCAGCCTAACTTATTGTAGCTGAATGGCAGCTTAGTCTGCATAAATAAAACGTTGCTACCTTTTCACAAAGGTCATAGGCTCTTGAACAAAGCAAACCGCGTCTAATTTGGTCCAGTATTGAAGAAGTTAAAGGACCAATATGTCATTCGTTTTTTGAGCCACCCTGTTTATATATTACGTATATATCTATATACCTATACGCTTAAGCATGCAAGACCGGGCGCGGTACCTAAGCCCGAGCCAGGTTTTTTTTAGCCCGGTCGATCACTGGTGCTCAGACCAATGGCTTCCCGGAATGCATTATAAAGCAAGGCGATATCCATTAAAATTCATGATTTTCCGTGTTAAATAATCATTTACAAGTTGACTGATTTGAAAAATACGTACTTGTGTATGTGCAATGAACGTCAACATAGAGAGCCTCACCTTGAAAATTTAACGTTAGGATAATGTTGCGCTCTTGCGATTCTAGAAAATTATTGACCAGAGCTTCTGACCGAACCAACCCAGTGTTTAGAAATTATGCCTGGATTAAATTATAATTGTAAACTAGATTGTAATCCAATCGCTAATTTTAAAATTAAGTTAAAAATCATTTAAAACGGCTCTTTCTGAAATCGAACAATTTAGTTTTCTTTGTCTGTTCGTGGGCAAGCAAGGGCGTTACTGATCACCGTAAATGTATCGGCTAGCCGCCGACCAGTCTGTGGTGTCGACCACAGAGCGGTTTTGAGCCAAAATGACGCCAAAACTGATGGGAATGCTAAATATGTATGGATATTTATTCTAAGTTTCTGGTCAGTTTCTAGCATTTTTGCGATAAAATTTTGATTCTCAATTATTTATGGCCTGTATTTTGTCTTATTTTTCCAATAAAATTCTCTTTTTTATTACTGGGAATCAGGTCCTCCCAAAACTCCACGTGAATGCCTGATTGTAACTCAATCAAATCGAGTCATCGAATCGAATAACATAGGTTTCTCGTAGACAATGTCCAACTGCAAACTGTCGCTATTCTTGAATATTTTGATCATTTTTTTAATTTTTTTAATCAACAGTCGTCGTATGCATGTACATACATATGAATAATGAAAACGTATCTGATTTTATTTTCGGCAAAGTACCCGCTTATGCCATTTGAAATAAAAAATTTCAGCTTGATATTTTTTAATTGATAATTTTTCTTATACGAGGATTGCTGTCGAGTTATGATTCGAAGAAGAAAAGTGCTCCTGCATACTGTACTTAGTACTAAATATGCTGAACGTGTTTACGCCGAAAATTTTCGCATTGGTGTTCGGTCAGCAGCTGACGACTCTTGAAATTGGTTGGTTATGGCGCTGCGAAGCTAAGACGCCGAAAATGATTATACAGCCGTCATGTGTTTTTAATGACAAATGTGTGAAATGGCACCTAGCGGTCTGGTAAGCATCGTTTAAATATGAATAGATATGACCAAAAGACAAATGGAGCAATTGCCTTTTTCCTGACTGGAAACCTGCTGCGCGTAAACCAAAAAATATTAGCATACACATAAAAACATTATGATTGATAGTTAAGCTAGGTGCAACGGAAAGTGAGCAATTAATTACATTACTACGTTAGCTAAATTTTTCAAAAATGATCATTCCTTCCATTTTGAATCAATTATTAGTCAAGGCTGAATTTCTTCTATCATGCGACTACATCGTTAAGTCATGTAAAATTTCATTTTTCAATGTACAGATTTTAAATAGTGCAAATAGCATATCTCTGGAAAATAAAGTGGAAAATACATAGAAGGACCTCTGCTTCGAATACTCATACAAGGGACGGAATCTCTCTAATATTTTAATACCACGAATTATTGTGAGACTGTCCGATCATCCTTATGTTTTTTCAGTTAAACTTCTAATTTTAGTTGAAAGGCAGTTGCGGGGTATTTCTTCAGAAAGCTATATTTATTGAATGGATCTAAGAAATATACATATATAAGATCTTTCACATCTTACAAATCTTTCTGTTTTACAATTGCTGGTCAGTCTCCAATTAATGTGTTGATTTATTACCACAAACTCAAAAAGTACTGTAAATGTTTGACTAATTTTTCAATTGACTTATTTACCTTTAAGTTTGCATTAATCCTTTCAAATTTAACGCATTTAATTTACCACTTTAGGAGCGAAAATTTGCTTGCAAAACTAGATAAGATTTTTAGAAATTTTTCGTGGAGCTCCATCAAACTCGTGTCATGGAACGCTGAAGGTTTCTTTTAAATAAACTTATGTGTATGCATGTGTAAGTAAGTGCGATCTGCTTTCATCAGTCGGAGCACTGATCTAGTGGAAATCTGTACCACACGAAAGATACTGTGACCGATGCAAGATTTTGTTTGTAAATGTCCTCTTTTATCTCTTGTTAACGCGTATAACTTCGAAATGTTAGGCAGTTGTTACACCTATTAAAACTTACGACGACGTCGAAAAATTACATTAAGGACTCATTTGAAGAGACCATAAAGCTACTTTAAAAAATAATAGGTTCTGAATAGCATTAGAACCTATGAACGAAGTAGTTAAATTATTTTCGGGAAGCACGAGAAGCATATCTAATAACTATCTCAAACACATATTCTGAGTCAGAAAAAATCCCTACAAAAATCTTTGCTTCTAGTAATCGAAAATTTAAAATTCAAGGTTTTCTTTGCATCCAGAAAAATCTATTTTGCGCTTGGTCTTGCTATGAGGTTACAATTTTATCTGATATAATTACGATATGAAGGTGCAACTGACAAAACCGTTTGGTGCAAATATTTTAGGTGAATTTCATTTGGAATACTAAATTATATTTTTATAATGAATATTTCGCAGGATATTGTGGAGCAGTCCTATAAACTGAATCGGCTCACACCTGGGCGTGGGGGCTTTAGGGGTATGCACCCCTCCCGTAAGAAACCAAAATACTCCCCCCCCAGAAATCAAAATACCCCCAGAATTCAATTTTTGAAATTTTTTAAAATTTTTTCCGCAATTTTTTGATCCCAATGGATAGTGCTTGATGAGAAACGTTGAAATATAGTGTAATTTCGCCATACCACCATTTTAAAGGTAATTTTTTTACCTTTGACAAATCTTGCACCCTCCCAGAATCTTCTTGCTGCCCACGTATGAATTGACTGACGACTGACTTTGTTTTGTTGTAGTCCTGCTTATCGCGATATTTCGGAATTTCGAAATCTTGATTGCAAAAATCATTGAAGAGGAACGTGAGGAACACAAAATAATCTGTATGATAAACCTATATATTCCTGCGTTAATTTTGCACTTTGTAAATTATGCAAAATTTGTTCTATCACGTGCAAAGTCTTGATTTGATTTTGATGGTATATGTCTATTCTTCCTTCACACACTACACCATCCGGACTAAGCAACACGCTTTTATAGGTTCTAGTTGTTTCTTAGAAATCAAACGAACATTCTGAAAGAAGCAAAACTTCAGAGCAAACTGCAAATATGATTTAGAATAGTAGGTACATCGTATAAAGGATGGCAAAATTTCATAGCAAGCCTTAATTATTGGTTCTGTTGGAAAAAAGCCGATTGCTCATAAATTCATAGCTTATGATCGGAATGAAATCCGAGGAATAAGGCGACAAGCTGTCTAGCTTGAGCCTAATGCATTTATATTTAATCCTGCTTCGAGCATGCACCTAGCGTCCGAAACATTTGTTTTCGTTTATTCATTTCGGCCAACTGGCCAGCATTTTTTATGCTTTGACTGCCTCGCTTTAGGTTTCTTATTAGCCACTTCGTCCAAGTTTGACAATATGCAAAAGCGCATTTTTTTCAGCGCAGTCTTACAGTAGGCATTATGTTACAGTATGACATAAGCAGCAATTTATCTATGGCAAACTCCTTTGCCATCCAATACCTCATCCTTTGCACATAATAAATGCAATGAACATAATTCAACATATTGGCCATTAGCCTCACTTATGATCATAAGCTGAGGAAAAGAATAGAGAATTATTAATATTTTTAGTATGCTTGTTTTCTAGTTCGGCACAGGTTGCGTTCGCATATATAAATAACTGGCATATCTTGCTTGTCTGATTCAAACTTGTTTGGAAATTGTCTTCTGAGTGTACGCGCATTCAAGAAATATGAACGAATTCGGCTGCAACACTTTACTTGATTGCTCGATTCAGGGACATTCTACGAGCAGCATTTATAGTAAACTGTTATTTCGTTGGAATTTAAGATATCATGGATTACAGGCTTAATATCATTTTGACTAAGAGGAAATTCATTCAGATTTTGCTTATTTGTTTATTTTTCTTCGCTGATTAATTTATTCGTTTAACGCTTACCGGTTCATTTTTGTTTTATATATCTATGTAAAGTTGAATCTGTCTATTGTACTTATTTATTTATTTATTTATTTATTTATTTATCTATTTGTTTTTTATTTATTTTATCATTCATTTATTTATGCACTGGCAACCAAAATGCTCCGATAAACCAAATAAGGACGAATATACTTGGAATTATACATCATTAAGGACATAAAAGGAGGACACTAGGGAAACGTTACCTATGTGTACCTGTGAAAATTTTAATAATCTACAAAAAATAGAATTCTGCTAAAAAACGCGAAAAATCGAAATATATTCTGCGGCCTGCAGAAAAGAGTTGCGCCTCCGTCGAAAAAATAAATTACATGTATAGCTTATCCCTTGAAATGAAGTGGTTACTGCGATTGGATTGGCTGAAGATTAGATTAGATTAGCTAAATATTAATTATATATTGAAAGAAAAATTTAATGTTGAAAAAAGCTAAATCGGTTATTAACACACATCAAAGCTTCTTCATAATCTCTTTCTCTCAGTCAGTGAACAGTATTTTGTGAAGACACGTTTAGGCCGCAGAATACACTTCGTTTTTTGCGTTTTTTCAGCAGAAGTCTATTTTTTGCATTCTTACAACTTTCACAGGTGCATACATAGGTAGCTTTTCCCTAGTCCCCGCCTTTTATGTCCTTAATGATGCATGATTCCAACGTCCCAGTCCCTACTTTTTCCTCAAAAAAATTCTACAAATGTTCGGCAGAAATCCAACAAGACACACCATACGGAGAGATAAAACAAGCCGCCCCTGCTCCACTGCCATAAAATCCACTTATCTTTAACAATTTCTGTTAAAGCGCCCTATAATTAATAAAATAATTACATAGCGCGCGTTGACCGGTGAGCGAAAATACAATGCTAATTGAAAACGGTCAGCAATCAAAAATGTACAAATCACTACGTAAATGTGACCTAACGACATCACTACGTTAATGTGACCAAATGACAAAATATCTACGTTGCATGTTAAAATTACATACATTAAAATGACAAGTTTATCATTACAAGTACATATGTTTTAAATAGCACATTTTACAACACGTGTGGCATAACACATGCGCCTAATTCATACTTAGCCTCAAGAAATCTCACCAACTAAGGTCATTAAAAAATTTTAAGGCTATATTCGTAATTTTATTGTAATGAAAAAAATTTTAACAAATTAACCGTCCGCAATACTCTAAAGAAAAAGTTACTTTTCGGTTTAAACATTGCACAACTACTGAGTGTAAAAAAGATTTTAGTCGGATCCGTAACTCTGAATGTTACAATCAACGTTTATGAAAAAATTAACTCTTCACAATGGTCTCAAGACAAATAAATGTTAGATGTAAACCACTTTGCACTACTGTTGAGTATAGGCGAACGCTCCCAACTGACGTATGACGTTTGACCCTGATACATTTTCAGACTTAAGATCACGTCCACACTCATATCCGGAGAAGTTGACAGAGAAAAACAAGACAGAGACATGTTTAGCACCTCTGATTTTTAATCTTACACCTCCTGAAGAACCTCAATTTTGATGTAAATGAACACAATTCATTAACACGTGTACCCCTTAGGACGTACTTTATTTTCATTCTATTCGACTTATCCCGACTTCTAAGAGGATAAATAGGCGAAAAACGTCTTCTTATACCTTTCACCAGATTGTAAACTTTTAAAATCTAAAATTATGCCCCCATAAAGTGAAAAAATTCGGTTTGGGCCAGTTTGTAGCGCTTGAGTCGTAATGCGTTTATGTGTGAACAACCTTTGTTCCGCATCCTACTGGAGATATTGACCATTCAAAAAAGGGAAGTAAATGTGTTTTTTCACACCATGTTACACCCCTGATTTCGAACTGCACACCTCTAGAAGTAAATCAATATTTCGTTTTTGAACGCAGCTTGCTGCGATGTGTAGCACTTGGAACGTACTTCACTTTTATTCTATTCAACTCGCTTCGACTTATAATCGGAGGAGTTAGCGGAGAAATCTGAGATTGTAAACCATTAACCTGAAACTAACTTCGTATTGAGTGGAAAAAGTTTGCTGGTAAACCGGGAGTAGTCCTCATGTGGTGGTATATTTCTTTAGTCCTTGAGTGGTAGTATATTTCTAGCAGCAAAGTTTCTTGGGACTTATAACCGGCTTCGTTAGCAGTGATAAACAGGCACGTAGCTGGCCGTCCTATTTTGGGGGGGACCAACACCAATTTCGGTGGGACTAAGCCCAAAAAGGCCAAAAATAACACAAATTAACGTTTAAAAGTCGTATTTTTCCAATTTTTCTGAATTTAGGGGGTCCGGACCACACATGGGCGTGGGGGTTTGGGGGGTATACACCCCCAGAAGTTGAAATACCCCCCCCAGAAAAATTTTTTTTTGCTTTTTTAGCAATTTTTTGATGCCATTGGATAGAGCTTGATGAGAAACGTCGAAAAATGTTGTTTTTTTGCCATACGACCACTTTTAAGACCATTTTTTGGCATTTAAAAATGTTTTAACCCCCCCCCCCCAGAAATTTTTTCAGCCCCCCCCAGAATTTCGGTGCTGCCCACCTATGGTCCGGACCCCCCATTCCTCCAGAGCTACGTACCTGGATATAAAAAAGACGAAAGCGCGATTGAAATCCGTTTTATCACCCCAGATTTTCGCACTCTTTACACTGCCACTCAAGAACTAATGGAAAATTTAAAAAACAAAAGATGTTTTCAGAGAATTTCATTCTCTACAATTTTATAGCATATTTTATGAGGCGTTTAAGCTAGGTTGCCCAAAAATCGTCCTCGACAACCGTCAAATGTTTCCATATGTTATAACGTTACGCCAATACTTTACACGCTCATTTCAAAGTCGGTCTGCTTTATGCGACACCATTTTTATTTTGTTGAAATCTTTTTTCCCGGTAGCACGCATTTTTGCCGCAGTTTCCCACATAATTGAGCATCCATTGTATTTCTCAGACATCGACCTGTGTTTCAGACCAGTCAAGCGACACGGCGATCAACCAGCAAAGCTGGGCCCCATGCGACCAATTTGCCAGGCAACAGCCCCCGTGTTCGGCCCCGGGGGCTTGGCTCACCGTTGGCTCTTACAACACACCGCATACGTGCCACTCCGTTAAACCGCCGTACAGTTATATAGCGTTGATAGCCATGGCGATTCAAAGCTCCTCGAGTGGCAAAATGACGCTTAATGAGATATACAAATTTATTTTGGACACTTTCCCGTTTTACAGGCACAATCGACAAGCGTGGCAAAATAGCATCAGGCACAATTTATCATTAAACGAATGTTTTATAAAAGTTGCGAGGTGAGAAAATTGACACATAACAGGAAATGATCGTACCTAGCACATTGAAAAACGCAAAGGCGTTCATGTAGCTACAAATCGAAAGGGCAACCTATTGCTATGCTAAGGAGCGATTGTATCAGAAAGCCTTCTTTGAGTTAAAATGGCCAAAAAATAGATATACAGAAATGGAATAGCATAAAAAGTACATTAATCAGAGCTACAGCTTTTAATAAAATCAAGCGCTTGTGCAGAAAAATTTTGATTTTTACCCATTTTTCTCCAGAAGGAAAATTGAAAGGTGTTTGGAGAAAGAAACGCAAATTAGAGGTAAAAATGGACTGACATGAATATTTTTTAACAAAAGTGATCGAGACGACCTTTGAAGTGCGATTTTTGCAGTGTTTTTTAAAAACTTAATATAGATTTTTAGCTGTATCGTGGCTTATTACTGGTCCCTTTCAGGTAGGCTCTTCCCTCACCGTCCGTGCTGTGTTGTATGCACTATGGTCAGCGCTTCTGTTTGGCATCTTTTTCTCTTTAATGCCTCAGACTAAATATTAGCTAGCGACGTTCGTGAGTTGGTGAACATCTTGCGGAATTTTATCTGATTCAGACAAATGCAGTTGTTCAGAAATTTCAATTACATGTAAAATTTATATTTATATAAACAAACATTAAATTTCAGAAATAGTAATCTAAAGTTTACTTAACTTAATTTGCATAAACATAGCATATGTATGACCCGTAACCGCAAATTGTCGTGCGGTTAGAAATTCAAACCATCTAAAAACCACGATGCCGTCCAGAATTCCGATAATTTCATTTTTGAAATTTTTTATTCATGATGTTTTATGTCAACGAATAGGGCTCGATGAGGAACGTCGGAAAATGGTGCATTTGCTTTGCAATAAACTTTTTGTAACTTCTCCGTACTTTCAAAAATTTCGAAATCTACAGATCCATAGATTTTATCTGAAAAATCTTTTTAAGTACCCATTAAAATAGTCAGAAAACTCTAATATCTAATGATTTGTAGACGATTTCGAAGAAGAAATTATTTAGTGTCCTCGGTGCACGCGCATGTCTGATATTAAGGTATTTTCCAATCAATCCGGGTATGTTCGACAGCGTAGATTGATAAGTACATATATCTGTGCTGTTAAATGCAAATATTTGAATCATTTTAAATCAATCATATGGACGGAATTAAAGCTTTCCAGCCAAAAATAGACTAATTAATTTCGCAGAAAAGGCTAGAAAATTTAATACTTGCATATAAATACTTAGGAGCATAGATGGGCAGCACCACAATTCTGAAGGGGGATGTGCAAGATTTTTCAAAGGTAAAAAATGGTCTTCAAAATGGTGGTATGGCGAAAAAATACCATTTTTCAAAGTTTCTCACCGAGCACTCCATTGTCAAAAAAATTGAGAAAAAAATTTCAAAAATTGAATTGGGGGTATTCGGCCTTTAGGGGGTGCATACCCCCGCAACCCCCACGCCCACGTGTGTTTACGAACAGTAGAGGTTTAAAACCTTGTACTGATCTTAGAGATGACCGGAAGAACGGTAAGGGCAGCTATTGGAGTTTACATCCGAACAGTGTAAGCATGTTTGATAATGGAAGTTTCCTGAGACGCCGACGTCGTTTCAAATGCACTGACGGAACAACTTCGTCGAACTTTCGGGAGGCTATAAAACCAAGTTTTGAACCAAAATCTTCGAAATATCACGCACAGGAGGCTACGTCTGGCGATTCCTCAATTTCGTTACTCGAAAGAGTTGTACTGCAGCTTAGAGCTATTCAGTCAGTTGCTTTGGAAAGTGGCCGCCCGTATTTGCCTAATTCGACAGCTGATCAAAGTCACAGCCAAAATTACTACAAAATGTCAAATAATGATCCAATGAAAAGTTCGCACACCTGCGATTTTGTACCTTGTGGAACTGTCACTGAATTGAATCACTCCGGTGCTTTCGGCGATCACTGCGAAATATTATTAATGCCAAAAAATCGAATCAATTTGAACTGCTTGAATTCTAGTCATCTATCATCATCAATCAATGCCAATAATTTAGTACTATCTCGGATGTCCGATTTGCGGAATGCCACCTCAGAATTGCCAACAAACGTATTGCCGTCTTGCGCGTATCAGCACCAGTCATCATGCAGATTTGCGACCTGCTGATTAAAATTCGTACCTAACTGTCGTGAAAATCGTATATTTAGGTACATACATTTGCATGATGACATTTTTCAAAAGCGATAGGTATGCAGGTAAACCTTTTATCGATGAATTGTGCGGTATTGTGTTAATAACATCCGTAATTACCGTTAGATTTTCGACAATAGCGGATCTGGAATTTCTGATAAGGGGCGGTGCGGTACCACCAAAATTTTCCAATACAGTCAAAAACAGGTCCGAAAATCCGCTATTCAATGTGCGAATAGCGTTTTTTCGCCGTTTTATATTCTCTATTTTATTTCGAAATGATTTTTTGTGCAAAAATATTTCGAGAAATTTTAGAATTTTGAGTTTTTGTGCAAAGAGTGCTTAAATTTCTTTCAAATTTACTTAAAAAACGATGTAAAGCGCCAGAAAATTGGTGAAATTTCTACAGACAGGCGTTAAGAGATATGAATTATTTCGTTATTTTTGTGTACAAATTTAGAACAACGCCTATTGAAGCATTTACCACGAAGCGCAGAAATTTTTAGAATTTGTGTTAGAAAACGGAAGAAGACTGCAAAAATATGGCTTCGATGTTGACAGGAAAGCGAATAATTATGATAAAATAAGTAACATCCGGCGCAAAGCGGCGGAAAATTTTAGGAAATTAAGAATGGCCAAAAATATCCATCCTTTATCTCGTCAAATAATTGCGGCCAAAGGGGGTGGTGTCCGTCCCCCCTTAGATCTGCTCATGATTTTCGACGTCTGGGTGAAAGAACTTGATCGTTTTCAAAATGTCATTCAAAATTTGCTATTTTTGTGTCATTCTATAATTTCATAGCACTTTTGTTTTGCTTGTTGCTTGCGTGACTAGTGTTTTAGATCCGAATTTCATTTCTCATTAGTTCAATGTGTACCGTTTAAAAATTTATCCGAGATCGTTACAATTATACGTTGATAACTTTTAAGCGCGACCACAATCAACCATATTTGCACTGCAGACAGACGTTTTATCATGCGAACACCGGAAAATTAGCCGAGGGTAAGTTGTATTGCGTATAGAATGATAATTGTGATTGTGGTGACTCCCGCTACCACCCAATTCTGCATTTCCACTTTTTCATCCCTCTAGACACATCACGGGAAGTCCTACTGGACCCACCGCGTGACGGTCACAAAAGGTGTCCAACTATGTATAACTCTGTTCCATGAAACCCCATGCATGAAACACAATCCTTGAGTAGATGTAAATCAATTACATTTGCGGTTTAAACTACAGCAGCAGTTACGATATTGTGCATAGCAATGAATAAGAGTATGAAGTCTTACTATGCAAACATGTAATACAGTAAAGTGCTTAGAAACCTCTTTCGTAGCAACAGGCCGGGTCGCTGAAAATTGATTTCCATGCACAAAGTTTCGTGTAGTTAGATCCGACTGTCCCATTAGATCCACTGACTCGAACGGAAGACTTATCATAAAAACTGAAAGTGCTTGCGAAGACAGGACCGAAACGAAGACAAAAATGCATTATAAAATTACGAACGGAAATGACTATGCGGCTAAAAATTTTTCTCCATCTCGTCGACACTATCTATAATATTAATTTCGAGTTGTGTGTAAGTGTGTGTGTGTGTGTGTGTGTGTGTGTGTGTGTGTGTGTGTGTGTGTGAGGCAAAAAAGTTTTTACTGGATAACTTTGTGATACTTATATTTTCACTCAATGGGTATTCTCGGGCGCTAATTACAATTTTTTGATTAAAATGGCTAGATCGGACTCCTGAAACCCGGAAACTACGGATTTATGTATAAGGTTTTGGTAGCTCTGACCGCTTATGCAATTGCCGCAGGGTAAAATTTTAAAGCCACCCTAAATCAACTTTTCATACGCTCTAGACTGGTGTAAACCACTTTACACTACAGTGTAAACTGATGTGATGCCGTAAGAAAAACGTGATTTACAAGTGTATTTTATCAAATATCTCAAATCGCAGCAAATAAATTTTTCCAAAGTTTTCACCAATTATTGTATATCTTATGACTGACCTTATTGTAGAATTTGAAGAAAATTCACGGATTGGTTTCTAAGATACGGGAGCCCAAAGGTACCCTATGCATAGCGTAAAATTTAGGTTTTTGTCTTTTTGCAGAAGCACAGATTGACTGTTGCTTCCAAAATTTGGCCCCTGGGGTTTCTGGGACCGCTGATTCCATATTCGCTACTTTAAATATACGATCTGGCATCATAAAACATGTATGAGACGGGCTGAAAGGAAATCACGTACGGGTACTTATAAACATGATTAATCACTGAAAAAGAGCTTGCACCAAGTCAAAATTTTTGACCTTGTAAACCAGCGCGCGTGAAATTTAATGCGAAGCAATCGAAAGCAGCAAACATGCGGCTTTCGAAAATACAAATCCAAATGTTTTTGCTTCTAGCGGCTAATTTAATATGCAACTTTTTGCATTTGTTTACAATGTGGGCAAAGTTGATACATTGTACAAAGTTGAACCCGACGCTATAAGATAGGACGTGATACAACATACTCAATGCTATACAATAGGACGTGATGTAACATACCCCATGCTATACAATAGGACGTGATATAACATGCCCCATGCGATAAGATAGGACGTGATATAACATACCCAGTGTTACAGGATAGGACGTGATATAACATACCCCATGCTACAAGATAGGACGTGATATACCATACCCAGTGCTATAACATATCCTGTGCTGTAAGATTGGTGTCCCAAAACATCAAAAATATGGTTTGCACCAAAAAATCTTTAAACATCCCAAAACATCAAAAAAATGGTTTTGACCAAAACAATTTTTTAAACACCCCAAAACATCAAAAATTTGGTTTTGACCAAAAAATTTCTTAAACCTCCAAAAACATCAAAGTTTGGTTCTGGACCTAAAGAGTTTTTTAATATTCCAAAACGTTAAAAATATGGTTATGATCAAACAAAATTTTTAAACATCCCAAACCATCTAATGGTATAATTTCCAGAACATCCCAGAACATCAAAAATATGATTTAGGATAAAGAATTCTCAGAACCATTCTATAACGTCAGAAATATGGATTTAATCAAAGAAATTGTTGACAGAAGACAGTTTTAAAAAATTTAAAAAATACAACTAACAATTTTTTTAGAAATATCCCAAAAACATCAAAAGTCCCGAAAAATAAAAAAATACAAGAGATATCTCAATCCCATACAGCTATCAGGCCTAAGTTCAGCCAGGCCAACGCCGGGCAGCTCAGCTAGATATAAAGAATATAAAAACCGCTCGCCGATCCATTGCAGAGTCATTAAATTTTCTATACTAATTACTGGTTAAGATATTATTTGTTTACAAACACTCTAGCAGATGGGGCAGCGAAGCGCCCCATTTGCTAGTACACCTTAATTTTCATGATTATCTTAGGTAGCGCGTTAGCGCGTACCTATAATATACTTGGGTACCCCTAACACCTGTGCACCTCCCCTATAGCTATAACGGGACACTTCTGGAAGGTGCGGTTTTTTTAAAGAAAGATAATAAAAAAATTCGCTGCCCGTGTTTTTTTGTTTTTCTTGAAACTCAAAACTGACTGTGTAAAGAAGGTGTAAAGTTTTTGTGTAACGTTATAATATAGGAGAAATTTTGGGACCTTTTTATCACGGCATGTGGACAACTGAGTATTGATGACTCGAACAATTAAACAGCATAGGATTATAGAGGGATGAATTCTACAGATGGCACTTTTTTTGTTTTTTGAAATTCGCATTAGTTATCGAATGGCAGTGTAAAGAGTGCGAAAATCTGGGGGTGAAAAAGCTCTTTTTGGTCGAGTTTTCAACCTGCTTATGTCTGATACTAACTCCGGTTATAAGTTTTTTAAAATGTTTTTTGACAGAAATGTAGAGCGGATCAAGGGCTACATTCTGCATATAAGCAAAGTCTTCTACGCTCTATGGTGAGTTGGATCCTGGGGTTTAAAGTTTACACTTTAGTGGATGGTTTAAAAAACGGATTTTAAGTAAGATTTCTCTGCCAAATTTTTCCGCTTATGAGTCAGTGTAAATTAAATACAGCAGTAATAAAGTGTCTCTCAGGGGCTACACATCGCAGCAAACCGCATTTAAAAAACGCAATATTGAGTTATTTATGGGGGTGTAAAGTTCGAAATCAGAGGTAAAAAATGGGCGAAAAAACACGTTTTTTTCCGAATTTTGATTAATAAATCATACCAAATAATTTTTGCAAGAGAATTTTGGCACACAGGAATGTACTACGATTTAAAAGCTACAAATTGTACCAAACCGAATTTCTTTAAACTCAATGGGGAAGTCGATACGGAATTTTAAAGTTTACAGTGTTCTAAATGATGGAAAATACGTTTTTGTTGCTTTTTTGTTCGCCACTTTCTCCGTCCAGAAGTCGGGATAAGTCCAACAGAATAAAAATAAAGTGCTCTATATCGGGTGCATGTCAAAGCAAATTGTCTATACATTAATATTTAGCGAGTGTAAAGTCAAAAATTTAGTGTTTGAAATGCGTTTCTGTCTTGTTTTTTCTGCCTGCTTCTCCGATTATGAGTCAGGGACACGATTATTAAGTCTAGAAATGGACCAGGAACCAAATTTGATATGCCAGTCTGGCGCATATGTTTACACTTTACAGTGTTGTAAAGTGGTTTACACTTATTGTTAGTTTGCCCATAGAACATTATGGAGACTTAATTTTTTTCATAAATATTAATCGTAATATCGGAACAATATCAAAATTACGAATCTGACCAAAATCTTCTTTACACTAGGTGTTTACATGAAGTTTACACTACATATGTATTTATCTTCGTTTTTGAGCATTCCAGAAACCTAATTTTTTCCTGGAGTCTAGAAATTTTCAAAGAATCAAATGTGAGACGTCACGTAGGCGCGTTTGTTTACATCCAACAGTGATGTTAAGTAGTTTACACTCATTGTTTATTTGTCCTCAGACCATTGTAGACATGCAATTTTTTCATAAATGTTGGTAATAACATCCGAGTAATATCAGATTTACAAATCGAAATAAAATCCTCTTTACACTAGGCGGTTGTGTAAAGTTTACACTGCATGTTAGCCTTTGTTCTGGAGCATTGCAAAAACCGAAATTTTTTCCTGAGATCTAAAAATTTACAGGGAATGAAATATAGGACGTCAGCTGGGCGCGTTTGTTTACACTCAACAGTGATGTAAAGTGGTTTACATCTGTGTCTATTTGTCCTTAAACCGTTATGGAGACGTATTTTTTATGAATGTTGATCGTAATATCCGAGTAATATCGAATTTACAAATCCGACTAAAATCTTCTTTACACTCGTTGCTAGTGTAAATTTTACACTATGTAATAAGCTCCATTCTAGAGCCTCACGGTAACTTATTTTTTCCCTAAAGTCGTAAAATATATATGGAAACAGATGTGATACGTCTGCTAGGGGCGCATGAAGAGTAGTGTAAAGTGATTAACACCTAATGTTAATTTGTTCTTAGAACATTATAGAGGTTTCATTTCTTAATAAATGCTGATCGTTATATCAGAGGCAATATCGAAATTATTAATTCCACTAAAATTCTATACACTCTAGTGTATAGTTTAAAATGTAAATTAAGTTTAGCTCTAGAAAGTTTTGGAAGCATATTTCTTTACAGGATGTTCTACGTAACATAAGAATTACTAATCAGAATGTTTGTTTCTTCTACAACTAGTAGTTTTGTAAAGTTTAAACCATTCAATTATTAGAAGAACCGCACAGTAAATGAAATCTAGTATTGTATTTCCAAATCTTGCTAATTAAAAGTAGGGTACTAGCAAAGAAAAATGCTCCGATGGAACAAAAAAGGGAATATACTTGGGATTGAGAATTATCGAGGATGTAAAAGGAGGGGACTAGGAAAAATCTCCTTATGTTATTTGCCAAAAATCGCAAAATATGTTAAAAACCAGACTTTCTCTAAACAATGCAAAAGATCGAAGTATATTCTGCGGCCTCCCAATAGAAATAAACTATTTACCAAAAAATTGATTGAAAAAAGCAGCGAATTAGCAATGCAGTAGCTAAGCGAATTGAATGAAATAGTACATATCGATGCATTCAAGACAATCGATGATATTGTTGGTTCAAAGCAGTAGGAAACACTGAAGCTGACGTGCAACAGACCTTATGTAGATATGTACTCTTTTACACATGTCTACAACAATTGTTTACTAAACTTTTACATTTTTCAAAGACCGCAGAATATACTTCTATTTTTTGCATTGTTTAGAGAAAGTCTGATTTTTAACATATTTTGCGATTTTTGGCATATAACATAGGGAGATTTTTCCTAGTCCCCTCCTTTTACATCCTCGATAATTCTCAATCCCAAGTATATTTCCCTTTTTTGTTCCATCGGAGCATTTTTCTTTGCTAGTACCCATATAACTGAAGTGCACATTGCACGTTTCCTTTTGAATTAGGAACTTCTATAGTTTGTTTCATTTGTCCGAGAGCTTTTTCAGTAAATGTCTTCGGAGGCTACAGTAACCCCTTATTTTACTTACTGTAGGTCGCTAGATCTCACTGTAGCTACTTAGCAAAGAAGGGTTTTTCAAATTCATTTTTTTGCGACATAATTTATTCTTGTCTTCCAACAGATCAATCAACTTACAGATAAAAATCGCGCATTCAGCTTATCCTAAGTTGACACTCTGAACACAATAGACTATGATGCTAAGAAACGCCTTGAACTCCCGCATATGTAGCTCAGTGGTAACACGGTTGCTTGTCGTCGAAGCAACCCAGGTTCGATTCCAGCCGATAGCTTTTTATTTAGCGCACTTACTGTAATATGTCCCAGCACCGATTAAATGCCTAAATTAAATTTATATGGACGGATTAGTGCATTGAAAATGAAAGGAATCCAGCCACTTGCCCTCACTGGGCTGACCTGCTGAATTGCAGTATGTAAATCGTCTGTTTCGCTCACTGTAGTCCTAAGAAAAAATTTACTAAAAAGCTCTCGAATAAATATTTACTAAAAAACTCTCGAATAATCTCCACAAAAGAGAAAAGACACATATGTAGCACCACACACGCGCTTAAAATTCAATCTGTGTACTTAAGTACCTGTACTTAACCTATAAGATAACAAGTCCTAAGCATAGGTGGGCAGCAGCCAAATTATGGGGGTTGGTTCTTAATGGGAAAAATTACCAAGAAAAGCGCCAAAAATTCAATTCTCAAAGCTACATACATATATCAATTTGGTTGTCCAGTTCACACTGCCAAGCATGTCTGGCCCTATGCTCTATCGTACAATGTGCGACATCCCGAAAGCTGTTAAAATGGTCAGGTAATGGAAGGAAAAGGTTGATTCCTTTTGGCCCAATAAACATTTTAACTATTGCACGCTATACATTATGATTCTTAACAGAGATGAGGAGACTGGCACATTATTTTATTTCATACAAATTAAATAAATGTACGAGTAGGTATACATGCGCACAATAATCAGAACACCCCTAATAAAACAGATCAGTCAGACTTGCATTAAAATACTGGCCACGATTTAAGAACTGTCAGTAACTTTTATATGGAAAGACATGTCTTTTCCATGAAACAAGAGAAGCCATGTAATTATTTTAAGTTTATATAAATATGTACAGGAAGCGAATAAACGTTTTGAAATTCACAGCCAGAGTAGGCGAAGTAGGTACTACCATAGGTGGGCAGCACCGAAATTCTGGGGGGGGTGAGAAAAATTTCTGGAGGGTTGAAAAAATTTTCAAAGTTAAAAAATGGTCTTAAAAGCGGTCGTATGGTAAAAAAAACCATTTTTCGACGTTTCTCATCGAGCGCTATCCATTGGCATCAAAAAATTTAAAAAAATTGATTTCTGTGAGGTATTTTGGTTTCTCGCGGGGGGGGGGGTGCATACCCCCGAACCCCCACGCCTAGGTGTGTCCCGCACCCACGTGTGGTCCGAACCACACCTGGGCGTGGGGGAGGGGTTGGGGGATATGCACCCCCAGAAACCAAAATAACCTTCCCAGAATTCACTTTTTGAAAATTTTTTTCGTTGTTTTTTCGCAATTTTTTGATGCCAATGGATAGTGCTCGATGAGAAACGTAGAAAAATTGTGTTCTTCACCATACCGTCATTTTTAAGGCCATTTTTTGACCTTTGAAAAATGTTGCTACCCCTCCCCAGAATTTTGGTGCCGCCCACATATGCTCCGAACCTCTTAATTCAAGATTCCAGATTAAGCCGACGTATAGAATTTGATTGTACCTAAATAAGTTTCTGACACACCTGGGCGTGGGGGGTTTGGGGGTATGCACCCCCAGAAACCAAAATACCCCCCCCAGAATTCAATTTTTGAAAATTTTTTTCGTCTTTTTCGCAATTTTTTGATGCCAATGGATAGTGCTTGATGAGAAACGTCGAAAAATGGTGTTTTTATCGCCATACCACCATTTTTGAGGCCATTTTTCGACCTTCAAAAAAATCTTGCACCCCCTCAGAATTTTCTTGCTGCCCACGTATGGTTTCTGATCATTATTTGAGCTGTTTAGCTTTATTTTTAAACAAGTTTGTTACAACATAAAACGAATGGCGCTTTCACACTGGCAGTCCTGCTCTTTGAATTCGGCTTCTTAAGGCGCTCATTGTTATAAGGATAGCTTCCTAAAAAATCAATAGCTGATTTTGGATTATCGTAAGGAAGGGAGATACGATACGACGCCGATATCGTAATTTTTCCTAAAGCAGCCAAAAAAAACAGGTCCGAAAATTCGCCCTTCAGTGCGAAATAACATTTTTCCGCCACTTTAGTGCAACATTTCCTCAAAAAGTTTCAAAATTTCGGCACAAAAAATGATTAAAATTTTCTTAATAGCCCAAATCCGGCGTGAAAAATTTGTGAATTTAGGCAATAGAACGATCAGACTTTAATTACTGCTCGATTTTTTGTATTTGTGCTTTTAGAACAATAATTCACAATCTCATTAAAGCATTTTTAACGCGGTCGGACGTTTTTTAAAATTAAGACTAAAAATGGCACAAAACCAATGCTCCAGAAATCGTTTTAGGAGCCATGAAAATGTTTTTTTGCTACAAAAGCATTAAAATTTAAAAATCCGAGAACTTTAAATTAAAATTTAAGAAATTACGATCAACGGTGGCCAAAAATCATTTCAAATTACATATTCTTTATCTAGCCAACGATGTTAGGACGATGGGAGCGATCTCCCACTCCCTCCTAATCCACCCCTACGCAAACTTGTTCACTTGCTCACACACAGAGACCCGTCGTAACCACACCTGGGCGTGGGGGTTGCGGGGTATGCACCCCCGAGAAACCAAAATACCCCCCAGAGTTCAATTTTTTAAAATTTTTTCCTCGTTTTTTCCGCATTTTTTTGATGCCAATGGATAGTGCTCGAGAGAAACGTCGAAAAATGGTATTTTTTGCCATACCACCTTTTTTAAGGCAATTTTTTGACCTTTGAAAATCTTGCAGCCCCAGAATTTTCTTGCTGCCCACGTATGCCCGTCACCAGGATTTTATTTCGGGGAGGGGAGAATCCCCGAGCTTAGATATCTCCAGACCTATTAAACAATAGGCGAAAATAGAGGCACTTTTGAGCGTGTCTCGGCGAGCTCTGTACGAAGGTGAAAAAATTTCATGAAAAATTTAAAAATTTTTTCACTTTATTTTATATTGACAAACGGCAAATTTGTCATTTAAGCTGATTTCTCATCACTTAATCGACGGATTAGTTCTTATCTCTTGCCTTTGTACTTAATCAATGTGCTTTACAGAGAAAAACAATACAGATAATGAATAATCCGGCGCGAAGCGCCGAAAAAATTGACACATTCTGTATGTTAAGCTCAAATTTGAGCGGTTTTAAGCGAGCTAGAGGACAAAAACATATATAAACAATGAATACGGCGCAAAGCGCGGGAAAAATTTCATATCTCCCATGTCATAACTCAAATTAGAACTGTTTTGAGTGAGCTAGAGGGCAAAAACTATAGCTGAACAATGAATCTGGCGCACAGCGCCGGAAAAAATTGACATGACCTCTATGTCTTAATCAAATTTGAGCGATTTTTAGCGGTTTAGAAGACAAAACTATACATAAAACAATAAATCCGGCGCGAAACGCAAAAACATGCTGAGTTTACTAGCGCAAAAGTACGCTAAAAACCTGTTTTGGCGGTGTTTCAGACGCACTTAGCCAATTAGTTATTTTTCTCTTTGGGAGACCCTTGAGAGAAACAAAACTTTTCCATATCGGGGGGCCACCCCCACGCCCCCCTAGTTACGGGCCTGCACACACATACACGTAACGGCTCAAAATTTTATGCGGAGGTTCCCGGCCACTTTCAGAGGAGGGGTTAGGGTAAATGGCCTCCGATTTCAACGTTCAGCCTAGTAAAGTGGCACAATCAATATTTCCTTATCTTCGATTCTTAAATACGATATAAGTGATCGAGTACTAGAGAAAAAGATTTAACTAATCTCTAATTTTTATTAAAATCAGAAAGTCACACGTAAAAAGGCTGAATGAGACTAAAAAATACATAGCTATCAAGTGAAGGTTAAAGAAGACGCAAAATTTAGAAATCAAGATCGAAATAAAATTAAAAATTTCCAGATAAACAGAAGCAAGGAAAGTCAAAATAAATTTCGATTCCAAGTGTTTCGCGCCTCTTTTCACACAGGCAAGGAAGATTACCCAATAAAATTAACAGTGAATTTTCTTATTTTCTTGGATAAATACCAGTTACTATGGATAAAATTTTTTATTACGAAACAGTAAACCGTATATTTACTTCAGTTCTAATTGTTCGGCTTCCTTGATCCGGGCAGGTGTTCAAATAACATGAAAACAAATGTGCTGGATCGTCATCCGATAAGCACTGATCATTTTCAACGCAACTTTCTAATCCTTTAACGCCGCCAAAAACTAGCAGTAAATGCCTTAAAACGGATAGAAATCAAACTGAAGTGATACACGAACAAATAAGAATTTTTCAAGGAACATTATGATACATGGGCAGCAAGAAAATTCTGAAGGGGATGGATCGTCAACAATTGCCAGAAATTTTACTAAAAATAGAATTGTGGAGGAGGTATACAGTAATCTGCAAGGGGTTTCTAAACTTCTAGAGGGGGCGTATACACCATGGTTTTTTTTGTACTCGGCAAACATTTTTCCCGATGTACAAAGACTTTTCGGGACCGTGTTTGTACATGTACAAAGATTTTTGGGAAGACAAAAATTGCAAAAAAGGTCCGAAACTCGCGAAAATTTTAGGCGCTTCGCGCCGAAATTAGTAATTGTATGTTCTATATATCTTTATAATGGCAGAAATTGCATTTTAAAAGGAAAAATGTCAAATTTTTCGGCGCTTCGCGCCGTTTTAAGACGATTCTTGGTGATTTTTGCCCTTAGAGACCCAGAAATTAGACACTACCAGAAGTCGAACATTTCTGTTTTTATAACACTAAAATTGCTACTGTACCATATTATAGTACCCAAAAATTTGTGTGTACAAAATGTATAAAGACTTTTGGGGACCATCTTTGTACATGTACAAATGGACCTTGTACAAAAAAACACTGTTATAAACCCCCTTATGACCCTCCCCACGCCCATATGTGAACAGGATCCGGATAAAATTTTAAATTGCTGCTTCCGTTTGATAATTATATTTTTAGTGCGAAATTCATTTAAATAAATTTGACGTCAGGACTTATTCGTACGTATAAATGGTGAAGATTTTTAAGGAGATGAAAAGTCTCCGTAATCGATCTTACCCGAACATACTCATTGACACAAAAAGCATTAGATAAGATTACCCCAATGTTGGAAGATTTCATAAAAGGTTAGATCCGCACAATTTTTCTTAGAAAATATCACTTTAATTCAGCTCGTCGTTGTTGATACCCGTGAGTGATAAGTAGTGGGCAATAAATCAATACACCCCGAATGCAATTAAAGACTTGAAACTCTAAAGGAGCTGGCTATTTTTTAAGAGGTAGATGACCTTTTATTCATAAGTCGTAAGAAAAACGCCCAAAAGTGACTACCTGCCCATTTATGGGGAAGGGCAAAAAATGATAAAATTTCGGGGAAGAGTCCTAGTATCAAGGTTTTTTCGTATTCAGTAAATATTCTTGGGAAGACAAAAACTGTAAAAAGGTCATTTTTAATGACAAAATTTGCATTTAAAATGGAATCATGTCGAATTTTTGGGCGTTTCGCGCCGTTTTGAAACAATTTTTAGTGATTTTTGGCGTCAAAATTCGAGAAATTCGCTAAAATACACTACCAACGATCGAAAATCCCTGTTTTACCACACTAAAATCGCTGCTGTTATAGTACCCAAAAATTTGTGTGTAGAAAATGTACAACGACTTTTGGGGACCATCTTTGTACATGTACAAATGGACCTTGTACAAAAAAACACTACCTCGTATACATATGCATACTGATTAAGTCTTCTTCAAATATTGTGAAGACTCGAGACCAGACATGCACGCGTCGGGGGTTAAGGAGTCTAATGGACTCTCAGAATGGTAAAATGGGAAATTTTCTGGGGAAAATGAGGCAAAATAAAGGCCAAAAATTAATGAAAATTGACAAATTTATTCAAAAGTGCTTTAAATTGATTAGAAACTAAGTAATAACGTAAATTTAATGCCATTTTTGCGCTTATACCACTTTTTGAGGTCATTTTGGCCCAAAAAACTCAATTTTCGATTCCCAGACGGCTGACCCCCAGATCGGTCATCTTGTGCATCTATGCTCTAGAAAACATGTAACAGGGGTGATGGGAGGAATCGCCCAACCGAAAGTTGGTCGTATCCAATCCCCTTGAAGTCAAAATTTTTTTTTGGCAAAAACATGCACATCGGCCATTTTTAGATGTTTTTTTGCCATTTTTGGACAAAAATTGGAAGTCATTTACCCCCTTCCCCCACTCATCTGAATTGGCCGGTGACCCCACCCGAATTGCGAGCCGCCACATTAAAACTCGATACTTCGGGTGCTTCTCAACAAGATAATTAGTGTTTCGTACTAATGATAAATGACTTACTAGTTCATAGCGAACAAAATTCAACAAATTTAAACTAGAAAAGAGCGCTACTGACTGATAACTAGTAAATACTGACTAATAAAAATTTAAATGACGTATTATTCAAGTTTATTACCCATACGCGTATCCAGTTAATAGTCAAATCACTGAGAAACTTTTATTGACTTTACTAGCTTAGCAACTAAGTGATAAACATTCTCAAGCGGTAAAGCCTTCTACGAAACAACCCCATTTTTGTGATAATCACATAAATCATCTTCGAATGGTCGCGAACGACAATTCTATGATAATTGTGATAGAATACACTTCAGCTAAAGCAGTTTCGCGCATGCTTGCTACAATTATTTAAATAATTGAAGTACATAATAAAGTTTTTGGACAACAAAGATGCAGCCGTGCTACATATATACATACGTGCCACTTTTTACATACCTCCTGCAATACACTTTAATCGTATGCGTATAAATTTCACCTTTAAAAAACTTATCAAGAACCTCCATGAAAAGTTCAGAGATTAAACTTCTGTGGTTTCTACATACTGCGCTAGAATTTTATCTTTTGCCGGGGGAATTGGGCAATTCACGCTACATCGAAACTCGGAATATTTAAGTAGGGCACACTAAAGAATAATTCGAAAGCATATCTTCAAACTCACCTGAACTCCGGTAAATTATCAATTTCACAAATATTTCGACCTTTATCTGATGTTCCGATAGTCAGGTCGTAGCCACCAGCAAATGGACATTCGTCAAACACGGAACTGATACTTTGGGCCAATCGAACGTTGTACCCCCAATAATAACCGCATTTTCTGGTAGGTTCTAGCGGACTGACAACTTTTCCTTTGTAGTGGTGCTTCGGCGGAGCTGCATACAATCATCTTATAGCGGACACATGTAGCAGCTCAAAATTCTGGGTGAGAGATAGTCTACTGCCAGGGGCATAGGCGGATTTGAGGGGGAGCCCCCCATTGGCGAGGTAAAGAATGGATATATATATATATATATATATATATATATATATATACAGGGTGGGCCAAAAAAAGGCTACATTCCGATTCAACAGGGCATAACTTCGGCTGATGTAAACATGAGACGTTAGAACTGGCAACATTAGATAGATAAAAGTGTCTTCTTTCGAATTGTGTAAAAAATTTTGGCCAGCTGTTAGCGTTTCGTGCACTACGGCTATTTGTTTACACTTCACTTTGATATTGTTCTAACCTCAGAGTTTCTGCATTGTGTCGCATTACTGCGTATGTAGGAATCCTTTTTTGACCTGTTTGACAATAAATACCTTCACAAAAATTAGCTAGCACATTTTTGAAACCCCCAGAGTAGATACGCTTCCTACTGAGTGCAAAAATTTCAAGATATCCTGAAACTAGGATAAAAATTGATGGCAGGACCAGACGCTATTGGCCTTTAAACCATATTAAAGTATGGTGTAAACTAATTGCCGTAGCGCTCGAAGCATTGATATATGGCCAAAAATTTTTACACGATTCGAAAGAAGACACTTTCATCTATCTAATGTTGCCAGTTTTTACGTCTCATGTTCACATCAGCTGAAGTTATGACCTGTTGAATTGGAATGTAGCCTTTTTTTTGGCCCACCCTGTATATATATATATATATATATATATATATATATATATATATATATATATATATATATATATATATATATATATATATATATATATATATATATATATATATATATATATATATATATATATATATATATATATATATATATATATATATATATATATATATATATATATATATATATATATAAATGATTTTTATATACCTTGCAAATGATTTTTTGTCGTATTTGATCATAATTTCTCGAATTTTTCGGCGCTTCACGCCGTATAATACCCATCAATGATATTTATTTATGTACTTGCTTGGCGGCCCGTAAGTCAAACTTTTGCCCAGGGAATAGGTTTGAAAACGATTTCAAGAGCAGCAACAGCTTTTCCAGTATACTTTTCTTCTATTTTCAAGGACATTTTTAAAAATTATCGACGTTCCATGTCAAATGCTATGTATGAATGAAGGAGATACAGAGCTGTAATTCAAATTTCTAAACTTTCTTCCGATTTAGTTTCACAAATTTTCCAACGCTTCGCGCAAGATTTTCACTAAAATCAAAGAATTTTAATGATTCTTTGGAGCAAAATTGTTGAAAAATTTAAAATTTTATAAAAAAATGTTGCGCCGAAAACGATATCTAATTAAATTTGACAACGCAAAACGTAAAAAAGCCTTTTGGCGCCTGAAGGGCAAATTTTGGGACCTATTCTCAACTGCGTTTGGAAAAGTTAGATTACCCCTCCCCCACTTAGAAAAATCCTAGATCCGCCACTACCGAGGGATAAATTACCTCCAATTCTCGGCCAAAAAGGACAAAAAATACCTACAAATGGCCACAAAATGCAAGTTCTTGTCAAAATAAGGGAATAGAAAATTTATCTATTATGGGATGAGGTCGACGACCGATACATTTTATAATACCATGCCATTCGATAGCTTTGTTAATTATTGAATGCAAGCGATGCGATGTAATGGAAGTATACACCACCAAAAACAAATCAATTTTTCATGGAAAATGGAGGCAAAATTATGGTTTAAATGCGCTTGAAATAATGTATAAACATAATTCCCAAAAATAAGCCGCGAATCCCAGTATTATTGAAGCTGCATTATTTGAAACATTTTTCAAGTTAAATTTAGCGAAAAAAAGTAAAAAATTGGCGAAAAAAATTGAAAATTTTGTGTTTGTTCCTGGTTGACACCAAGGACTAGAACTATGCAGACTGGCCATGCTAACTGTCTATTTTTCAGACCATATACATACCTATTTGTTGTGTACACAAGATGTCATCATCATTTCTCATTTTGGATTAAGTATAAAAGCTTTACCGTAAATTTAAATCACAATTTAAGATTTTTAAATGCATGCAAGGTTTGAAATGAGAAGATTTGGCACATAAATCATAAATTATTTAGGATTCCTAACAAAAATATGTAGAAACAGACCAGCCTTAAACATATGTCGTCCGTGACCCTTTATACGTGAAATTATAAAAAAAGTTGTTGAAGAAATTATGTAGTTTCCGTGTAATTTGAAGTAGGTACGATTAGTAATGTACGTAAATCGAGCCTTTGTTTTCCAAATTTCACCTTCTCAGTAAACGAATCAAGACTATTCAAATTTTATTAATGGAAATTGAAGAGACAGAAAAGATATAATCATGAAACAAAAAACACAAAGGATTATTGACGTAAAAATAAGAACACGAAAGAGATAACAGAGCATTACATGCATTCCAAGTAACCCACCCCAAGAAATGTGAGCCGCTCATTTTTGATTTTTTTAAGAAAAATTAATGATTTATTTATCTAGCGGTACTTTATAGAATTTTACTAAGTTTTAAAGTTAATCAAAGGGAAAGAAAATGCCTAAAAAATTATTTTTATCACCGTCGAACACAAACGAAAAAGATATCGCAAGAATCTCACAAAATGTAGAGCCAATTACATTCTTACGAATTAATCAGCAAAGCACTGATTACGCGCTAGAATAATTATACTATAGTGAAGAATGTTAATACGTTAAAAATATCAATATTTATTCTAGTATCAATAATGTACGCTGTGTTCTAAAAGTTATGATTGTTCAAAGAATGAAGAGTATTTAGTAAGCATTAGTGATTCTTTATATTAATTACCGTAAACTACTTTTACGCGTCCTCGATATGACAAAATTGGATGTTTTATTGCATAAATATGTATACGAATTAAGTATTATGATTTCCACAATACCAATTTAAAATAGCGTGTGAAATAGATAAGAAAAATTTGTAAATAGTGTCAGAAACTGAATTTGAAAAGAGTCGCATGTAATGTTCCAATAGTATCTCATTCTTTATTTTAGAAGTTTTTGAGAACTGTTAAGCTTTCACAAATTTAAATTCCCATAAATTTCAATTTTGTAGAAAAATGAGGAACAATTGCATTTGTTATGAACACTATGTAAAGCATGAATCAATGCATTTGCGATTTTGATCACTTTGCCCATTGATATTCACAAGTAAACACGAGTTGCGTTCTTAAGAACGGGAGCTAACATCTCACTATCACGCCATAGATGCGCAAGATCAGGGTGGCCAGGAAGGAGTGAAATTACAGTGGTAGCATACGTGGGCAGCAAGAAAATTCTGGGGTTGGGGTGCAAGATTTTTTGAAGGTCAAAAAATGGCCTTAAAAATGGTGGTATGGCGAAAAACCCCATTTTTCGACGTTTCTCATCGAGCACTATCCATTGGCATCAAAAAATTGCGAAAAAACGAAAAATTTTCAAAAATTAAATTCTGGGGGGGCTTATTGTGCTTTCTTGGGGGTGCATACCCCTCAAACCCCCCATACGCCCAGGTGTGAGTGGTAGTGTTTATTAGGGAAATTAGGTTGCAATTGCTTGTGTGTGCACTATTTTGGGCCGAAATTGCACGACAGTACTGAGCTTTCGGAATTCGGACCCTTCGGCGGAGGAGGGGGAATAACCCTCTCTCGCCCCTATATGCATGTATGCATCAAATCCTAAGTTGCAGCCAATAAGGGTATCCGAAATGTAAACCTCTAAATCCAAAGTCATAAGAAGCACTAGCAGATAACTACGGGAAGGAAAACAACAAACTCGCGCATACATATAATTAATTATACAGGCTGGGTAAAAAAATGAATCGCGTATAGGATGCACGACAAACGCAAGTGAGACGAGGTTTGTTGTGATATTAAGGCCCTATAGTGATAATCATACCTGGGCGTGGGGGTTTGGGGGTATGCACCTCAGTGTTTTTTTTATTTGCACAGTGCAAACTTTTTTGGGCCCGTGCGAAGGAAAAATTTGAGTGATTTTTGCACGGCGCAAAGAAAAATTTGGGCAAATATGATGTAAAATATGTCGATTTTTCAACGCCCAGGTCACTTTAAAATCAAATTTTCAAAAAATTTTCGGCGCTTCGCGCCGGATAACACCAAAATATCTTATTTTCTTTCCAGCGCGCCCACTGAGTTCAAATTTTCATCCTATTTTCATTTCTGATGCAGACAGGCTTATTCCACTTTGCGTATTCCATTACCGAATTAGCAAGACGTGGATCCTGTTTTAGCGTGTTTTTACTTTTTTCAAAGGTCACCCAATTTTAAAGTGCAAAAAGTTTCAAATGAGCACCTTTTGGGAAAAATGCAAAGATTTTCGGTACTACGTGCTTGATGTCCCATGCCTTTTTTCGACACTTTTCCCTAATGTAGTAAATTTCTAGAACCAGGTTAAACGAATCATTAGGTTTTTGTTTTACTTTACAGTGCCTACAAATTGTTAATTAAGTTTTCTGCGTCATGTTAATAGGTAATTACGCTATTTTTTCCATTTTTGCTCATGCCATTTTCCGAGCTTTCATATGTTTTTAAACAGGATTTCTGATAATTATGACGATTGAAGCCCTATTTTAATTTTAGCATTACAGTGTTGTTTTGTACACATTTTTCAGTGCTAGAAAGTGAAAAATCTGAAGTGCTTTTTTTGGAGAATCCCAATAAAGTTTCGCGCTTCGCGCGATTTCTTCACTTTTATTGATATTTTCAGCATAAACATTTCAAATAAAATTTTACATTTGATCATTTTTAAGATTTTCTGGCTCGGAAATGGATAAAAAAATTTTGCGCTTCGCGCGACTTATTATATTTACCCACTTATAACATGAATCGCTAGAAAAATATGTCATTTTATTTTTGAGCATTAAATTCCTGCAGAAACTATTAAATGTGCTGATAATTTGTTAAAGAAATCGCAAATCTGTCGTTTTTCTCAGGGTAAACATAGTGTGGAAGATATAACGGCTAAACCTTCAGTATCCTACCGCGCGAAGCGCGGAAAATTTTTGTATATAAAATACATTGTACAAAAAAATTTTCGGCCGTGCAAAAGGATTTTGGGATGTTTTTTGCACGGTGCAAAAGAGGCCCGTGCAAAAAAAAACAACACTGATGCACCCCTAGAAACTTAAATATTCTCCCCAGAATTCAATTTTTGAATTTTTTTTGGTTTTTTTCGCAAGTTTTTGATACCAACGAATAGTGCTCGATGAGAAACGTTGAAAAATGGTGTTTTTTCGCCATACCACAATTTTTAAGGCCATTTTTTGACCTTTGAAAAAATCACCTATGGTGATAATCATAGTTATTGCGTCGTCGAAAAGATGGTAAATGTATAGGGCTCCCATATGTATGTCCTTTTTTTAAGAGGACAGTCCTTTTATTTGCATCAGCGTCCTTTTTCAAAACCTGTCCTTTTTTTGTCCTTTTTTCGCTACTTAGCCTGAAAAAATCTCTACATAATTACCGTTGTGTCGGGTGACTGGACATTCGCGAAGGATTTTAAGTTAATGTTGTACCGTTATTATGAGCATTGCAGTTATATGATGAACGTTTTCTAGACTAACTTTTTTTTCAGGTCAATATAGTTTTATTTACTGTACTTATTTTATTACCCCGTAATTTTGCATTTTTATGAACTGCACATTTTGCCATAAAATAGTAGGGTGTTAAACCTTTTCATGCTGCATTCAGAACGATAACTTACTTAGACAAATTTAATCTAGCAATAAGTATGTTCATTGATCTCATTGTATTGGTCTTGTATTAACTTATTTATGTATGATTTCAGTGAACATTTGTCAAATTATAGACTTTTTGCGAAAAATGTCCTTTTTTCTGGCATAAAGTATGTGGGAGCCCTATAAATGTACCTAAGCAATTTAATAAAAGCCGTTTTTCTGAGTCATGAAAAAGTTTGCCCGAAACGTCAATTGCCTTTGTTGCCCTATAAATTTATAGCGTTATACGACAGTTGAGTGCAAGATTGCTCTAACGTCGCTGTTTCCGGCTATCACTTGCCCAATTCGCTGTACAACATTTTAAGCTAATGCAATACGATCAACTTTTAATCAAATGTTGCACGTTTCGGTAATTACGTCTAATTTAAAAAGGGTGTTGCATGAATGCAACAAATCGTGATAAAACTGCAATTGTTCCCCACAAGCTGAACTAATATGAATAGAAATAAGCAGAATGATAGACAAGTGATTTTGATTTCATTCAAAAACGCCGCGTTTTATTACCGTTTTCTAGTTAAGAATTATAATGCTGAAAAGGTCTTATTTTTTTTGCGCCGAATCCGCGAAGAAGTTGCTAGAAAAATTTTTCATTTAATTTGGTGTAAAAACAACATTAGCCAACATTAGCTTGAACAGCATGATTAAAACTACGACACGTTGCTCCAGATGCAATAGGCTCTTAAACAAAGCAAACTGGGTTCAATCAGGTCCAGTGTTTTTTTTGTACAAGGTCCGTTTGTACATGCACAAATATGGTCCCTAAGCGTATTTGTACATTTTGTACACACAAATTTTTGGGTACTATGATTTGGTACAGTAACGATTTCAGTGTGGTAAAAACAGAGTTGTTCGACCTTTAGTAGTGTATTTTAGCTAATTTCTGGGTTTCTGAGGGCGAAAATCACTGATAATATTCTCAAAACGGCGCGAAGCAACCGAAAAATTTGACATTTTTCCTTTCGAAATGCAATTTCTGCCATTATTAAGGTGTATAGAACACACAATTACTCATTTCGGCGCGGAGCGCTATAAATTTTTTGCGAATTTCAGACCTTTTTTGCAGTTTTAGTCTGCCCAAAAATCTTTGTACATGTACAAAGACGGTCCCAAAAAGTCTTTGTACATCGGAAAAAATTCTTTGCCGAATACAGAAAAAACCGTGATCAGGTCAGATATCTCAGAAGTTACAGGTATCAATACACAATTCGTTTATTGATCGACTCTGTATAAAAATATATACTCATATTTTGTTCTCACCTGAATCAGGATCAACATTGATCTTTAGAGTTACTCGAACACCGTGATCAACTGATTCATCTACGAGGACCTCCCTATAAATATGAAGCAACCTCAAATAAAGCTAAAAAAGAGCAAAAAAACAAAATTAGGTAAAAACGTCTTGAAAAATTCACATTAAGGAATAATAAGCAAATAACAGAAATTTATAAAATATTAAGTTTCCAAGAAAACAGATATAAACCATCTTTCTCGAATATTTAAAAATGCTTAAAATATATAAATGTCTGATGCAAAAAATCACAAGTTCTTTAAACCAGAAAAAAACAGAAAAGGACGGAAGATTTAAACTTCTTTACGTATATTCCCACACTTTGAACAATAGTTAATCGAGATTTGAAAAATTCACAGTGAAGCAAAATTTAATGTCAGATTAAAGCGACGACTTTGACATAGAAGCGCACAGGCACTTTGGAATTAGTAGGTCCTTCCAAGGCGGCGGAATGGCCGCACACCACGTGTGATACCTCCATGTGGTTTGAGGGGGTATGCAACTTGGCACCCAATTTTGAAATTTTTTCCAGTTGCAATCTTTTGATGCCAATGGATAGTGCTCGGTGAGAAACATTGAAAAATGGTGTTTTTCGCCATACCACCATTTTTAAGGCAATTTTTTGACCTTTGAAAAATCTTTACACCCCCCAGAATTTTGGTGCCGCCCACCTAAGGTAATCTGGCGAAGGTCTCTGCCTAAATAATTTCGAAACCATCAGCCCCGGCCAATCACAGTGCACACACGCTGTACGTGTCCTGAGGGGGGCTGGAAGAAGGGGTTAAGACCCCAGAATAGCTACTGACTTTCGAAATATGACTGCGAGTGCGACCTCAAATTAGCGATTTTCCAGAAAAAATCGAAGGAAATTTGCTATTTTGAACGTGTTCAACTAATTTTTTGGCTTAAAACGTTAAATTTTCGACGTTTCGCGCTATCTACTCATTTTTTGACCATATTTTGTTTAATTTATTTGAATTTTTTTTAATATTTTTCGCAATTTTTTATAATTTATGTTCTATAGAGAAAAAAGCTAAAAAGGTGTTTTTATATATACAGGCCTGTAGGGATACCCCCCGAAACCAAATTTTTTTAAGAACACCAAAAGGGGGAGTAAGGGAAAACAAGATTTTGGGAAATGTCATTTATTTCTTAAAAAAATCACAAATTTTATCACTGGATATGACGCGTCTGGCTGGAAGCAGCCGAAGAACGACCTCTTTAAGGCCTATCCATCTATTGTTCATTGTACGAACTTCTTCTAATAGTGTGTGCGCCAGTCTTTTTTCACTGTTGGTATTTCAGGACACCGTTTTAGGGAGAAGAATACGTCACTAATGCAATTTATTTTTTCCTTCGTTGACGTTTTTAAACAGTTGAGTAAACTTTGACGTATTTCAGGCAGTTTTTTTTGTACTTCCTGGCAAAGATTTTTCCCGATGTACAAAGACTTTTCGGGACTGTCTTTGTACAAGTACAAAGATTTTTGGTGAAGACAAAATTGCAAAAAACGTCTGAAATTCGCAAAATTTTCGACGCTTCGCGCTTATATATCTTTATAATGGCAGAAATTGCATTTCAAAAGGAAGAATGTCAACTTTTTCGGCGCTTCGCGCCGTTTTAAGACGATTCTTAGTGATTTTTGCCCTTATAGACCCCGAAATTAGCTAAACTACACTATAAAAAGTCGAACAACTGTTTTTACCACACTAAAATCGCTACTGTACCATATTATAGTACCTGAAAATTTGTGTGTACGAAATGTACAGAGATTTTAGGGAAGACAAAAACTGTAAAAAAAGGTGCGCAATTCCCAAAATCTTTCGGCCGAAATGAGTAATTGTTTGTCCTATATATGTTTAAAATGGAAAAATGAAACATTCATAAAAGCATAGCCTTCACAGACTGCACAGGCTCTATCGACCAACCTGACCAAACGACTGAGGTACAACACATCAAAATCAGAATTTCACAAAACACCATCTCGCTGTTTAACGTCTACATACCGCCACGAACGTCTTGTCCTGCTGGCTATAAAGCCAGTATCGCCAACATATTAGCCGGTGATGATGACACATTGATCATGGGCGACTTCAATGCACACAATGAAATGTGGCACTCATCACTTTCAGACGACCGTGATGCTGACTTTGCAGCTGAAATCAACGACTCAAACTTTGCTGTGCTCAACGAAAATATGGCAACCAGACTTTCATCATTCGATCAAGAATCATCACCCGACCTCTCGCTTGGTTCTGCTTCACTCTTGACCGCTTCTGAATGGTCTGTACGCCCCACCTTAGCCTCCAACCATTTGCCAATCATAATACAAATTCTGCAAACGATCACAACATCGATCGAAACACCAAAGAAAACATATGTCAATCTGTCCAAGGCGAATTGGAATAACTTTCGTCTCGAAACTGAAACGCGATTCACACGACTGAATCAGATCGATAGTAACAACATCTCAGTAATCGATCAAGAAAGAACATTCCGCCGTATCGTAAATCAAGCTGTGGCCCACAACGTGCCAACTGGCCGTCGGAAGGACTTTATTCCTTGACTGACACATGCAACACAACTGTTGATCAATGAGCGGAATCAGATCCGACAGCTAGATCCTCACTCACAGAGAATCACAACACTTAACACCGAAATCAACAAATCGATCACAGATGAAAAACGAACACGATGGCAAACATTTGTCTCAACATTCGACCATCGTATGAAAGCGCATAAACTGTGGCGAATAATCAAATCACTCGAAGGCAAATCCAAACCGCCATCAAACTCTTCAATCGAATTTGACAATGCCACCACTATGTCGAACCAAATGGCATTGAACCATTTCAATAAACAGTTCTGTCAGTAAAAACACACAAATCTGACAAAGCAACCAGACGTATCTTCAGAATAGTTCGAACGAAAAGAACTACAGCCGATGCGCCAACTATCACTTGGCAAGATGTTTCATCTGCAATAAAGAAATCTAAGAGCTCGAAGGTGATAGGCCCAGACAATATAGCTCCAATCTATCTCAAACACCTAGGCGAAGAAGGCTTCAAATACCTAGCCCACCTCTTCTCAACATCTTTGAAACAATGCTGTATACCGCCTATTTGGAAATCATCCACCATAATTCCCCTATTGAAACCAGGGAAAGACGCCAAAATAGCAACCTCTTACTGACCAATTTCGCTACTATGCCCGGCTGCAAAAACTCAGGGATGCAGCGGATACCCGCACCCGCACCCGCGATTACCCGCTTCTTTTTTGGTACCCGCACCCGCACCCGCTATTCCGAAATTTTGCTACCCGCACCCGCACCCGCTAAAAATATTATGATAAAACAGCGGGTGGCGGATAATAATAATTAGAATTTACGAAAAGACAAAACGATTCTGAGGCAGTGGCACGTTAATGAAAAAACCAAAATGTATAACAGTGTGTTCTAACATACCAGTACAAATTGAAAAAGCGAACATCTACTTGCAATGAGTCATATTTTAAGGTACCCTCTGGACTGCCGATACATGTTCAAGCTCTCTTATGGTTAATTCCAATTATGCGAATTGTGCTTTTTAAAAAAAGAAGGGTCTAAGTGCCAGTTTTTATATGCATCAGTTCAACCACTCTAGCGTGAGTAGAGATATTATGCAGCAATGTATTGTACATTGCTTTTTTAAGACGAAGTAGGACGTTTTGGCACTGCCGTTTTGGCGCCATACTCGTTGTAATATTATTAATTATTTACATCTAATTTATGATTCAAGTATAATACAGATTCTGAAAGCTCATTCAATTCTCTACGTGATGGTACAAATTACTTTTAGACTATCTTTGAATTTAATGAGATAATTACACGCATCTAAAAATACATTGGATTTTCTACAGTTTTTCAGTCGTACACAAATGAATACTCGTCGATTCTGAATATATAATTTACTTAAAAATTGCTTCAAAGTTAATGTAGTTAGAATATTTTTTAAGTTGCTGGCGCGAAAACGTCGTAGACCCTTTTAAGAAGAGAATGACAACAACAAGTGTCTAAACATTGTATTCTGCAAAGTGCAAATATATTACTCATATTGGTCAATGGTTCAATCATTGACAATTTACTTATCTTTAGTTTGCAAATTTAATTCATTGAGAGAGTAGTCTGCAAAGAAAAAGACAATCAGCTTGAAGATTAATATGAATTTTGCGCACAGTAAATAACTGCATTAAGCGGACAAGAAAATGGAGCATTTTTAGCCCTATTTATATTATGCTATATCTCACTGCTAAACCCGCCACCCGATACCCGTACCTGCTATTTTTAAGGTGCGACACCCGCACCTGCTAAAGCAAAATTTTGGTACCCGCACCCGCACCCGCTATTCCAAAAAATGTGCACCCGCTGCATCCCTAGATACTACTTCCTACAATAACCGACAATCTTCAACCTGCAACCCATCAACATGGCTTCCGCCCTCATCATTCTACAACTTCTGCTCTGCTAAAACTGTCAACACACATTGCTAATGGTTTCAACGAGAAACTGCCACCCAGTCGAACAGTGGCAGTCGCCATAGATATGACCAAGGCTTTCGATTCTGTCGATCATTCATTGCTTGTCGACAAAATCACCCACTCGACAATGACACACTATTTGGCCATATGGTTGAACCACTACCACCGTGGCCGCCAAGCACGTACGGTTCTTCGTAACATGACTTCAACTGCCAAAATCATCTGAACAGGCGTACCACAGAGCTCTGTACTCTCTCCTGCCCTGTTCAATGCATACATCAATGACATACTGACGCCTCAAAACAATGTCGAAATAGTATCATATGCTGACGATCTAACTGCGTTCACCTCTGGCCCAAAGATTCCTACACTCGCAAAACGGCTCAATGCTTACTTGAAGCAACTAGCCAATTACCTGGAAGACAAACATCTCAATATTTCATACTCCAAATCGACAGTCACATTATTTACGCCAAACACACATGAAACTCGTACACATCCACGAGTCAAAATCAACAACAACTTGCTGCCCCTCGAACGCCGTCCGAAGATTTTAGGTGTCACTTTTGACACTATGCTGACATTTGCCGAGCACGTCAAGCTTACAGCAACCAAAGTCCAAAAACGAAACAACATTCTTCGGGCGCTATGTGGCACTGCATGGGGCCAGCAGAAAGAAACCATCCTGGCAACATACAAAGCCATCGGAAGATCAATTCTCAACTACGGCACTCCTATTTGGTCACCAATAGTCGCGCCATCAGGCCTTGCTCTACTTCAACGTGCTCAGAACTCGGCCTAACGCATTGCAACCGGCTGCCATTCTATGGCCTCAGAAGATCATCTCCATCAGGAGACCAAAATGTTACCTGTTGCCCAACATAATCGACTATTGTCAGACCAATTCTTTGCCTTATGCAATAATGAAACTCACCCATGCCATGAACTTGCTACTACAGCAGCTCGCCGACCTCGCACCATGAAAGGAACACTGCCTTCTTTCAGTGAAGCCAGAGTCAATGCAGCTTTTACACAGTCAGACAACTCTCGACAAGTCATCAAGATCTTACACACAAATGCTGTCACCAATGCACTTGAAAACTATGGGCCGAACAGAGTGCTGAACACAAAGCCTCCACCTATTGCCAATGAAGAAATATCGCTAAGCCGTATGACCAGATGCCGCCTTTCACAGTTGCGTTCAGGATGGTGCAGCCTATTGCAAAATTACCAGCACAGAATCAACAACAATATAATCAACCAGTGTCCATCATGTCTAACTCCCAAACATGTTGGACTTATCTTCAATTGTCCTGCCAACCCCACCAACTTGACGCCAACAGCACAGTGGACAAACCCCGTGGACGCTGCCCGCCAACTCGACCTCATATAAAACCCCGATGCAGCTATGACGAGGATCGGAGCAATCAACAACAACAAAATGGAAGAAATTATATTTCAAAAGGAAAAATGTCAAATTTTTCGGCGCTTCGCACCGTTTTAAGACGGATTCTCACTGATTTTTGCCCTTATAGACCCAGAAATTAGCTAAAATACACTACCAAAGATCGAAAACCCTGTTTTACCGCACTGAAATCGCTACTGTACTATATTATAGTACACAAAAATTTGCGTGTACAAAATGTACAACGACTTTTGGGGACCATCTTTGTACATGTATAAACGGTCCTTGTACAAAAAAACACCGATTTCAGGTACTTCAAGCCAACCATTGTGATACAATTTTCCTTAAAATCAAAAAGTACACATTTTTAAACTTATTTTATCACGCAAGAAATATAGCTCATAAAGATACACCAGATTTCTTGATGACTAAAAAAGGCGGACTGAACAGAAAAAGCGTAAAATGATGCCGTTTTGGTGTTTTTGATACATTTTTTGGCCTGATCAATATTCATATTCTAATGAATTTGCTGCAAATTTTAGTGTTACAATTTTTGCTCAGATGCTCTCTGGTGCGTTGGCTTCTGAGACTCTGCCCCAGACCCCGCTGGGGGCGCTTGAGCGCGCCACCCCAGACTCCCCAATAGGGAAGGCTACAACCATGGTAACAGGGGTATCCTTAACACTATAAGGTTTTGAGTTTTTCGATCTGAGTTTTTCGACCTTTAGTAGTGTAGCCTAGCTAATTTATGGGTTTTTGAAAATCAGAAATACAAAAATGTTAATCAGCGCGAAACGCTGGAAATTTTTGAAATTGTTACCGTTTTCATGCAGAATTTACGATCTTTTAATTGACAAATAGTTCGGAAATCACGAGAGGCGCAAAGCACCAAGGAATTTAGTAATCTTTTACTCTCCTTAACATTCTGTAGCCTGTGAATACTAATATTCTGTGATATTTTGCCTGATTTAGGCTATTAAACGCAATGCTGAAGCTTTACAAAAAGAAAGAACAATAACTAGCGGCGCCATGCGCCGGAAATTTTTGACGTTTTAGCTCTTTAAACACAATTTATACCGCTTAAATCATACAGAACAGACAAATTAATTTCGGCGAACCTTTTTTCCTTTTCGTCCTCCCAAAAATCTCACTGCACATGTACAACGAGATTTTACGGCGGGGGAGGCTACGGTGGCGCGCTCAATCGCCCCCTAGAAAATTTAAAAAAAGGCACTTTAATGTTAAATACTATCGCTAAAATTTTCGCAAAATCGGCCAAATCTCGGTTCTAAATTAAGCCCAAAACACTTAAAATTGATGAAGTCCTACATTGTACAAGATTTCTGAGCTGAAATGCGCTTTTCGACCTCTGCTAAGTATAAAGCGCTGCAAAGGGTGCTGCCAATAAGATATAAAAAAGATGTATCAATGACAATTTCGTTCTTATCGTTTTCAGGTCCATTTGTGGCCTTCTTATTAACAAGATATAATTCAGAAAACAGAAAATGCGCAAAAACATAAGAAAATTTGGCCATTCCTTTCATTTAAAATAGGATTATGTGTCCTGTCCTTGTAAAGAAAGACAAACAAAGCAAAGAATAGACAAACTGGTACACATCATTTTCGCACATTTACTGTTATGCTCAACAAGCATGCGCAGTTTTATTCAACGAACAAATAGAGCAATAAATCACTAAAGTGATGTGAATTGATCGATTATTTTAGCTAATTTAAGCTTTTGAACTCATTAGATCTATATAACAATAAAATATAATAAACACTCGGCGCGAAGCGCCGGAAATTTTTTTGGACGTTTTCGCCTTTTTGAACTCAATTTTTTGGACACAATTATTACACTCGAAAAATCAACAAAATTTCTGAAAAATTTCGGGGGGGGCATGTGCCCCCAATGCCCCCCGGCTACGCCTATGGCTCCAATACGTGTCCTATCCTATACACTACACAATTTCAACTGACGTCAATGTACGCTATAGTTTCAGTTCTAAAATCCAAACAGCATATCTTCTATCCGACCATATCATAGTGGCTGTTATGTCTGAATGCATAAATTTAATGCTCAATTTCCTTTAAATATCTACATGAAACCTTGTGTTTTTTAAACCGTGTTTAGTTGCACGTGCATTTTAATAATGGAATTGCGCGCTATTGTATTAAGAGCTTTGTTCTTGCTTGAATAATGCTACCAAAATCCTTGCTAACTACTTAATTTATTTTTAGAATCTTCTTGATACAGCAGTAAGCCTTGCGTTTGACAAATAACAAATGTAAAATCGGTCTAAATATGTATCTTATGCATAACACTATATTGGAAGCAAGGCATGTTGTTAGTATATAAGCCAGGGCCCGGGCCCGGTATTTTTTGAGCCCGGTCGATCACTGCCGGACCCCTCATTCCCCCCAGAGCTACGTGGCTGTTCCAGCCACTTGTTTGGAATCGGGCCGGAAAAATGTCGTTGGCAGGCACAAACTCCAGGGAGCATTTGGTTTTGTAACAAATCTTCCCTCGCCTCTAAAATCAAAAAACGGAAAGAAGCTTTGTTCATCGTTTTTTGCAAGGTGGGTTTTTTCTAGGAAAAAGTGGGTTTTTTAGGTACAAAAAATTCTTTCTGGATTTTCCAGACCCCAAGTATTCGAATGTGAAAAATAAATACAGCAAGGTGCAGAACTTTGCAGAGCATATCCCAGCGATTTTAAACCAAAGTTGAGATGGTTTTTTAAGGTCCAATATGGGTTTTTTAGCTCTCACTTCGAAGGTACAAGTCGAAGGTATTGTCGCAAAATTTTTTTCTGAAAAGCCTGGCAGGAGGGCTAACATAAAATATTACAAAAATGCAGACAACCGTGTACACAAGATTAATATACAGCACAGAAAATCGCAAAAAAATCGATCAAAATCACCATTTTTCAAACGTTTGCAAAATTTTGTTCCTGAGGAACGAGTTAGGCCTGAATGATCACAGTATATTTTATCTTCATATTTGGCCTAGATAGTATGCATGCAAAAAATTATTTTCCTAGCTGCTCTACAAGCCGAGAAAATGAGTGGGTTTTTTTAGGAAACGATATATATATATATATATATATATATATATATATATATATATATATATATATATATATGTATATATATATATATATATATATATATATATATATATATATATATATATATATATATATATATATATTGTCCTATCCTATACACTACACAATTTCAACTGACGTCAATGTACGCTATAGTTTCAGTTCTAAAATCCAAACAGCATATCTTCTATCCGACCATATCATAGTGGCTGTTATGTCTGAATGCATAAATTTAATGCTCAATTTCCTTTAAATATCTACATGAAACCTTGTGTTTTTTTAAACCGTGTTTAGTTGCACGTGCATTTTAATAATGGAATTGCGCGCTATTGTATTAAGAGCTTTGTTCTTGCTTGAATAATGCTACCAAAATCCTTGCTAACTACTTAATTTATTTTTAGAATCTTCTTGATACAGCAGTAAGCCTTGCGTTTGACAAATAACAAATGTAAAATCGGTCTAAATATGTATCTTATGCATAACACTATATTGGAAGCAAGGCATGTTGTTAGTATATAAGCCAGGGCCCGGGCCCGGTATTTTTTGAGCCCGGTCGATCACTGCCGGACCCCTCATTCCCCCCAGAGCTACGTGCCTGTTCCAGCCACTTGTTTGGAATCGGGCCGAAAAAATGTCGTTGGCAGGCACAAACTCCAGGGGAGCATTTGGTTTTGTAACAAATCTTCCCTCGCCTCTAAAATCAAAAAAACGGAAAGAAGCTTTGTTCATCGTTTTTTGCAAGGTGGGTTTTTTCTAGGAAAAAGTGGGTTTTTTAGGTACAAAAAATTCTTTCTGGATTTTCCAGACCCCAAGTATTCGAATGTGAAAAAAATAAATACAGCAAGGTGCAGAACTTTGCAGAGCATATCCCAGCGATTTTAAACCAAAGTTGAGATGGTTTTTTAAGGTCCAATATGGGTTTTTTAGCTCTCACTTCGAAGGTACAAGTCGAAGGTATTGTCGCAAAATTTTTTTCTGAAAAGCCTGGCAGGAGGGCTAACATAAAATATTACAAAAATGCAGACAACCGTGTACACAAGATTAATATACAGCACAGAAAATCGCAAAAAAATCGATCAAAATCACTATTTTTCAAACGTTTGCAAAATTTTGTTCCTGAGGAACGAGTTAGGCCTGAATGATCACAGTATATTTTATCTTCATATTTGGCCTAGATAGTATGCATGCAAAAAATTATTTTCCTAGCTGCTCTACAAGCCGAGAAAATGAGTGGGTTTTTTTAGGAAACGATATATATATATATATACATATATATATATATATATATATATATATATATATATATATATATATATATATATATATATATATATATATATATATATATATATATATATATATATATATATATATATATATATATATATATATATATATATATATATATATATATATATATGCAGGCCCGTATCCAGGATTTTATTTCGGGGGGGGGGCCGAAAATTTTTGAGGCCAGATATCTCGAGAACCATTAGGAGATGGGCGAAAATAAAGACAGTTTTGAACGTATCTCGGCGAGCTCTATACGACGGTGAAGAAAAATTTCAACAAAAAAATTAAAAAAATTTTTACTTTATTTCATATTGATATACAGCAAATTTATGATTTAAGCTGATTTCTCATCACTTAATTGACGAATTATTTCTTAGCTCTTGCCTTTATACTTAATCATTATGCTTTACAGAGAAAAACAATACGGATAACGAATAATTCGGCGCCAAACGCCGAAAAAAATTGAAATATTCTACATGTCAAGTTAAAATTTGAGCGGTTTTGAGCGGGTCAGAAGACAAAAAACCTATATAAACAATAAATACGGCGCGAAGCGCCGGAAAAATTTCGTGTTTCCCATGTCAAACCTCAAATTTGAGCTGTTTTGAGTGAGCTAGAAGGCAAAAACTATAGCTAAACGATGAATCCGGCGCAAAGCGTTAGAAAAAAATTGACATACTCTCTATGTCTAACTCAAATTTGAGCGATTTTCAGCGGTTTAGAAGACAAAACCTTATATAAACAATAAATCCGGCGCGAAGGGCCGGAAAATTTTGAGTTTACTAGCTCAAAAGTACGCTAAAAACCTGTTTTGGCGGTGTTTCAGACCCACTTCGCCAATTTTTCATTTTTCCCTTTGGGGGACCCTTAGAAAAAACAAAAAATTTTCCCATTTCGGGGGGGCAGGCCCCCCCCCGCCCCCCCTGGATACGGGCCTGTATATATATATATATATATATATATATATATATATATATATATATATATATATATATATATATATATATATATATATATATATATATATATATATATATATATATATATATATATATACGCAGATTGAATGGGGTCTATGTACTTACTTTGCTGAGTCCTGCATTACAATAAGAACCGACTCCGTTTTTTGTAGGTTTATCTAATACCACTCCTTCTCGATATGCGACTGACAGGTCGTCCGATCGAAAATGATGTAAGCAGTCGAGAGGATTAAGCAATCCTGAAATCATACAAAAACTATTTAAAAATACACAAAAAGCTAAATTTGGGTCAAAACTTAGCACACAGATCATATTTAGAACGAATTTCAAGAGGGCGAGAGCCGGCCGACTCGTTTAGCTTTTGAACATTTTATTAACAGATTTGGCCGGCAATTTTCAATATATTTTCCCAAAGTTCCATTTTTCCATAAGGGTTCCAGATCCACAGAAGCACAACAAAAGTGAAAAGTTTTCGTCAAAAATAAGGTAAAAAGGACAAAAATCACAACTTTCTTACAACAAATGCTTGAAATCGACCAAAAATGGTCAGTTAGGGCTATTTTACGCTATTTTAACGCTTGTATGCGAATTTTTAACACATTTTAGACCAAAAAGCCCTGTTTGCTTCAGAATCAGAATTATGTAAAATATAATACATCAAAGATTCCTCAACATTTAATCTAGATGCGATCTCCAATTCAAGCCTAACGCTAAGTCCACTCAGCAAAGAATGAATAAGGATGTCAGAATAATCATTGCACGGCCGAGTGAGCAAGCTGCATGCTGTTAATAGAAATCAAAGCCAAAGGTACATACAAGCAATGCACTGCAAACACACACAAATTAATTTAAAAAATGAAAATTATAAAAAATAAAATAATATGTAAAATATTACATAATGAAATATTTAAAAAGCAATAAAAATAATTGTCAAAAAATAACAAAAAGTAATTTAGAATAAAAATTAGAACGAACTTCGAAATTCTCACCAGCATACTGTAGATCCTTATGTAGGGGAAACAAATGCTTCCTAAGATATTGAGGACATTCAAGAAATTGAAGAATTTTCACCAACTGCGAATTGCAGCGGAATTTCCGACCGTCATTCGAATCTAGCCAGGAAGAATTACCATTTGCAAGTAACTTTTCGAATTGACTGAAAATCAAAATGCGCATAACGCGAATCGAATCTTAAAAATGCGTTAATGAATCAAAGCTAGCGTATTCTTACCAGGCACGTATCTCTAGGGGAATGGGGGGAGTTCGGATCCCACAAATTCAAAAAATCGGAAAAATAGGACTTTTTAAAGGTTATTTTACGCTATTTTTGGCCTTTTTTGGGTTAGTCACCGTCCCCCCAAAAATTTGTGTTAGTCACCCCCAAAAATTTGTGTTAGTCCCCCGAAAATAGGGCGGCCAGCTACGTGCCTGATTCTTACCTAAGAACCAATAAATGTAAGTCATTTATGATTAGTTTTAAAGTACCTACAGTCAGTGAACGACCGAAGCTCCAAAATTTTGCTTCGGCCGAAGCCGAAGCTTCGGCCAGCTCTTGCTTCGGCTTCGGCCGAAGCTTCGGCCGAAGGCCGAATCTGTATGAATTCTTTAGTCTAATTCTGATTTTTTTAATAGTATGAAGAATGAATTGCGAATTGAGTCACAAATATGAAAGTTAAGCTTGACTATGTTTCAGGAGTAAATATGAAGTAATAAAATAGTGTCATTCATTGCAAAATTTTTTTAAAAGCGCAATTAATTCTCTTCATTAATATTGATTTCATTATTAGACATTTCATCTACATCAGCAGCTTATATGTATTGATCATCATCAGATTTACTATCCTGAATATGTAAAAATATAATGTATTATTAGGAATAAAGCCTGGAATTTTTGAGAATTATGAAAACAATCAATTTATAAATTCCTAATTTTCATGGCGATACTTAAATTTGTAGAAGTAAGGTAGACATAAAAGCAAATAGAGATTTCTTCCCGTTATTAGATGCAGAAACTTAAGAAAGTTAACACGTCGACCACAAAGCAATTATTTGATTTGATACAAAACAGAATGGTACACAGCAGTTTTTTTTGTACTCGGCAAAGATTTTTCCTCATGTACAAAGATTTTTAGGAAGACAAAAATTGCAAAAAAAGGTCTGAAATTCGCAGAAATTTTGAGCGCTTCGCGCCGAAATGAGTAATTGTGAGTTCTATATATCTTTATAATGACATAAATTGCGTTTCAAAAAGAAAAGTGTCAAATTTTTTGGGCTTCGCGCCGTTTTAAGACAATTCTTAGTAATTTTTGCCCTTAGAGACCCAGAAATTAGTTAAAATACACTACCAAAGGTCGAAAACCCTATTTTACCACACAAAAATCGCTAATGTACTATTACTATAATATAATACCTACACACAAATTTGATTCTATAAAATGTACAAGGACTTTTAGGGACCATCTTTGTACATGTACAGACGGACCTTGTTAAAAAAACACTGGTATGTACACAGTAGACACACGACATACAACAAGTACAAAGATGGCGTTGAAATTTCAAGTAAACAAAGACATGCCTTCAAATGTGAGACATGCAGGAATAAGGGTGTGGCTTTTTCCTAAGTGTCTGGTCATTTTCGCGATCGCTAGTGATTCATTCATAGTCGAACTTTTCTAAGAATGGAAACAGATGCGGAGCGGGTACAATGCTTAGATGAGTCAGCTTTTGTTATTAATACATGGTTGCTTGCTGTTTATATAGTCAAAGTTACTGTTGTGAGCATATTTTTAACAAGACTTAAGGTGACTAGAAGATAAATTGAGCTAAATGGCGTCGTCTGAGGATAGTTATATTGCACATTGTCTAAATTTTAATGCGAATAAAAAACTGCTATGAAATAAAGCTTCGGCCTTCGGCCTTTTTTCCTTCTTGCTTCGGCCTTCGGCCGAAGCAAGAAAACACCCCAGCTTCGGCTGAAGCTTCGGTCGTTCCCTGCCTACAGTTCTTCTCATCCTTTTTAGTTCATCACTAAAGTGGTCGAGAAAAACGCATTTTAAATAATATAGAAAGCTTAGTAAAATAATTAAATAGAATAGTAATATAACAAAAATGAGTCACCTCTTAGTAAGGCAACAATTTTCATCGAATACGATAATTTCGTCAATTTGAAAGATAGCAGCGGCTCTGGCGATCTAAAAATATAGATGCGCTAACTAATTTCAAGAGTGAGAGAAAAATGAACGTTCAACGAGATTAAAATAAGTTAATGCGAGAAAACTGCTTCTAAACTTACTTGATTATACAGGAAGGAAAACCATACTGCAGGCTTGCATGCAAATTGTGCATATACTCTGCATACATAGTTAAACTCAAATAGCTTAAAATTCTGGGTATGAAGAGGGGGGGGTAAATGACCTCCAATTTTCGACCCAAAAAACGGCCAGAAAGCATCTAAAGGAGACCGAAAGATTCTATTTTTTCGAAAATAAGAGGGTCAAAAACTTTCTTACTTTGAGGAATGAGGGGCGACAAACATTAGGTGGGGTGGGATCCATACATGCACAGCACGTAAAGTGCCTTTTTGGAGTCCAAAATGGTAGGTACGCGTAAAAAACATCGTTTTCCAACGTTTCTGACGAACTTCATCTTTCTAGAGCATAAAAACATAGAAAAATTTCGAAGAAAAAATCAAAAAAGTCGGAACAAATCGAACAAAGTAGAGTCAAAACATGACTATAATGGCGCGAAGCGCCGAAAATTTGGCACTTTCGAGCAAATAGATAGCTAAACACGCTTAAAAAAGCAAATCTCCGACAAGTTTTTAGAAAAGTTTTGGGAACTTTAAAAAAATCGCCGATTCTGGGGGGAGGGAAAATTTTTGAGAGGGGTGAAAAGTTTTCTGGGAGGTTTAGTGGGGTGAACATCCCAAGATCATATATGGTAGGTGCCCATCATCCCCCTGTTACATGTTGGTTAAAGTGGATGGTGAATGTTCGAGCAATAGAAAAGCTAACAACCTGGCCAGCGAGATAAGTTCTCAGCTCGGCTGATTGAGCGTTATCTAGAATTGAACCAGGAAGTGCTATGCTGACCGTATAAAATCGTCCCGTCGAACAATTCGGCTCGGGTTCTGGAACATAAAAAATAATGCAAGAAAGCAAGGCTACACAATTCAGTTCTGTTTGCATACATATGATCAAAGTTGTGTTTATAAGATTGGTCGGTAAATTAAGCGTAAAAAGAATATTTCTCAATAATATAAACTAAATTCAATGAAGTATTGTAATGTGAACGACTTACTGGCGATTTGCAAATTTTCATTTGCATTATTAGATTTTGGGAATACATAAAATGCAGTAAACTTCCAATAATACACAACCGGGTACGATCTTCCCGTGAATTTTAACACCCACTTAGTGAGTACCCAAATAGACCAGTGCTTTAATTTACCTACAATAAAGAATAGAAGCCATTAAAAACGCACTTAGATATTATGATAACAGTCAGGAACGCTCTAAGTGTGGCTTACATCATCGCAACGTAGTTTCACACTATGACAGAATAAGAAAAATTTTATTCCAATAATACTTTCCCTTCACGTTAAAAAGCGATAGCAATATCAAATGAAATATTAAGGAATAAATAATACAAGTGTTTGTCAGGCTGTTTTCCCTTTTCGTATCAGTTCAAAAACACAAAGTTTTCTTGTCAAATATTGTTTGAGAGAGTGCCGGCCTACCTGTAATGTTATCGGGCTGCGATTCGACCGTACGCGATGCATCGTCGTCCAATTTCGGCTTTTTGGACATTTTTGCTATCAATTTTGCTTCCTTCCATTTCTTCAAATCACCTTTTTCTAAAAGCAATGTCGAAATTAATAATGTGAAAAAGTATGCATCTGCTATCTACACATACTTTTTCACATTTTTTAACATTTTTTTCGCAATTTTTCGTATTGGCACGAGATTCATGAGTGAAGTTATTTTATTTAAAAACCAGTCAGGATTTTATTTTGGGATTTTAACGATCTATCAATGCCAGCATGAACGACTAATTTGTTTTATAACGCCCTGCGCATTGACAAGCGACCACCGGAGCAAAAAAAGCTTGAACAGTGAATTAATTTTTGACGTGAAGTGTTGACAAATGCAACGGGTCTTTATAAAACAGTGTTTACGAAAAACATATAAATTCAATTTAAAACATAATACAGCAAAAATTCGTTGAATTTCAAGTAGGCAATAAATAATTTTTAATTACCGTTCGATATAAAAATGAAATAAATTAATACTTATTAAGATTTATGCCCTTCTGGCTATCAGATTCAGATACACTATATATGATCCGCAATAGACATATCTATACACAGGCTCCGGCATCCGGCCAAGGGAGGGGGCGGACCCAACATAAATTGGTCTATGTATCGAAAAATTCGTCGGGATAGCTAGCAAAAACCGCCTTTTTCGACCGTTTCTCAATACGCTCTATCCATTAATATAATAAAATTTGAACTTTCTTGTAACAAAGTTTTTTCTAACTCAAAAACAATAAAAAGTGTCATTTTTGGTCGTGCTTCGGTGAAAACTATAGAAAATACTCAACATCCGGCGTGAAGCACCGAAATTTTGAAGATTTTGTGACAACGACAGGCGATTTTTTTATCTTTCAGTACATTGTCTTACCTTGTATCAATTTTTTCCGGCCGCTCCCCCGTAAATATGACCCCGATACACATTGATAGGGAAGTCTCATATGGTATTTCCATTAACAATTTCAATTTTACCTTTTTTATTGCCTTAGCCTTAAAAGAACACGAATTTTCGATCTGAATAAACTGATTGATTAGATTTGATAAACTGATTTAGTACCTAAGAGAAAGACTAGATTTTCTGTAAATATGTCGTCGCCTCTTCGGTTATATATATATACGCGATTCCATAAAACTTTAAAGCCTAGTGCAAAGTATTACATATTACACTTACCTGGCAAAAGGATTCAATGGCAAAAGCGAGAAAACTTACTTTTCCGCCAATTCTCTTTCTTTTTGAATGGTTTCTTGTACGACGCTTCCATCGATATGAATTCAAATTAAACAATCAGACACGCGACTATTCGCAATCTCTGCTTAATACTCATGAAGTAATATTAAACACAGTGGAATAAATATACAGTCTACAGCTGCATAATGCAATTTCATGCTATATAATCGGATCTCAGTCCGCACAAAGATGCATTACATTAACCTACTTTAGAGCATTGTCGCGGGAGGAACGAGAATATAGAAGCATACAGGCAAGAGATGGGGGAAAATTTCCTACAGTTCGAGAAAGCCTTATCGATCGAAAATTTTCTAAAAAATTTTAAAATTATAACAGGTATATACGTATATTTTCTAACTGTACATATTACGCTCGTTAAAATAAAAAAAGATACATTCCAAGCAAGACAATATAAACTGTATTTTTCAGCCGCGTTCATAAACGACAATTTATCTAACATGACGATTTTGGAATTTTATTTTAAAAATGATTTCCATCATGGGCCCTTGATACCAGCTATGTATTCCAATACCAACTAGAATGCACTTGTTTGCGCAACTGTGCTTCATCTACTTTTTTTTATTATAAATTTAAAAAAATGAGCACTTTAGGCTAAAAATAAAAAATACTTTCTTCCAAAAAAATTTAAAAATGGCCAGAATAATCAAAGGAATGATAATACATATATTCAGTAGGGCATCGCCTACGAGTAACTTCCGAAATATGTAGGTGTATCCTTCGATTAAAAGACTCAATAAGATTGTGAATTCGACTTTTAAAAAGTTACGAGTGGTATACTGAAGCGGGTGTATACTTTATTGCAGAAATAACATCCACATTAATCAACAGCACGCGCTAAAGTAAAAAAAATTAATTTTTTCATATAAAACAGTCGAAAATTATCAAAGTTTACAAAATTTGTAATATTTCGGAAAAACGTTGCACCAAAATAAGTTTAAATTGCAGAAAATGAATGACATCTAAAGATAGCTTCTTATTAATAGAATGCTTGAACCTCCATTCTGTTTGTAGATTATATATTTCAATAAAGTTCTGGGCTCCTCGCACACATGATCCTGTGGGGGTCGGAAAAAAATCGAAAAGGTGCTGTTTTAAGCGTTTTGGGCCACGTACATATAACAATTTGATCAAAGTTGGCCCTTCGCGCCACTTACTCATTTTTGACTATATTTTCTTCGAATTATTCGAACAAATTTGATTCTTTTAAATCTTTTATGTGCTCTAGAAAGATAGATCATCGTCAGAAACGTCGAAAAACGACGTTCTTGACGCATAAACACTTTTGTGTACCCAAAAATACACTTTAAAATTTCACCCCTTCCCCGGAATTCCCACGCTGTGCATGTCTGGTTCCTTGGAATAAAAATAATAATATATACTCCGCTTTGTCATTTTAATCTCAAATAACTAACAGTCGAACTTCGATAATGCGTACATGGGATAATGCGTTTTCTCGCATAATGCGTACAGTATTGCTAGGTCCGGACCTAATTGCAATGTAAAACATAAGGCGATAGCATGGGATAATGCGTACTCGGTTAATGCGTAATGCGTGCAGCCGATTTCATCCATCGGCCTATGCCTACATGTGAAATTACCTGGCTCAATGCATACAGCATGTATTTTTTCACCTCAGATAATGCGATCAGCTCTTCGGATAATGTGTACGGCTTTTATTTCAAATTCCACGATCAGTTAAAATAGCGAAGTAGTGTACCCTATTACATTATTTCTCATTTCTTTCCTGGCTTTACAGTTTTCATAATACGTTTTCTGTCTTCCACAGCGACAAATATGTTAAAGCAGACTTGTATTGCTGATTTTTTCTATAAAAAATGATTTTATCGCATAATAGTGTGTTCCTTGATTAAAATCTGGGGTATTCGGATAATGCATACACTCGGATAATGCATACAGAAGGGCTTGGTCCCTTGGGTGTACGCATTAAGCAAGTTCGACTGTATATATATATATATATATATATATATATATATATATATATATATATATATATATATATATATATATATATATATATATATATATATATATATATATATATATATATATATATATATATATATATATATATATATATATATATATATATACAGGCCCGTATCCAGGATTTTATTTCGGGGGGGGCCGAAAATTTTTGAGACCAGATATCTCGAGAACCATTAGGAGATAGGCGAAAAGAAAGACAGTTTTGAGCGTATCTCGGCGAGCTCTATACAACGGTGAAGAAAAATTTCGACTAAAAAAATTAAAAAATTTTCACTTTATTTCATTTTGATATACAGCAAATTTATCATTTAAGCTGATTTCTCATCACCTAATCGGCGAATTATTTCTTATCTCTTGCCTTTGTACTTAATCATTGTGCTTTACAGAGAAAAACAATACGGATAATTAATAATTCGGCGCGAAGCGCCGAAAAAATTGACATGCTCTGCATATCAACCTCAAATTTGAGCGGTTTTGAGCGGACTAGAAGACAAAAAAACATATAAACAATAGATACGGCGCGAAGCGCCGGAAAAATTTCATGTTTCCCATGTCATAACTCAAATTTGAGCTGTTTTGAGTGAGCTAGAAGGCAAAAACTATAACTAAACAATGAATCCGGCGCACAGCACTAGAAAAAAATTGACATGCTCTCTATATCTAACTCTAATTTGAGCGATTTTTAGCGGTTCAGAAGACAAAACTATACGTAAACAATAAATCCGGCGCGAATCGCCGGAAAATTTTGAGTTTACTAGCTCAAAAGTACGCTAAAAACCTGTTTAGGCGCTGTTTCAGACGCACTTCGCCAATTTTTCATTTTTCCCTTCGGGGGACCCTTGAGAGAAACAAAAATTTTTTCCCCATGCCCCCTTGGATACAGGCCTGTACCCATGTCATAACTCAAATTTGAGCTGTTTTGAGTGAGCTAGAAGGCAAAAACTATAGCTAAACAATGAATCCGGCGCAAAGCGTTAGAAAAAAATTGACATACTTTCTATGTCTAACTCAAATTTGAGCGATTTTCAGCGGTTTAGAAGACAAAACCTTACATAAACAATAAATCCGGCGCGAAGCGCCGGAAAATTTTGTGTTTTCTAGCTCAAAAGTACGCTAAAAACCTGTTTTGGTGGTGTTTCAGACCAACTTCGCCAATTTTTCATTTTTCCCTTTGGGGGACCCTTGGGAAAAACAAAAATTTTTTCCCATTTCGGGGGGGGGGGCAGGCCCCCCGCCCCCCTGGATACGGGCCTGTATATATATATATATATATATATATATATATATATATATATATATATATATATATATATATATATATATATATATATATATATATATATATATATATTCTTTTGGCACTGTACGATTCGCAAAAAATAAGTTTTCCAACTGTAGGGGAGTACCCTTTATGAAACGAGTCAACTAATGCATCATGTACATATTTAAACACGAGTTTACAATCAAAATCGCGGTATGACCGAATGGAGCAAGTTTAAAGTGGCGAAAAATACAAAGTCGAACAGTTAAAAGCTTTATTCCTCATAATGAATAACACATGTCCTGAAGGATGGCTCATTGATAAGAAGATCGAGTTGATGTGCACCTCTTATCGAATCAAATGACTTATTAACGCGTCGTCTTTTCACCTAAAACCACATAATTTCAGCTGACATGCACGTACAGCTTTAGGACCGGCCGTATTAGATAGATAGAAATGTCTCCTTTCAAACTGTTTGATGTAGTTTAAACGCCGAGAGCGTCACTGGCTTTTTAAATTAATTTCTTCCCTCTTTTGACGACATCTTGAAGTTTTTGCACCAAGTAGGACGCGTCTCTGCCCTGGGGTTTTGAAAAAAGTGCTTATTAATTTTTTTGAAAACTTATATTGTCAGAAAAGGGCACCTGTATACGCAGTTATGAGATACGACACAGAAACTCTGGGGTTTAAACAATGTCAAAGTGAGGTGTAAACAAATCGCCGTAGGGCACGAACCGCCGGCAGCTGACAAAATTTTTTAGCGGTTAAAAAAAGACACGTCCATCTATCTAATGCAGCTGGTTTCAACATTTTATATGTCAATAATTAACCATGTTATTTAACTAATGCAGCTGGTTTCAACATTTTATGTCGATAATTGTCCAAGTTATTAAGTAAAAAGCAGTATAGCCTTTTTTGGGCGACTCTGTATTTGTAGTAAAAGAAAACGGTGAATGGTGTGAACTGTGAATACGACGAGCTGTAGCAGACAGCCGAGCCAACCTTCCATTTTTCGGGCAGAAATTTTAATTTTGAAAATGTTAAGATGGAAAATTGAATAATTTAATTAAAACGAAAAAATTAATATGCAACAAAATTAAATATTTAAGGCAATCCTATAAAGCCCTCTGCGTTCCAATGACATACGGACGTGGAGAAAAACTAAGACTTTAAATTCAAAACATCCCAACAGACCTCCATAATTAAAAGTTTCAGAAAAAAATTTAATTTTTCGATGCTAATGTACAGAGCTCGATGAAGAATGTGGAAAAATAACGTTTTCCCACCAATTTTTTGAACCTTTAGAAATTTTTGGACCCCTGAATTTTGGGCCATGCCCATTTATAATTCAAATGTGACGTACATAACTGCCAAATGAAACATGTAATCTCAAAAGACTAATCCATCACAATAAACAGCAATTTAAACTCACTAAGGCCACCTTATAACCCAACGATAAAAGCTGGCGTTTCTGGCAAGCGAAAAAACCGGTGAGAACATCTCTGTTGCGAATGGTTGTATTGCGATTAGACGAGAAGAAACAAATCCTAAAAGTTTCGGGATTGGATGTGCTTATAAGTAAGGCACTATTTAGCATAATTTTGATTTGGCATATGTATTTGCAGGACTTTCATCCCCCGGACTATAAATGATTTTGGGGCGGCGACTTGCGCAGGGTTTCAGCCAGTGATCGACCGGAGATCCGGCTCCGGCCTCCGGCAAATCCGGCCATTTTTTCCACTCCGGTGCTCCGGCCGGAGGACATCCAAAAATCGGCCGGAGGCCAGAGAATTTTTTCGTTTTTTGCATAGTGACCGAACGTACTAATTGCTGACATTATGCTTATTAAATTTAGTCAGAGCACAATATAATAGCAGAAAAAGGAAATAACACCAAATAAAGTGTCTATCACCACCACAATCGTAAAATATTTATTTTTAGGAAAAAACGGAAATGAAAATGAAACAAAAATTGTGAAAATCGCTGCAGTAAATTCCTGTTAACACTGGAAGTCATAGGGTAGCATATGATGCAGTCTGGCCTGCACTGCACAATCTATACTGATTTTCCAGATAATGTTGCTGTCCATTCTGTACGTCATATTCGCGGTTCACTGAACATAATATAGTATGTAACGTACCTATGTATATACGGTCACACACAATCATGCTTTAACATCAAATATTGCCTATTGACGCTTTATTTAGGGCAGGCTAAGGAGACGACAGCTTTTTTCTTAATAAAAGCATTGAATAAAATTTTGTTGAATGTAGTCTATTTTACCAGTTGCGGATCTAGAATTTTCCTAAGGGGGGCGGTATCCCTACTTTTCCAAAAACAGCCAAAAATAGGTCCAAAAATTTGCCCTCAAAGCGCGACATAGCGTTTTTTCAGTGTTTTACATTGTATACTTTCACATAAAATCACTTTTGACGCAATATTTTTTCTAAAAATTTTAAAATTTTAGACAATTTTGTGTGAAAAAAATCATTAAATTTCTTTGACTTCAACAAAAACCTGACGCGAAGCGCCGGAAAATTTGTGAAATTAAAGCGGATAGATGTCAAGAAACATGATTTATTGCTTGATGCGAATTTTAGACCTTTTTAGCAGTTTTTATCTTCCCAAAAATCTTTGTACATGTACAAAGACGGCCCCGAAAAGTCTTTGTACATCGGGAAAAATCTTTGCCGAACATAAAAAACCGTGCTTCTAGGTCGCCAAAAAAGTAAATAAATGTCATTAATAGGTATCATCCGGCGCGTAGCGCCGGAAAAATTTGAGAAATTATGGTCACTGACGGCCAGAAATCATTGCAAATTGCATATCCATTCTTTAGGATTTTCCTAAGGGGGCGGTATCCCAACTTTTCCTAAAACAGTCAAAAATAGGTACAAAAATTTGCCCTTAACGCGCGAAATAGCGTTTTTTCGGTGTTCTACATTGTGTACTTTTACATAAAATCACTTTTAATGCAATATTTTTTCTAAAAATTTTGAAATTTTCGACAATTTTGTGCGAGAAAATCATTAACTTTCTTTGACTTTATAAAAATCTGGCGCGAAGCGCCGGAAAACTTGTGAAATCAAGGCGGATAGACGTCTAGAAGCAGTCAGTGTTTTTTGTACAAGGTCCGTTTGTACATGTACAAAGATCGTCCCCAAAAGTCTTTGTACATTTTGCACACACAAATTTTTAGGTACTATTATATGGTACAGTAGCGATTTTAGTGTGGTAAAAACAGAGTTGTTCGAATTTTGGTAGTGTGTTTTAGGTAATTTCTGGGTCTCTTAGGGCAAAAATCACTGAGAATCGTAAGACGGCACGAAGCGCCGCAAAAATTTGACATTTTTCCTTTTGAAATGAAAATTCTGCCATTATAAAGATATATAGAACACACAATCACTCATTTCGGCGCGAAGCGCCGAAAATGTTTTTCCAATCACATACCTTTTTTGCAATTTCAGTCTTCTCCAAAAATCTTTGTGCATGTACAAAGGACGGTCCCAAAAAATCTTTGAACATCAAGAAAAATTTTTGCCGAATACGAAAAGAATCGTGTCTAGAAGCATGATTTACTGCCAGAGGCATAGCCAGGATTTTGGTTCGGAGGGCAAGTACAAAAATTTTTAAAGACTACTTTTGCGTCGAGTGCTTTGATGTGGTACAGTACAGTGGAACAATGTGTAGTAAAACTGAGTTCTTCGACCATTAGTAGTGTAGCCTGTCTGACTTTTGGGTTTCTGACGATGTTTTTATAGACAAACAGTTCGGAAATCATGAGTGGCTCAAAGCACCGGAGAATTAAGGCATTTTTTACCGCCGTTAACATTTTATAGCTCTGTGAATACTGACACTTTGACAGAGTAGAAGATTATGAAATTTGTGCAAAACAATTTTGACATAATGCTATAAGTTCAGGCTTCTAACAGGAAAACTGCGCATTAATGACTTAGTACGAAGCACTAGAATATTTTGACTGATTCGACGCAATGCTGAGCTTTACAAAAGTAACAATAGTAATCGGCGGATTTATGCATCAGAAAATTTTGACGTTTTCGCTCTTTAAACTTAATTTATACCCTTTAAATCATACAGAACAGACAAACCTTCCAGTGCGAGAAGCGCCCGAAAATTTCAAGAGAAATTCCTAACCCCTTTTTCCCCTTTTTGGTCCTTTTCCAAAAATTTTTGTACACGTACAACAAGATTTTAAGGTTGGCACAGCGGCTCATTGCAGAGCCGCGAAAAATTTCGTAATGCACCTCAATGTTGAATACTAATATTAAAATTTTCGAAAAATCGGCCAAATCTTAGTTCTGAATTAAGCCCAAAAACAATTTAAATTGATCGAATCACACAAGAATTCTGAGCTGAATTGCGTTTTCAACCTCTGCTTAGTATATAGTGCAGCAACGGGTCGCTGGATATAGAAAAATATACATGTCCATGAAAATTTGTTCTTACCATTTTCAGACCCATTTGTGGCCTTCTTATTAACAAGACGTAGTTCAGAGATCAGAAAATGTGTAAGAACACAAGAAAATTTGGCCATTCTTTTCGATTTCAACAGAATTATGTGTCCTTGTGAAGAAAGACAAACAAAGCAGAGAATAAGCAAACCGGTAGACAATCATTTCTCGCACTTTTACTATTATGCTCGAAAAGCATGCGCAGTTACATTCAAGGAACAAATAGTGCATCAAATCATTAAAGTGATCTGAAGCAATGAATTATTTTAGCTTATTCAAGCTTCTAAACTCGCGGATCTATAAAACAATAAATAATAATGACTCATCGCTAAGTGCCGGAAGATTTTTGACGTTTTTTGCCTTTTTTGAACTCATTTTTCTGATCACAATTATTGCGCCAGAAAAATCAACAAAATTTTTTGAAAATTTCGGAGGGGGCATTGTCCCCTATGCTCCCCCCTGGCTACGCCCTTGTTTACTACTAGATTTCTTGTATTTATAGCATTTGATGCGAAACATCGAAAGTTTTAATCGAAAATAGAAGAAAACTATGCAAAAATAGCTGTTTCTGCTGTAAAAATTGTTTTGAAACGTACTTGAACAGATATATAATGGCTTCCAGGTCGCCAAGAAAGTAAATAAATCTTATTAATAGGTACATATCATCCGACGCATAGCGCCAGAAAAATTTTGAGAAATTATGGTCACTGAGGCCAAAAATCATTGCAAATTGCATATCCATTCTTTATCTCGCCAAATATTTTCGGCCAAGCTGGGGGGCGGCCACCCCCGCCCTCCCCTTAAATCCGCCCCTGCATTCTTTATCTCGCCAAATATTTTTGGTCAATGGGGGAGGGCGACCGCCCCCCTCGCCATCCCCCTTAAATCCGCCCCTGTATTTCATATAACTAACTAGCTGATATGCAGTTAGGATGCATGTGCACTATGGTCTAGGTCTTAGTCACAAAGATGTCCTATCTATCCGCACGTGTAAAATTATATTTCTCCGGCTCCGGCCTCCGGCTCCGGCCGCCGAGCAACATGGTTCAATCCGGCTCCGGCCGGATCTCCGGCACCGGCCATTTCGGCCGCTCCGGTCGATCACTAGTTTCAGCCTCTCCCAGAAATTACCCCCCAGAAATTTTTTTCACCCTCCCGGAATTCAAGATTTTCTTAAAATGTCCGAAGCATTCTTAGAAAAGTTGCTATGCTCCGCTTACTCAAAAGTTTCAGGTTTTGAGCGCTTCGCGCCATATACTCTTCTCAACTATATTTTGTTCATCGATTTTTTTATGATTTTTTAATGCCTTCACGCTCTAGAAAGGTGGAGCATCGTCAGAAACGCCGAAAAACGATAAGAATAGAACACTACTCGGTTCCGAAAAAGCTCTGCTACTCCCCTAGCGCTTGAGCCAAAAGCAAAGCAGATGATTTCAGTATACTGCTTTAATCAAAATTCAAAACGGATTTGACCCATCACAATCTAACACTCAGCATAGCCACCATTTGACTTAAGAATAGCCTTCAACGCACGTTTTTTTTGTATTCGGCAAAGATTTTTCTCGATGTACAAAGACTTTTCGGGACCGTCTTTGTACACGTACAAAGATTTTCGGGAAGACAAAAATTGCAAAAAAGTCTAAAATTCGCAAAAATTTTCGGCCCTTCGCGCCGAAATGAGTATTTGTGTGTTCTATATATCTTTATAATGGCAGAAATTGCATTCCGAAAGTGAAAATGTCTGATTTTTCGGCGCTTCGCGCCGTTTTAGGACGATTCTTAATGATTTTTACCCTTAGAGGCTCAGAAATTGGCTGAAATACACTATCAAAAGTCGAACAACTCTGTTTTTACCGCACTAAAATCGCTACTGTACCATATTATAGTACCCAAAAATTTGTGTGTACAAAATGTACAAAGACTTTTGGGACTATCTTTGTACATGTACAAACGGACCTTGTACAAAAAAAACACTGTTCAGTTTACTGCTTTAATCAGCTATCGAAACAAAATGATCGTATCACAATTTAATATTCAGCATGGCCACCATTTGACTTAGGAACAGCCTTAAAGCGATGTAAAATTGAGTTGTAAAGAGGAAAAATGCTAAAAACTTTTCTCGAATCACAAATTTTCAAAATTTTGAAAAAATTTCTCTTCCGCTATGTAGAGCTCGTTGAAAAACGCTGAAAAATGCCTTTATTTTAGCCCCTCTCTTAATGGTTCTTGAGATATCCTACTTGAATATTTTCGATCCCCACTGAAATAAAATCCTGGATACAGGGCTGCATATGTACGTAACTGACAAAGTTTCTATCGTGCTTTTATATTAATGTTTAAACGGACCTTCGAATTTGACTTAACATCTGCAGCCACTTGTCAGTTGGATAAAAATATGCCTGATTGCTAGAGAAACCATATTTTTATTCAAATAAAAACTTCTTATGTAAAAGCGTAGTAAATGGAAATATGGTAAGCTTATTGTCAACTTATGCTTAATTATTAAGTTACAATTCGGGGAAGCTGAAATATGCTAGAAAAAAGTATCAGGAATACAGGATTAAAACGATCGCCTTCCCAAGCGACAGCAAGCTATATATTTTCTTGTTATTATTATTATTTACTTACCATGTTTCATCCGAAGGCACTAACAAATCTTCGCGTTTGACTGGCTGATAATTGAACTTCGTCGTTCCTACGGGCAATGGACGACCATTTTTAAATTTCATTAGGACATCTTTAAACAACAAAAAATCAATCTAAAATACAAGCATGCTCATATATCACCAGAAGATGAGGATAAATGCGAAATTTAATCAATCTACTTCTTAATTTACGTGTCAAATACATACGTTTCTCTCCACAAAATTTCAGCACACGGCCCATGTAAGCAAAAAAGGGTTTCGGAGGAGTGGATTCCCACCCAAGGTTGGGCGTCCTCCTATCCCCCAAAGTCAGAAAATTGCTGACCCCCTATGATTTTTAGTGAAAGCTGCATTTTTTAGTCCTTTTTACATGTTTTTTTGGCTGTTTTTGATCAAAAAGTGGAAGTGATTCAACGTCCAACCCGAAATTTTGGTCCATTACATATATGCTTCGGATTTCGTGACGGTAAGTCACACATGCAATCAGGGGGTGAGGGGTATTACCTCGTCTGAAGGGTCAGCCAGACAAGTACTATTCAGTGCTTTCTTTATTTTTTAGTGTTAAAAGCAATGTAATAGAGTCAAAATGAGGTAAAAGTGCTTGAAAATGCGGTATTATCACAAAAAAACGTTTTATAGGCTATCTTGACCATTTCCGTTGTTTGAATTGAAAAAAAAACCGTGGACAATAAATTTACTATTTTGGTTTTCTGAGATTTCACCCCTGACCTTGTGCATATATGCGAGAGAAGTATACACATGTATGTACATAATAATTAAAAAGCAGGTTAAAATATCTTGAGTAATTCGTTTGTCCGTAAGCATGCAAAAAGTGTTCTGATTAAAATTATTTAAAAAATTATAAATAGATTATTCACAGTAAGAAGGTTTAGAACAAAAAGCAAGAAAAGATGTAAAACAAGACTTCATTTTACAAACTCTGTCTGTAATCAGACTAAGGATCAAAGTTAAGGTTCAACACCATGTTTTGGGGCACATTATATACGGATTTTCCAAAGCTGAAAAAAGTGAAATATGAAGGAGGAAAAGGCAAAAAAATTAACAGAATAAGCTTGAGCTAAAATCAGTGTACCAAAGCAGTGCATAAATAGAAAAACCACAAAGCTTCCACAATATGTATTCGTCGAGATTAAATTTTAATCCGACAAATTAGGCGCGAATTTAAAAAGTAGGGCTAAGATAAATCCTTTTAAGCTTAAAAAACTAAGTCTACCTACTTTCGCTGCAAAAATTCAGTAAATCAACATAAAACTAAACAAAAAATACTCGCAAGAGTATCAATTAAGTACTTTGGGTCATTTCCAATCATTTTAGACTATAGGGTAAACATACCAGTTTTTTAACTATATATATATATATATATATATATATATATATATATATATATATATATATATGTATATATATATATTTGAAAAAATCCGACTAGCAATTAAAGATCGTAAGAAGAAAATCTTTGATGATAGAATTTTTGATTAAAGACTACGAAAAATTAACTTATTTGTTCGCTAACGAGGAAACTACTCTCTCATGCATGGACAAGGTAGAGGTAGCCAGAGGGGAATAAATACGGGAATGGTCATACTGTAAATTGTGGTAATTGATTTCTACAAGTTTTCTTTGAATATGCATGTACAAACATGGTCCCCAAAAGTCAATTTACATTATGTTTAGTAGATTTTAGGGAAGTATATGGTAGAGTAGCATGTTATGTGCAGTAAACTGAAGTTCTTGACCCTTATCACTGAAGTTTAGCCAATTAATGGATTTCTAGTAATAAAAAAATACAAAAATTTATCAATAAGTCGCTAAGTGCCGAAAAATTTGATACTTCTATCATTTTCAGGGTAGAATTTTCGGCCTTTTTCGACAGTAAGCTCAAAAATAGTCTTGCAGCACCTTCTGTTTTCTCAAAATCACCTGGAGTACCTGGTTTTGCAAAACCTGAGGTAGGGGTAATACCCTCCTCACCCTCACTACGCCCATGTGTGAAATCTCTGATTTGGAAACCAGTGAAACAGCATAGGAAGCGTAGAATACTTTATTATTATTTTTGAGACATTTTTTGTTTGTAGTCAAGTCGCACTGATGAAATCTTGTATGATAACGTAATAGTCAAAATATAGTACGTGGAAAGATAAAGTGAGGCAATATGGGACCAATGTGCACGTGAGTAGCTAGATTCAATCCTAAGTATGAACCAATAGCGATCGCCATGACCTGTGCACCATACGTCCTCATAGATGTTTCGTTATTGCTGTGTAGTGTGAATTTATCCAAGCCTTTCTGAAAAATGACTGTAAACACCAGAACGAAATGCGAAATCGCATAACACTTTAAATGGTAACAGTGTTTTTTTGTACAAGGCCCGTTAATACATGTACAAAGATGGTCCCAAAAGTCTTTGTACATTTTGTATACACAAATTTTTGGGTACTATAATATGGTACAGTAGCGATTTTAATGTGATAAAAAGAGAGTTGTTCGACTTTTGGTAGTGTATTTTTGCTAATTTTTGGGTCTCCAAGGGCAAAAATCACTAAGAAACGTCTTGATAAAACGGCGCGAAGCGCTAGAAAAATTTGGAAAATTTTCCTTTTGAAACGCAATTTTGCAATTATGCCATTATAAAGATATATATAAAACACACAATTACTCATCCGAAAAGTTTTGCGCATTTTAGACCTTTTTTGAAACTTTTGTCCTCCGAAAAATCTTTGTACATGTACAAAGACGGTCCCGAAAAGCCTTTGTACATCGGGAAAATCTTTGCCGAATACAAAAAAACCGTAAATGGTGATATTAAACTTAAATTATTTCAAATGAGACAAGATGAAGAAAATAATGAACCTAAAAAGTGTAAGCAACACAAACAACTCAATGTTTCAACGGTTTAATAAATAAGATTGAATGATAGTGCAAAGGGAAACACACAATGCATAACTTTACCACTCCTACAAGAGATCATATGTGAATAACATTCACTAAATCATTTTTGCTTTGCTAAGAAAATTTATTTCAATGTTTCATATGGACCATAATATCAAATTCATTGTTGCATTCAGCACAGATGCATAGTACATATATACAGGGTGGCCCAAAAAAAGGTACTCAATGTGTTTTGACATAACTCTCGCTGTATTAGCCATTCTGCAAAATTGTTAACATTTTTTGAAAGCACAAACATAGGACAACAAAATTGTAAAGTTTAATTGCGTTACCTCTGTTAGTTATTCAGTTTTTGATTTACACTTTTGTAAACATCATTTTTTAGTAAGTTACAAGAAAAAGTTAGTAATTTGGTGTGTAAATTAGTAAATCACTGCACGAGAAGAATTTTTCTGTTAGAATAGTCATTAAGCATCTTTGCACTATTGTTTAGTGTTCATTCATACATAGTTTTAGATTTGTCAATTTCATTGTTCTTTTTAGTTCGTTTTGTGAATTTTTTATTAAGTTACACTTTCATTCTGTTCGTATTCAATAAAAAGTTGGGTTTACAAAAATGTGTCGCGCTAGACGAATTCCAGCAATCAGAAACTAAAGGTTATATAGCCAAACATTTTTTCTAATAAATCGTATACATAAGTCGCTAAGTAAAAACAAAAAATACTTATATTGAACAGTTCATCTTCCTTTTTAGGGATAGATGACAATTTTTTCCTGTAACTTCCTATAAAAAAGATGTTTACAAAAGTGTAAACCAAAAACAAATTAACAAACTTAAGTCAATAAAACTTTAAATTTTGTTGCTCTATACGTATTTGTGATTTCAAAACATGTTTATAATTTTGCAATAAGTATAATGCAGCAATAGTTATGATTAATTCATTAATTACCATTTCTGGGCTACCCTACGCATACATACACCTACATATGTATGTATTGATCCGTATTCAGTGGAGGACAGCTAAATAATCATATGACATACATAAAGCCTCCAATAGTCATCTAAGACGTTTTCCTGTGATTTCCGGGAATGAAAATATTGACTCTTCAAAGTTTAGCGCCAATAAACCAATTTTAGTAATAAACATTTACATAAATAATTTCTAGTTATTTTTTATGCATTAATGCATGTTTGACGAAAGCCGAACTTTAGACAAACGTAAAAGTTTTGATTGAGAGGCAGGATAAACAACTTTTAAACGAAATAGGCGGGTGTAAATCCTATCGTATAAAGATTGAGACGCCAATATTACGCGAGTATACCTTGAAATCTCTCAGCTGCTAGGACGACTAAGAAAACCAAAAAATATTACACGAAAATAAACTTTAAATAGACAATTGAATTTCGTAAGTAAAAAACTAAAGGCGAAAATGCGACGAGAATTGAAAAACTTGATCAAAAACATGCAGATCCTGTCGAAAGACAACCACAAACATTATATAGCATGAACTATTACGCGTACTTGCTTGAGAACTCTAATTAATTCATCATCAAGTCGAGAGCCATTGTACTCAGGTCTCTCAATCGCTATACTGGCGTCAATATGGTATAAAGGATAAGCCGGAAAATACTCGTTTCCGGACGCTATTCCAAAAGAAGAAAACAATTTAGTAAATAAAACAAAAATATGGAAACATACGTGTATACTTCTGGGTACCCCACTCAATATATGTACATGATCTTGGGAAGTGGTTAGGGGGCCCTCGTAAAAGTTTTACCATATCCAGCCGGGGCGGATTCAAGGGAGGGCGGGGGGCTGCCGTCCTCCCCATTGGTCAAAAAATATTTGGCGAGATAAAAAATGGATATGCAATTTGCAATGATTCTTGGCCGTCAGTGACCATAATTTCTCAGATTTTTCCGGCGCTACGCGCCGGATGATACCTATTAATGACATTCATTCACTGTGTTGGCCGACGTGGAAACCGTTTTCTGTTCATGTAGGTTTCAAAACAATTGTAACATCAGAAACAGCTATTTTTGCAGTTTTTCTATCTTCAATTAAAAATTTCGATGTTTCGCATCAAATGCTATAAATACAGAAAATCAAGCAGTAAATAATGCTTCTAGACGTCTATCCGTCTTAATTTCACTAATTTTCGGGCGCTTCGCGCCGGATTTTTGTTAAAGTCAAAGAAATTTAATGTTTTTTCGCACAAAATTGTCGAAAATTTTAAAATTTTCAGACAAAAATTATGTCAAAAGTGATTTTATGTAAAAGTATACAATGTAAAGCACCGAAAAAACGGACAAATTTTCGGACCTATTTTTGACTGTCTTCGGAAAAGTTGGGATACCGCCCCCTTAGGAAAATCCTAGATCCGCCACTAATCCCCAGAAATAAATACAACCTAAGAATTCGTTTTTCAACATTTTCCAGAACTTCTAGGAAAATTTGTAGAAAAGAATCCGTTTGAGGGTGTTTAGCTACCTATTCGCTTAAAAGTGTTAAATTTTTGGCGCTTCGAATCACATACTTACTTTTTGACTATTTTTTGTACAATTTGTTCGATTTTTTTCGATTTTCTCCTCAATTTTTGTTTTTATGCTCTAGAAAGATAGAGCATCGTAAGAAACATCGGAAAGCGATGTTTTCTGACGCGTATCCACCATATGTGTTCTTGGGAGAGGGGTTTGACCCTCAGAATAGCTACTGACCCCCAATCCCCATAATGGCTGCGATCATACCTGGGCAATAGCCAAAGGTTCAGCCCGTCCAACTATGGGCTCTCAAAAGTTGGTTGGTCTCCAGCTGGGCTGGAAATGGATTTAAAATGACAATTTTCTTTCATTTTCAACTGTTTTCTCACATTTGTTCAAGATCAGCTTATCCCAATGCTTCCTTCAGCCCGTCCAGCTTCTGTCTCAGCCCGTTCCATGGACGGGCTAGGATGGGTTATCGCCTAGATGCGACCCCCAGAATCGTCGGTTCTCTGCAAAAATTCTAAAAAGTGAGCATTTCTAAGCGTCTTTAGCTCACTTTTGGCCCAAAAGTCTCAAATTTTCGGCGCTTCGCGCCATATACACACTATCTTGATTACATTATTTTTAATGATATGAATTTCTTCGAAATTTTTTGTTTTTATCTTCTAGAAAGAATTAGCATTGTACGGGACGTACAGTGTTTTCAACGTGCACCCGTCGTTTTGTAGCCAAAAGAGGCGCTTTTTGAGAAATTTTCGGGCCTGACCCTCCAGAATTCCCATGCCATAAATGTACGGTAGGTATTCACAATTTTTAAGCCTAAAAAGTACTTTGAAATTTCACCGCCCCTCTCCCAGTATTCCAGTGCTGTGCATGTCTGCTTCAACCCAAGATTATTAGAAACATACCCAAAAGGCCTTAGGTCATCCTTGGATCAAAGTATACCACACCATGCACGATGACGCAGCACCAAATGAAGCAATTATAGTAATGTAAACACAAGCATATTCAATAATTTTCCAAACAATTCTTACTTCAAGCGCAGCTCAACTCAACTATTGTTATTTTTTCTTACACCTAATCATACTTTTAACGAGACCCGTCGCTTTATGATGGTGGAAGTATCTTTAAACAAAAATTTAAAATTGCTGAAAATTTGCAGCAAAGACGTATGTAGCTTCAGGCACGTATCTCTGAAGGGGGAGGATGGTCGGACGCCCAAAATTCAGAAAAATCTGAAAAATAAGACTTTTTAAACATTATTTTGTGCTATTTTTGGCTTTTTTGGGCTTAGCCACTCCAAAATTGGTGTTGGTCCTCCCCAAAATAGGACGGCCAGCTACGTGCTTGTGTAGGTTGACAGCGAGGGATAGCATGGAATGAAAGCGACTGGAAGAAAAATTTGAAGTAAATGCCGAAGAGGAGACAATGCGACTAACGCGCATATTCATCCGCACATAGAACCCAAAACGACGTGCACATATGGCTGAAATCCATAACGGTCATTGGTTCTCCCCATCCAAGCTGCCATTGAAAAAGTTTGGTTGTCCTGGTCAGACATGCACAGCATAGAAATTTTGGAGGCGGTGAAATTTTAAAATACCTTTTTGGGCTTGAAAATGGTCTATACGCGTCTTGAACATTGTTTTTTCGGCGTTTCTGACGATGCCTTGTTTTTCTAAGGCATAAGAATTTGAAAAAAATTTCGAAAAAATCAAAAAATACGGACAAATTAAACAAAACATAATCAAAAAATTAGCATTTGGCGTCGAAAATTTTACACTTTTGAGTAAATATATATAGTTAAAAACGCTAAAAACAGCACCTTTACTACGAATTTTTCGGAAAATTTCAGAAAATCGAGAATTCTGTGGGGTGAAACCCCCTTCAGACCCCCTCTCGAGATCATGTATGGTAAAAGTAATTATGCAATGTCCAGCTTGAAAGTAGTTGTCTATTAGGCATACTTTTTTGTATTCGGCAAAGGTGTTTCCTGATGTAAAAAGACTTTCGGGTCCATCTTTGTCCATGTACAAAGATTTTTGGGATGACAGAAATCGTAAAAAGGTGCAAAATTCTCCAATATTTTCGGCGCTTCGCTCCGAAAAATGTAATTATCAGTTCTATGTATATATCTTCATAATGGCAGAATTTGCTTTTAGCAAGGAAAAATGTCGAATTTTTCGGAGCTCGCGCCGTTTTGATACTATTTTCAGTAAATTTTGTCCTAAGAAACCCAGAAATTGGCTAAAATGCACTACCAAAGGTCGAAAAATCCTGTTTTGCCACACTCAAAGCGCTACTGTACCATACTATGGTACCCAAAAATTAGCGTGTACAAAATGTACAAAGACTTTTAGGAATCATCTTTGTACATGTACAAAGGAACCTTGTGCAAAAACGCAGCTATTAGGTCCAAAAATTTGTTTTCCAGCTTTAAAAAATGGGTGATGTGATCAAAAACCTGATAGCCCGACTTCAAAAAAAGACTGTCTAAGAAAGTGTTTGTTTCGATCCAAAAAAGGGTTTCCTGACCCCCAATAGAGGTTGTCTTAGCTCGAAATGTCGTTTTCGGGTCCAAAATTGGTATTTTCAGATTTTGCTGCACAAAAGATAGCCTCGATCAAACGACCATTCGCCCCGTCCAAGTATTGGCTCGGCTTGTCGAGTGGATGGACCCAATTTAGAATTTTTTATATTTTTATTTATATTTTCATTGTATCAATTATTTATTTGTATATTAGATTTTTATCATTTTTCAGCATGGAACTTCTGATGAAGGATAGACCCGTTCTGCAATTGTCTCTAAACTTAGTCTATAATTTAATTTATGCAAAAATCCAGCGCTTCAGGCGATTTTGAGCTTACGGATCGCTAGTATTATTTTTGTAGGCCAAAGTAACAAAAAGGTCAAACTTTTCCATACTCGTAATTCCAATTTTTCTTTACCAATCAAGCGCATGAAATCGAGCCTAAATATTACTGCGAAGAAGCCTAATTCTTTCTTTTTTAATCAAATGAAATCACGCTCGTTTACCTTCAGACACCAAACGCATGACAAAATCACGTGACAATAACTTATTGATCACCGTTTCGTTGTAGATGTTTCTAAGAGTGAGCATGTTAACTAAATTGGGCAAAACGTGTGGCGCCGTTTCGTTTTCGCGGATTTGGATAAGTCGTGACATGGCCTAGTAAATGATACGATTTATGGCTAAAGTTGAGGTAGAATAAGAGCATACATTTAACAGGGGTAAGGATCCTTAGCCCAAAGTCGGTCGTCCCACCATCCCTCCAAAGCCAGATTATTTTTCACCCCCAGTGTTTTTTTTTGTATTCGGCAAAGATTTTTCCCGATGTACAAAGACTTTTGAAGACCGCCTTTGCACAAGTACAAAGATTTTGGGAAGAACAAAACTGCAAAAAAGGATTAAAATTCGCAGAATGTTTTGGCGCTTCGCGCCGAAATGAGTAATTGTGTGTTCTATATATCTTTATAATGTCGGAAATTGCATTTTGAAAGGAAAAATGTCACATTTTTCGGCGCTTCGCGCCGTTTGAGACGATTATTAGTGATTTTTGCCACAGAAACCTAGTACCTAATTAGCTAAAATAAACTACCTAAGGTCGAAAAACTCTGTTTTTGCCCCACTAGAATCGCTAATGTACCATATTGTAGTACCGAAAAATTTGTGTACAAAATATACAAACACTTTTAGGGACCATCTTTGTCCATGTACTAACGGAACTTTTACAAAAAAGCACTGCCCACCTCCCATTTTAGGAAAAAATTGCGTTTTTTGGCCATTTTTGGCCAAAAATTGGAGGCCATTTACCCTCCCCCTGAAAATAGCCGAGACCCCCTAAAAATAATCGAAGACCCCATCCAAGTTTTCAAGCCGTTACTTGTATGAATAAGAGGCGCAATGTCGGCTGAGCGACAAAAAAAGGAGTATGCGATTCATGGCCGAATTCTTCGAATGAAATAAGTAAGAAAGGTTTCATTTATCAGAAGAGAATTTAAAAGTTTTTTACGATTGAATATACTTCTTAGGTGCTTAAAGACCAAAGATGCATCGATGCGACAATAAAAAAAGCTGGGTTGATGAATTTTCTATTATTATCATAATTTTTAAATTTTTCCGAATATCATTCGAAAATAGTAGGAAAATACAGATTTTAAATCTGATGGTGTTTAACAATCAAAAACGTACAATTAAACGAAAAAGCCAATATTTTTACAGGCTTTTCATTCATCTTTTGTCCAAGGATTCAGCGATAATAGCAATAAACTATAGACCTCACACAAATACACAGACTCAAAGCAGAATCACACTTTATTACGCCATGTCAAACAAAATAACTAGCTTTCAGTACTTGTTCATTAAGACAAATACGTGTTAATAGTTTTCTATTATCATAAATTATAATATACTTTGTAACATTTACACTGTCTTAATTAGTGTTCCTTCCTTGTAGATCAATTAAGGTCGTCGCAAGATAATATAACAAAAAACGCCATCAAACAGTTATAATAGTTTTCATCATATGATAAAATCAAATATGATAATTATTTTAATAGTAATTAATTTTTAATAATAATTATTATTTTTATTCATACGTTTATGCATATTCGTCCAATCCAATCCTAAAAAATTTACTCAAGTCTTGCGCACCACTATGAAACATCGAAAAAACCTAGGTACCTACGGAATATGATTAAAAATCAGACAATTAGAAAAAATCAGGAATAATATGGTAATTGGAATCAATGTAATACTGAGTACAGATATGTACGCACATGAACATTCGAAGGTCGAAGGGGTAGGGGCGGCCCCCTCAGCCCAATAACATAATTTTGGAAGGCAAGATAATGCATGGAAAATAATGAAAATCGGCATCTTTTCATAAGAAAAATCTCGAAATTTGCAGGGCTTCGCGCCGTAGGATCATTATTTTTCATAATTTGGGTCCGAAGCGCGGCGAAAAAACGTCATTTTCATAGTCTATTGAGGGAAAATTAAAACTTTACCTCGAAAAATTTAAAACTTATCGAACTGAACGGATAGTAGAGCGTGTTCGGAAACGTCAGAAAATGCACTTTAGTTCGTGACCTGGCGGCCATATCCTGAAATATAGGGTCACCAATTTCGGGCCGCCCCCCCCTTAAAAAATTTCCGCGTACGCCCCTTAGTATCTAAGTCGAAATCGGATAATGCACACCACTTGGGGACCAAGGCTAATAATTGGTATGCATTATACGATTGTGTGCATTAGGCGTGTGCATTTATATAAACATTGATGCACAAGCAGCGGCCATGTCAGCAGGTGTACATTATCCGAAAAATACATTATCCGGGGTTTGCATCATCCGACTTCGACTGTATATATGTTGAACTTAAAATGTAGTAATTTTACCTCTTTATTATTGCTGACGATTTTTTCGACTTCAAATTGCCTATCATCGACTTATTTAAGATTTTGCTGTCATGCATAAAAACGGAACTGTATAAATAAGCCAAACGTTACAAAAATGCATTAATTCTAATAAGTAAATAATAATAATTAATTAAATATGCATACTAATTCACCTCTAAAATCTCTGTCGAACTGATTTCGCCATAATCTTGCTTATCAGTCACGTGATCCAAGTAGGCTAGATAGCGAGCGAAATCTGCCAAATCTTTCGTCCTCATACTGCTCAACCGATCGGAATGCAGATAAACTTTCAGCTGCCTCATGAAATTTTGATCATAATAATTTGCGTGATTCATCCTGCAAGAAGGAATGAACAAAAAATAAAGAATTTTCACAATGACAACATCAGATAATCAAAAGCATACACGAAAATGACCAAAAAATTATTTTGCTGATAAGTAAAAATGTACAATTCAGCTTACGTGTAATTATGACTATTAATTAATGAAAACGTTATGCATCAGAGTCTTTTGTGCTGCCCGTCTGAAATCTTACCACATGCTAACAATTATATACATATTTTGTGTCATGCTAAATATCCTGAACATAATGTAAGTCAAATAAAATTTTTGATTATGGTTCATAGAACATTTTGACAATCAAAAGTGCAAATAAAACTACCTAAGATAGAATTTTTTCGTTAAAATCGTAGATAGTGTATCTGCTCTTTCAAAAAATGAAAAATTGAAAAATTTTACAAAATTTTTATTTTAATTCTCAAAATAATGCGGCAAACTCAGAGCATTTTTACGCATTTCCAATCTCGCAATAACAGAGACACATGATCAATTCGAAATCTGCTCCATTAAACTGTCAGGTGCTTTCGAGCTCTGTCCTGTTCATCCATTAACTGTTTAAAATTGAGTCAAAAGCAGGTTTGAAAACGAAATTTTACCGATGGTTTGATTAAGATGGATGAATTTCTTTAGCTTTTAAGGTCCAACCAACATATTAAGAAAAATCTGGGCGCTGGGGATGTCCCAAGCCCCGGCACCAGCCCCGGTGCCGGGGCTTGCTGCACTCGGGCCGGGGCTAAAACATTTGTAATTAATTGCAAAGAGATTTTCTTTCAAAATCAATCTTGGAAATTATGAGTAACTAAAGAGATGGTATATTTCAGAATACTGACTAATTCAAAGGGCAAAATTGGTCGTTAAATTGTTTCTATAGCTCAACTATAGAATTGGACTCAACTTGAGCAATTCAAATTCAGCGTATTCGCTATACTTTCAAATTACCTACTAATAAATCTATTAATATTTATTATTAATATTACGATTATTGTATCGTTGCTACATTTATGATTTATTTATTAATTTTATACTTCATCTCAAAATAAATAGCATAAATCGAATGACGAATAAATTTTTTTCTATTCTATCAGATCTTATAAATGAAATTCGATGATCTGTTAACTCTGAACAGAAGGATTGCATAAAATTAAAAATGGATCAGCTTGAAAAGGAAGCGAGATTTGATGCTGTGATCGCAATTCTTGGTGCCCTGACCTAAAATCATATATAAATATTGTTGCGTAAATCACAATTTTAAGAAATTTCTTGAATATCAAGCTTGTGCTGTCGGGAATATTTATCGCATCAGCCACAATCTTGGCAAGAAAAAGATGCTTTAAATTTGTAAATCCATGATTTTTATGGTTATAGTACAGCTGGAAGACACGACTAATTCGAAACAGAAAATGTAGAATCAGGAGTCTTAAAACCAAGAACTGCAATGTATATAATTATAAGATAAATTAACAATTTTTTGTTGAAAATTTATGAACTTTTAAAGTGTAAATTCGAAGAAAATGATAACGTTAAACATAAAAATACTTGAACTGAAATACTTATACTCTGTTTGACTTTTCAGCGGAAAAATTAAATTTTGCCATAAATAAAATAACGAGCACGTAGCATCACAAAAATTTATATTTTTATAAAAAACTGACATTCATTAATTGAGAGCTTAAATCCTAAGAGATACGAGTATAGGTATTCTATTTCGAACTTATATAAAAATTACCTGGCAATTCTTTACCTCCCCGAAAATCAGTCATGAAGTTAATTGAACTAATTCAGTATCACGTGCATCATTGACATTTTTCAAGCCGTTTTCAACATCTAAAGCTTTCAATTTAAAGCCATTATACGATGAGAAGTCTGAAATTTGTCCTCTTTAAACACTTATACTATTAAATACTGAAGTAAAAAAGTACCGTAAATAATTTTAAGTGTACACTTGTAGGGTCAACATACATAAGTATGCATAACATCTTGCCCTGGCCCCGGTGCCGGTGCATAAGCCCCGGTCCTGGCCTTGGCTAAAAAGCTTGCCCTGGGACATCCCCACTAGACGCAATTACTCGATTTATAAATGCAATTTATACATAAGCTTTTTTTGACAGTTTCCATCACTCAAGTTAAGAAAATAAGCGGGCACTAATTTCAGTGATCAAAAATTCAGAATTTCACCCCATTGCCGACCCTGACCATGCTTATCTGCGATTAAAGCAATGTATGTACGTGAAAAAATTTGATTATGCAATACAATAAGTATAATTAATTATTTAGATTAATAGGCTCACCATCGAACTGACCGAGCCAGAAAGGGCACTGATATCCGAGAAAAATCTTCGGCTGGCAAGACAGTGAGCTTTTGAACAACTTTGTCCATCGGAATAGCTAATGCTATTTCTTTGACATATGATAAGCTTTTTAATAAAGCAATGGGAGCAGCTCCAGGTCTGCTTACAATTTCGCTTAAAGCATTGATAAAGATTTCGCACAATCGCTCATACTTAATTGTGCACTTGTTTTTGAACAAAGCCAATGAAATCAATGCTAAATCGTCGATCTGAAAGATTATGCAAAAATCGCGATAATTGGAAGAAAAGTGCGTGGTGCAGGACAGCGAAGAGTAGCAAAAATGAGTTCAAAACTCAAAAGATTTGACAAAAGTCCAGACTAATTTTTGCATCTCATCACAATATGTTAAAAAATCGTCAGACCCAATCAACTTAGTTCTAAGTGCAGGTAAAATATCATAAAAATTACGCACAAATAACAAAGTTTGTTTATAAATGAGCAGCTTGCCTAGTTATTTTGGCTTACATTTTTTAAGTGATACATCCTCATTGTTAGTAGGTACATCAAATTCTGAATAGCTAAGTAGAAAATAGAAATAGGTCACATTCTCGACGAGATCTGTGCCATGGTAAAGAAAAAATTTAAGAAGACCAAAAATTGATTTCAAACATGGATATAAGAATCTTTCCTTTAAACTATCTGACTAATTTCTCAATAATAAGTAAAAGGTTGAACTCAAAAACATTTCGAAATTCTTGTCTTTGCATCTTATTTTGCGGTTTTGCAAAGAAAATTCATGCATAAAATAATAAATCGACGCAAAACGCCGAAAATTTTTGACATATTTCCTATTTTCAAGTCAAATCTGGGTTTTTAAGGTAAGAAATATGATACAAAATGTGTAATCCGGCGCGAGGCGCCGGAAAATTTCAGTTTAAGGATTCAAAAGTTTGCTATAACCACATTTTGACTGTCCTTTTAGTAGACTTTAAAAATTTTAAATTTTTCTCCAGGAACCTTAAGAAAAGTTAAAATATTTTTTTCGCGAGGAGCGGCACCCCTCCTGCCCCCGGCTGCTTACGCACCTGCATGTTAGATATGTATGTACAAATATGGTACTCAAAAGTCGCAGTATATTTTACACATGAGTTATAAATACATTTATTGTACTAGAAAAATTATATAGTTCAGAAGGTACTTTGGCCAAACTCCAAACCTCTGATCATAAAAGATCGGAATTTATTAATATAAAGCAGAGCGCAGAAAAATATTGATATATTTATCGTCTTTGAGCTGCATCAACAGCCTTTTTAATTACCTATTGACATGCGGTTTTAAAATACTGCATAGGCACGAGAAGCGTCCAAAATTTTTTGCTATATTTTATCATTTGAATACGAAAAAACGTCAGACTGGTACAAAATAATTTTCACATCTTTACTATGTCAGGTATAATTTATATCAGATTCTTCAGAGACAAATACTTAACTGAATCATCAAGCTAGCGTAAATTGCTGGAATAATTTCTCAGCTTTATCAAGAGAAAAAGCACATTGATTTTTTTATATCTACGCTAAGCGCCTAAAAATTTTGACTTCCTGCATTTTCCAACTAAATCCTAGATATTACGAAGGCAATCCTACTGCAAGGAAAAGAACTATATCCGGCGAATCGATTGGGAGAGCCAACGAAATTCAAAACGTCTGCACCGAAAATCCTCTCGCTGTGACTTGGATTTTGCAGGAGTAATACCTTTTCCAAACATGGCGGGAGATCCCCACCCAAAGTCAGTCGTTTCGTTCCAATTCCAGGGATCTTTTACCCCTTTCCTATTTTTAACAAAAACTCGCATTTTTGAATTATTTAGAAGTTTGTTTGCCATTTTTTAGCAAAAAATGCTGTTAGTGATCATAATTTCTCCGATTTTTCCGGCGCTTCGCGACTAATAATACCGACTAATGACATTTATTTACTTTCTTGGTGACCTGGAAGCAATTTTTTTGCTCATGGAATAGGTTTCAGAACAATTTCGAGGACAGAACAGATTTCAGCATAGATTTATTCCATTTTCAGGCATAAATTTTTAATATCTTTGACGTTACGCGTTAATTGCTGCAAATACAGGAAATCAAGAAGTAAATTAAGCTTCTAAGCGTCCCTTTGCCTAAATTCAACAAATTTTCCGGCGCTTCGCGCCGGATTTCCGCCGAAATCAAGGAAATTTGATGATTTTGTGCACAAAATTGTCGAAAATTTCAACATTTTTAGCAAAAAAGTTGAGTCAAAAGTGATTTTTAGTTAATGTAGACGTAGTTAAACGATAGAAAAACGCTATTTCGCACGTGAAGGGCAAAGTTTTGGATCTATTTTTGACTGTTTTTGAAAAAGTTGGGGTACCGCCTTTCCCTATAGGAAAATCTTAGATCCGTCACTGCGCACTTTGCATATAATGACTTTCTAGCAGCCTTAATTCTATGCAGTTTCAAAACCCTGACTCATTTTTTCAATGCTACACATAATGCACTGGGCGTTTTGTTCACCGATAAAAACCATACGAAACCAAAATAATTTTGCGAAATGAAGTCTTTTTGAATCTTTTCTAGAATTTCCCCCACCGATTTTCGTAACTTTTTTCGGCATAAATCGTTTGGAATCGGTCGGATTCGAAACCGGGAGCTTCAGTTCTATAGTTGGGCGCTTTTACCATCTCGCCATCCGGTCGAAAACACAAATTATGCGAATTCCTTTATATGTGGTCTTTCAAGGTAGGTACCTATGTATTATTTTCAGATGTACGTATTTAATAAGTGCTTCATAAATAAGCAAAGTAAATCAAGGTGTCGGCATAAATAACGCTATATCCTTCAAAATTTTATCGAATCTGCATTCACCGGTTTTCACCGTTTGCCGCCACATAAATTCGCAAAGGTAACTGTCAACCATAGATCTATGAGTACCCCATTGTTTTTTGTTGCGATTTTTCGCCTTACCCCACAATGATTCAACAGGTTGCGTGTGAGCCGATGTTAATGGATCAACGAAATTTGAGGAATGATTTACAGTAAAATGTGCAAAGCCAAAGTTCGAAATAGAATTATAGGCTGACCAGTAGTCATTGGGAAAAAACGGTGGGGCTTATTCTAGAAAAGGTCCGTCTTTTTATAGCCAAAACATAAAATACCGCATAAATAAAAAAACGCAGCACATATAACCTGAAACGCAGTAGGATTTCGCAATATTCGTTGAATCAAAAGACGCTGGATTTTGTCACCCAAGTGAATGCTCATTGACCTGCGAATAAGCAAAAAATAGCAGAGGGTCAAAAATTCGAAGTCCTCCAATGAGTTAATTCGTCTAGCCAGCAGATCTAACGCTTTATCGCGGTTTTTCTTATGTACAACAACGTGATCTATCAAATAGAACCATACAATTTTGATCAATCTTTGAGTTGACAAATGGATCAAATCTTGATCATCGATTATAGCTTCTAATTTATCAGCCAATTGTTCGCTGATTGGAGGAATGCGCGACCGGAATAAAAAAAGAGTCATGAAATTACAAAAATCGTTCATGCTTTGCAGGCGATCGATCATTGCTGAACTGTCTAACTCACATGAAAGTGTTTCCAACCTGAAAGAAATGACAAAAAAACTCAAGTACGCTCCAGCAGCAGGCGGACACACGGGAGTTTGTCCGCAGAATCCAACATAACACGTAATATCTGATCACGATAAATGCCATTGCTTATACAGGGTTTTTCGCAATCTTTGCCAGCTTTGCCCCATGCAGACCCCCACCGGAATGCGGTCGCTGCCCATGTTCACCCACTGACACCGAACCACGGTTTTTTGTATTCGGCAAAAATTTTTACCGATGCATAAAGACTTTTCGGGACCGTTTTTGTACATGTATAAAGATTTTTTGGAAGACAAAAACTGTGAAAAAGTCTAAAAATTCCTGAAAATTTTTGACGCTTCGCGCCGAAATGAGTAATTATTTGTTCTATATATTTTTATAATGGCAGAAATCGCATTTAGAAAGCAAAAATACAAACTTTTTCGGCGCATCGCACCGTTTTTAAACTATAAAATATTATAGCACCCAACAATTTGCATGTACATAACGTACAACGACTTTTGGGGACCATCTTTTGTACAAAGGAACCTTGTACAAAAAACACTGCACCAAACCACAGATAGTTTTCACTTTTTCGTTTTTTCCTTCCATCTTATTAACAAAAATATGAAAAAATTCCTTTGGAATCGAGATAAGGCTTACTTCAACTATTAGGTCTAAAATAAAAACTATCTAAGAATCCTAACAAATATCAGTTTTTGCTCTAATAAAATGCTAATAAAACTTTTTATTATATGCAAAATAATCGCGAATTATTACCTATTCAAATAACCTTCTTTTCTGCAATGATTGCAATACCTACTTTTACAACTCTAATTTTACGAATAATAACGTTCTATTTTCTGATAATTGAAAAAGAACCTCAGGTAATGTAGGTAGCAACAATTTTAGACGTCTTATGAACTCGTGTCGAAGAAAAGTTGGAGAATAACAGATACATTCTGATAATTGACTAATGCAGTAAAAATTGAGGTAACTGCTTCAGAAAATGCATTTAAATCATTTCCTAAATTTACTACAAACAACAATAAGACAAAAAAACATAAAAATCTAAGCAAAACCGCTAATTAAGCAAGTATGTATTACATTTATGCATAAATATGATTACATATTACGAATAATAATATATAAATAGATATTTCATTTTGATTAATATATGATCAACATCACACCTGGGCAAGGGGTTCAACCAGGTTCAACCGGGTACCAGCCGAAGCAGGTTCGGTACCAGCCGGAGGGTCCACCAGTTGCACCCTATGTTTTGTATAAAAACTTTTTTAGGCATCTTACAAGATGGGATGCCACCAACAATGCAGCCAAAATCGGTTGCTGGAGGTCCAAAATTCGTTGCTGAGAAAATCAGTTGCTAAGCTTCAAAAATCGGATGCTCGGGTCTAAAAATCGGTTGCTGGGGTCTAAAAATCAGTTGATGGGGTCTAAAAATCAGTTTCTGTAGTCTAAAAATCAGTTGGTGGGATCCAAAAATCGGTTGATGGGATCCTAATTTGGTTACTGGGCTCCAAAAATCGGTTGCCGGGGTCTAAAAATTGATTGCTGGGGTCAAAAAATCGGTTGCTGGGTCCAAAATCTGTTGCTGGGGTCAACCAATTTTCGGAGCCCACCAACTGATTTTTAGACCCCAGAAACCGACTTTTAGACCCCAGCAGTCGATTTTTGGAGCCCCGTCCGATTTTAGACCCCAGTAACCACACGTGGGCGTTGGGGGTATGCACTCCCCAGAAGACCGGATTCCCCCAGAAACCGAAACAACCTCCCAGAATTCAATTTTTTATCTTTTTTTCGCAATTTTTTGATGCTAATGGATAGTGCTCGATGGGAAACGTTGAATAATGGTGGTTTTTCGCAATAACTCCATTTTTAAGACTATTTTTGACCTTTGATAAATCTTGCACACACTCAACCCCCTCCTCCCCCCGTATTTTGTAGCTGCCCACCTATGCCAACAACCGATTTTCGGACCCCAGCAACCGATCTAGGACCCCAGCAACCCATTTCTGGAGCTACATATCAACTGTTTTTAGGACACCAGCAACTAATTTTTAGACCCGAGCAACCGAATTTTGGAGCCCAGTAACCGATTTAAGACCCCATCAACCGATTTTTGGAGCCCACCAACTGGTTTTTAGACCCAAGCAACCGATTTTTTTGGACCCCATTAAGTTATTTTTTGATCCCATCAACTGCTTTAAGACATAAGCAACCGATTTTTAGACCTAACCACCAGAATTTTGGAGCACACCAACTGACTTAAGACCCCAGCAATCGATTTTTAGACCATAGCAACCGATTTTTGGAGCCAAAAACTGATTTCAAGACTACATCAACCAATTTGTGGACCCCACTAACTGATTTCTTGACCCCAGCAATCGATTTTTAGACCTCAGCAACCGATTTTTGGAGCCCATCAGCTGGTGTTTAGACCCCAGCAACCGATTTCTGGAGCCCGTCAGCTGGTGTTTAGACCCTAGTAACCGATTTTTCGACCCCACCAATCGATTTTTGGAGCTCACCAACTGATTTTTGGAGCCCAAACTGATTTAGGACCTCAAGAAGCGATTTTTAAACCACACCAACAGAAATTTTGAGCCTACCAACTGATTGGACCCCTGCAACCGATTTTCAGACCCCAGCAATCGATTTTTGGAGCCAAGAACTGATTTTAAGACATCAGCAACTGATTTTCGGATCCCACTAACTGATTTTTTGACCCTAGCAACCAGGCCCGTATCCAGGATTTTATTTCGGGGGGGAGCCGAAAATTTTTGAGACCAGATATCTCGAGAACCATTAGGAGATAGGCAAAAATAAAGACAGTTTTGAGCGTATCTCGGCGAGCTCTATACAACGGTGAAGAAAAATTTCAACAAAAAAAATTAAAAAATTTTCACTTTATTTCATTTTGATATACAGCAAATTTATCATTTAAGCTGATTTCTCATCACCTAATCGGCGAATTATTTCTTATCTCTTGCCTTTGTACTTAATCATTGTGCTTTACAGAGAAAAACAATACGGATAATTAATAATTCGGCGCGAAGCGCCGAAAAAATTGACATGCTCTGCATATCAACCTCAAATTTGAGCGGTTTTGAGCGGACTAGAAGACAAAAAAAACATATATATAAAAATAGATACGGCGCGAAGCGCCGAAAAAATTTAATGTTTCCCATGTCATAACTCAAATTTGAGCTGTTTTGAGTGAGCTAGAAGGCAAAAACTGTAACTAAACAATGAATCCGGCGCACAGCGCTTGAAAAAATTGACATGCTCTCTATATCTAACTCTAATTTGAGCGATTTTTAGCGGTTCAGAAGACAAAACTATACGTAAACAATAAATCCAGGGCGAATCGCCGGAAAATTTTGAGTTTACTAGCTCAAAAGTACGCTAAAAACCTGTTTAGGCACTGTTTCAGACGCACTTCGCCAATTTTTCATTTTTCCCTTCGGGGGACCCTTGAGAGAAACAAAAATTTTTCCCCATTCCGGGGGGGGGCAGGCCCCCGCCCTTTGGATACAGGCCTGTTCCCATGTCATAACTCAAATTTGAGCTGTTTTGAGTGAGCTAGAAGGCAAAAACTATAGCTAAACAATGAATCCGGCGCAAAGCGTTAAAAAAATTGACATACTTTCTATTTCTAACTCAAATTTAAGCGATTTTCAGCGGTTTAGAAGACAAAACCTTACCCGGAAAATTTTGTGTTTTCTAGCTCAAAAGTACGCTAAAAACCTGTTTTGGCGGTGTTTCAGACCAACTTCGCCAATTTTTCATTTTTCCCTTTGGGGGACCCTTGGGAAAAACAAAAATTTTTTCCCATTTTGGGGGGGGGCAGGCCCCCCCCGCCCCCTGGATACGGGCCTGCTAGCAACCAATTTTTAGACCCTGGCAATCAATTTTTAGACCCCAGAAATCGATTTTTGGAGTCCTGCAGCTGCAACCGATTTTTGCAGCTCAGCAATCGATTTTCAGATCCCATCAACCGATTTGTAAATCCCGGCAACCAAATCGGTTACTGGGCTCTGAAAATCGGTACGTAAGTAATGCATAATTCAGAGATTATATCTAAGTAAGTAATGCCTAATTTAGACATATTAATAATTCGTCAAATCACAATAAAACACATGATGTATTTTTGTGATCTGTACACATCGATGTATTAAAATACATATTTGTCTGTCCACCAGTTTTATGTGTAAATAAACACTAGTCTTTTATAGAAACATTACTTGTCAGTCATTGATGTTTAGGCCGCGCTAAATTTTGACAATTTTTGTAATGCAAAATTGCGTTTTAAAAAGGTGAAATCTCAAAATTTTCCGCCGAATTTGGACAATTTTTTAAATGCTAAATCGCGTTTCACAAAGGTTAAATTTCAAAATTTTCCGGCGCTTCGCGCCGAATTGATTTAATCTTATTACTTGTTATAGATGTTTAAGTTGCGCAGAATTTTGACAATTTTTGTAATGTCAAATTGCGTTTTAAAAAGGTAAAATCTCACAATTTTCCGGCGCTTCGAGCCAAATTTGGACAATTTTTGTAATGCTAAATTACGTTTCACATTGGTTAAATTTCAAAATTTTCCGGCGCTTCACGCCGAATTGATTTAATCTTATTACTTGTTATTGATGTTTGAGTTGCGCAGAATTTTGACAACTTTTGTAATGCGAAATTGCGTTTTAAAAAGGTGAAATCTCAAATTTGGACAATTTTTCTAAATCATTGTTGATGTTTAAGCCGCGCCAAATTCGGACAATTTTTGTGATGCGAAATTGCGTTTCAGAAAAGTGAAATGTCAAAATTTTCCGGCGCTTCGCGCCGAATTGATTTAATCTTTTTACTTGTTATTGATGTTTAGGTTGCGCAGAATTTCGACAATTTTTGTAATGCAAAATTGCGTTTTAAAAAGAAGAAATCTCAAAATTTTCCGGCGCTTCGCGCCAAATTTAGACAATTTTTGTAATGCTAAATCGCGTTTCACAAAGGTTGAATTTCAAAACTTTCCGGCGCTTCGCGCCGAATTGATTAATTTTCGCAATTGTTGTTGATGTTTAGGCCGCGCCAAATTCGGAAAAAGTTTTGTGATGCGGAATTGCGTTTCAGAAAGGTGAAATGTCAAAATTTTCCGGCGCTTCGCGCCGAATTGATTTAATCTTATTACTCGTTATTGATGTTTAAGTTGCGCAGAATTTTGACAATTTTTGTAATGCAAAATTGCGTTTTAAAAAGGTGAAATCGCCGAATTTTAACAATTTTTGTAATGCTTAATCGCGTTTCACAAAGGGTAAATTTCATAATTTTCCGGTTCTTCGCGCCGAATTGATTCAATTTTTTAATTGTTGTTGATGTTTAGGCCGCACCGAATTTGGACAATTTTTGTGATGCGAAATTGCGTTTCAGAAAGGTAAAATGTCAAAATTTTTCGGCACTTCGCGCCGAAATTGATTTAATCTTATTACTTGCTATTGATGTTTAGGTTGTGCTGAATTTTGAAAATTTTCGTGCATTTCAAGCAGGATTTATATTTGAAATGAAAACGTACTATTTTACGACATGAAAATGAGGAACTCTGTAAAAGTTTAATTTTTACACACAATAAAGTGCAAAAAAGCATATTAAAGGCGGAGAATGTCGCTTCAAGATTAAACGTCAATTGTTACCAAAATAGTTTTTAAACATAATTGCTATGCAAATTATCGCTCGCACTATTTTTTTACACCATACTAATTTTGACACACCATTTTTAATTAGAAGATTATATATGTCGCGAGCAATAGTGCGACTTCGCGTGAAATTATGAATGGACTTTGCGTGGAAGCAAGACTGCCAAGTTAAAAATTTAATGCATAAATTTTTACACGCAGGAGTTATGTAGCAACCACTTTTCTGACTTAAGCAACCAATCAAAAAATTAGGCTCCGGTACCAGCCAAGACTTTAAGGCTTGCCCAGCTATGATCAACATATTAATACAAGAATAATTAGGTTTTAAGTCTTGAGAAAAACTACATATTATTTCATTTGCTTTTCAAGCACATTTTCTATTAATTAAGGTCACAATTGTAATAGACAAAACCATATACGTAGTTACATACATGTTACTGCTCGAAATTTTGGGTGGGAGGTCCCCGGCCATTTTAACGAGGGAGGAGGGGTAAATAACATCCAATTTTTGGCCAAAAATACCAAAGAATATGCAAAAATGACCAAAAAATACAACTTCTTTTCAAAAACCGGGGCGAAGGTAAAAAATTTCTGACTTTGGGGGATGGAAGGGGGACGTCCGACTTTAGGTGGGGGATCCCCCTCAAACTCTTCTGTTACATACATGTATGAGTAGGTAGGTTCTGCACATTTATCGTGATGACAATCCTGACCTTTTCATAATGATCCGCTTGAGTGATTTAAACTGACTTGCTCAATTTGTTAAATAATTGATTAAATATTAAATAATTAAAGTAACTTTAAAACAGTTAGGCAATATGCATACAATCATTAACGAGCACATGTACACAATACACATTCTATATAATACATAACATAGAACAACATATAATATACATAAAACACAACATAAAATCATAAAAACGTAGACAGCAGGTTCTCAATCGAGCCAATAGCGTGGGCTAAATCCTGATTTTTTAGAATATGAAGGACGACTTCCTCACATAGACTCGCATCCAGAGGAGCGGAGGTAGCCATAAACAAAATTTTTTCGTTCTTAACAAGAGTCCCTCAAAGAAAAATGATTTAAAATCCTCAAAAAATATTAAAAATTCGTCAAAACGGATTTCCACATTTTTCAGGCTAAAAATTGTTCGGCATGCGAGTTTATTGTTTTTAATGATTAGAAATCTGAATTTGGATTAAACGTAATATATTAGAATTCGACAAGGATATATAGCTGTATTTGCTAAATACTTTGAAGCAGTCGAAAACCGCAATAGAAAGGATCGAAAAAAGCAGCTTCGTCACTCAAAATTTCTTCAATGAAAAAACTACATATTAATTAAACTCGCTGAAATAAATTTTCCCGTGGTCCTAATTGGTACTCATATTTTAATAAAACATATATGTGAAGAATAAATCGGCTCACTTTTTGAAATCCGATTCTAATAATGATCGTTCTAATATATAGCTTGTAAAATATCTCAATTCAAAATTTTCACTGAATCTGCCAATTTGATATTTATTTTCCGCTATCTGCTCTTCATTATGTTCTTCTTCGTTGTCAATAGATTCGGCAGAATCAAATAAATTCTTCTTTTCATCTTCTTGAGTCAGCAACAAGGCTTTAGTTTCAGACCTATCTAGTGTTGAAGCGATATTTAAAGTTCTGTAATGACGATAAATTCGTGTTCTACAAAAAGGGACAAAAGCTGTCGAGCACAAGTTAAGCGGTTCCGCTTTCAAACGTAATAAATGAAGGTGAGATACCCTGAATAGCCTCAAAATATCGCGCATAACAAGGATGAGTGCTTGCACTTCGACACCTAGAAAGAACATAAAAAATTCAACACTTAAGACCAACAATAGCGGCACACTAAAGCAGAAAAATAATGAAGCACGAAGCAGTCAGAGGTCATACTAAGAGGGATTATGTCTAAAATCAGTCAATCAACTATAAAAAAGAATATGATTCCAGGAAAATACGTAGAAATCATTTGAAAATCAATAAATCAACTAACCAATCAACCAATGACTAATTAAGCATTAATCGATGATCAATAAAATTAACCAATCAATTACTAAGCAAGCAATCAACCGACCAAACAACCACTCAATCAAATGATTGGGCAGCCGGTATCAATGGGAAGATCGGCCTTTGTCCATGTATGTCACCCCCTCCAATACCCGAGGTATTCCACAAATTTCCGAAAAATTCGTAGAAAAGGTGCTGTTTTAAGCATTTTTAGCCATCTACATACTTGGGTAAAAGTGTCAAAATTTGGGCGCTTCGCGCCACATACTCATTTTTAACAAAAACTCATCGTCTTTTTTATCGTAAGTTGAATCTTTATTCTATTCGTGTTTTTATCGGACGTTGCAATAAATGCTTTGATTTACTTAAGAAATTTGTTCTAATTTTTTTAATTTTTTAGGATTTTTTGTTATGCTCTAGAAAAATAGGCACTTCCACAGAACAGTAAAGTACTTCGTTAAAATAATCAGTTACATATCCACTTTATTTTCAACCTTAGGCTTAGGCTTAGTTCATAGGCATCAGCTATTTATGTTTTATCGACTGTTAAATAGTAGAAGCCATCATATAAAAAATAGGACTACCTATTGCAATTATTTCTATCATTACCATCAGGCCCGTATTCAGGAGGATAGGGGGTGCGTGTCCCCCCTTGCTTTTTTAGCCAAGAATCGCAAAAAATTTTCGCGTCGAATTTCTTAATTATAATTAGTTTCTATCGAGTCCCAAGCATGCGGTTTAAACACTCCATTTTCAGTCTTTCATTCAACCTGAAGCGTATTTTGCATCTAGATCTTTTGTTCTTCGCAGGTTTTATACAGAAAATTGGATTTGTTGTAGAAGCAAGAATGATAGCAATTTTCGGCGAGATTATGAACTTACTAATTAACTCTGGCCATCTTTAGGGTGAATTCAGAACAGTAATTCGACTGATTTTGTAAAAATTTTGACGTTACGGTTCAAAATTGAAGTACGCTTTTTACAAAAGTTTCCGGGCTCTGCCCCGAATCCCACTGTAGGGCCGCTTCAACGCACCATCCCAGACTCCCTCAGCTCTCAAAGAGATGTTTCTGTTGGATTCTCACTATAGATGCACATGGTCAAAAGTTCTAGAAGGGGGTAAACTGAGTTTCCTTGGGGGAAGTAAATGATAAATTTTTACGGCTAATTATGTCACTAAAATAATTAATTTATGTTGATTTTTTAGATATGTTCGCCGTTCCTTACCCCCTCCCCCCCGTTGCAACCAGTGTTTTTTTGTACAAGGTCCGTTTGTACATGTACAAAGATAGTCCCTTAAAGTCTTTGTACATTTTGTACATGCAAATTTTTGTGCACTTAATATGGTACAGCAGCGATTTTAGTAAGGTAAAACAGGGTTTTTCGACGTTTGGTAGTATGTTTTAGCTAATTTCTAGATTTCTGACACCAAAAATTACTAAAAATTGCCGCAAAAATATGACATTTTTTCATTCTAAATGCAAATTCTGCCATTTTAAAGATATATAGGCCAGAAAATTACTCATTTCGGCGGAAAAATTTTGGGAATTTTACACCTTTTTACGATTTTTATCTTCCCTAAAATCTTTGTACATGTACTCGTACAAAGACGGTCCTAAAAAGTGTTTGTACATCGGGAAAAATCTTTGCCGAATACAAAAAAACCGTGGTTGCAACCCGTAAAAACGCTTCATTTCGTTGTATTTAACTCTTCTTGAATATTCGTGATTAAGTTTGCATGAAAACAAATGATAGTAAGAATGACGGAATGATTTTGACTATCAAACATGCACAAAATAATGGATAAAAAGTCTCTGAATGAATGAATGGACAGCCTACTACTCGAAAAATATTTCAGATTTTACTGCTGGGCATTGTTTGGCACTCTTTCATAATTCCAACAATAGGTTTGTTCTCAAATGACCTAGGGGGTATGCCTTTCAAAAATTGTGGTAGGGGGATACCCCCATACTCCCCCACCAGTGAGCATGTGTGATTCTCACGTATCTACAGTATCCGGGTAGCAGAATTTGCCAACCAAAGTTCATCCCTTGGTCTCCCTTACGTTTTAAAATAATGTTGGTCGTGCCCGAAACAAAATCCTGGATACTGGACTTATTACCATTGTTGATAACGTCATAGTACTTACCATTTTGTAGACGCACCGAAAAAATAGAGCATCGTCAGACCGAAACGCCGAAAAACAATGTTTTTGACGCATGGACCATTTTTGGGTCCAAAACAGGCACTTTAAAAGTTCAGCCCCCGCCTTAGAATTCCCATGCTGTGCATCTCTTGGTCCTTACTATCATGCAAGCCACGATCAAATATACATATTCAAATCACAAATGCACATAGGAAGTGAGGGTGGTACCTATTAGGTAGGTAGAAACCCCCTCAAGGGTCAGGCAGAAAGGTACTGTCCGGCGGTTTTGATATGACGGAACATACTCTGCAACATTTTTGAGGACAAAAGCAGTAATAATCTCTTGACTCATAATTTTATAAACCGACCTTTTATTCAAAAAGCACCCAAAATTGTCAAATGGTTTAAAAAACGTCAATATTTCGGCTCTGATACAGTTTAGCGGGTACGGAAAAAATTTTTAAATTCTTTTCTTAATTTAAAGAATTATGGTTAATTCTTATACGGTGATCACGAATACGATATCCGTTTTTAACAGAGCTGAGTAGTTTTTTTGTTATTCAGATTTAAATTATTTCACTATTTAACATCAATTCTCGTTCTTTCTGCAAAAATCAGCTGTTTAAGCAATAATAATAATGATTATAACTAAGCCTAAACCTGATCTGAAGGAAGTAAAACTTTGGTTACGGCTTAAGTTTAGGCTTATTTATGCGAAAAATTTCGAAAATTCGAAAAATTTTCAAAATGTTCTAGTATTTAAATAAATGCAAAAATACTCAACTGTAATAAAAACAGATCACATATTCGTGTTCGACGTATCAAAATGTGCCATATTTCACTAAGTTTAGAGAAAATTTGAAGAAGAAAAAAATTTCCTAACTGTATAAGGTGCCAAAATTTCACTAAATGACCAATTTCTATCTTTTTAGCGTTAAAAAGCGATATAATGTAGTCAAAATGGACTAAAAATGCTTAGAAATATGGTATTACCATGAAAAAGCGTTCACCTATATGCTGCTTCGTCATTCAAATAGCAAAAAATTGAAAAATAAATTTACTGGTTTGCAATCAATGTCGTTTGTTAAAAACCCCTATCTGCGGTTGAATCGGCCTCTCCAATCGAGCTATTGACAGCGAAGTGTCATCCAGTACAGGCCAGTTTCCAGATTTTGTTTCGGGGGGAGCACGATCAAAATTTTTTGAAACATGAGAGGACCAAAGGATGAATTTTACTCATAGTTTGCAAATTTTGCCATCTTAGATATCCATCTTTTTAATATAATAACCATCTCTTTTAGGGCTAGGGAGTCTAGGGCGGCGCTCAAGTGCCGCCCCAGCAGAATCCGGGGCAGAGCCCGGAAAATTTTGTACAAAGAGCACTTCATTTCGAGTCGTAACGTTAGAATTTTTACGAAATTAGCCGAGTCCAATTTCTGAATTCACCATAAAAATGATCAAAGTTCATCAGCAAATTCATAATCATTGCATAAAAAAATGCTGTCATTCTCGCTTCTTGAACAAATCTCATTGCCTGCATATTAAAGGAGGTGGCGACTAAACAAGCTGGAGAGCCGCAATGCGTTGCTACTATATTTGATCAGATCAGTACCGCACTACTGTTCATCTATTGATCAATTGTCCATTTTCGTCATCGCATATTTTCGTTTTGAACGATGTCTCGGTCTTAAAGTTCTACTGCAGACAAGAATAGCCTGAAAGTTACCGTTTATTGTCCAAAGCGTGATTTGACAGTGGACGATAAGCATGGAATCTTTTGCGATTTTTGTAAGAACGGTTTCATGGATCTTGTGTCAGTCTCAACAAGGATGCGTATGATCTCCTAGCATCGTTCAAACAGTTATCCTTCTGTTCGACCTACCCGCCTACTTTTAAGCGTATTTTGCTATTAAAAACAAGATCATCTCATTAGAATACCATCTGCATTCCTTTGAAACCTCCATAAACGAGAAACTATCTGAATTATCCGACGTGATTTCCAAGCTCACTCCTATTTAGGCCGCTCCTGATCTACCGAATATTCAATTCCTAATTCAGGACACTTGCGGAAAAAGAATCGAAAAAATCTAATGCTGTTTTATTTAGCCTTGCTGATTCTGATGATGACCTTGCTACCCTAAAATCGCTCGTTGACAGCCATAAATCCGATTTGCAACTGAAATCCAATATCATACGCTGCTTTCTTGATAGACCATCCAATCCAAAGAAGCCTCGTTTTTGAAAGTTTTCATGTCCAACAGTCAGACAAAAAGTCCTTCATTCGCTTTGTGAACAGTTTGCTGAAAACAGAAATTCCGGTTCTAACCACACCTGGGCGTGGGGGGGTTTGGGGGTATGCACCCCCAGAAACCAAAATACCCCCCAGAAATCAAAATACCCCCCACAATTCAATTTTTGAAAATTTTTTTCGTTTTTTTCGCAATTTTTTGATGCCAATGGATAGTGCTTGATGAGAAACGTCGAAAAATGGTGTTTTTATCACCATACCACCATTTTTAAGGCCATTTTTCGACCTTCAAAAAAATCTTGCACCCCCCCCAGAATTTTCTTGCTGCCCACGTATGGTTCTAACCCTCACTAAAAAGCATGCCCAGATTTATCCTACCTCCAACGTCAACGCCAACGTGAGTTGGTCGGTGAGCTCCATGAACGAATTTCTAATGGCGAGTCTGGCCTCTTAATTGATTTTCAGACTAATTGTATCAAAAAGCGTCAGGACTCCCAGCACTTTTTTCACGTTCTAAACCGCCTGTCAATTCAAAAACACCTGGTGCTTCACGAAAAATCTAAGTACTTTTATGGGAATCTTGGTTTTATCCTGAAATTCCAGATAGCTTACTTTGCAGTTCAGATAGTCAAGTTTTCCGTTGCGACCGTCCTAATAAATGCGGGTGTGGACTTATAGTTTTTGCCAATAACACTTTACCTACAAAAATTATCAGAATTCCTGTCATTCTTCCTGCCAGTGAAATTATAATTTTTTATTCATGCAATAAAGATATCAAAACTAGATTTATTTTAGCATATCGTCCTCCCAAGTATGATACTATGTAGGTATGCTGAAAATCTTTGTATCAAATGTTTCTTATCCTTTAATAATTGTTGGCGATTTTAATCTTTCTAAAATTGACTGGGTCTCCAAAACATTCCCCCCGATCCCATCAATACTTTATTTTATGATACGTTCTGTACAACGGGTTTGGATCAACTAATTCGTTGTCAAACTCATGATTATATTTTAGATTTGCTCTTTTCACTTAATTTGACCACTAACGTGATTTCATTTTTCTGAAAGTGACCATAATTCTATTGCTTTTAAACCTCATGGGTCACAAAAGATAAATAACGTACCTTATTGTCTTAATTTTTGCAAAGCAAATTACAAATTAATCTCTATTCGTTTAGCCACTCTTTCTTAGCCTGATTTATTTAACCAATGTACTTAGGCGGATGATATGTATGTTTTTGTTTCTGTTTCCAAACTATTATTTCCGATCTCAAACCTAAAAAAGTACAAAAAATTTTAAGAAAGCCCTTCTTGAATATATTTGTAAATTATATTTTTTTAAAACTAAGATTATGGTAAAAATACAAAAAGTTTAAAACTCAAGCTAATAGGTTTATCTATTTTAGTTTCTGCAAATCTATAAAAAGGGAAACCAAAAACTTTTTTGCTAAAGAAGAATTAGTTTTAAGATCAGGTGACATTCGTAACTTTTACAATTTGTTAATTCTCTTTTAAAATTCGATATAATTTCATTGAATAAATACGTTGAAGCACAAGAGCTCGACGCATCGCCATTGTCAAGTCACGATAATTGATCACCGGCTTGTCTTTTTATTATTACAAGAAACATTATGGGCAGTAAAAATCGCGGATCAAAAATTCACGTCACCAATCAACACTCTAAATCACCACCGCAACGAACGGGAATTTTTCTCTCTTTAATACAGAAGATGACAATAATAGTCTTTGTGTCATTTGCGTGGAGACAGTTACGGATAGTCATATTTCGGCTGTTCAATGTGGACTGCCATAAGTGGGCACATGCTGAGTGCCTTAATCTACCATCAGCACTTATTTCAAATTTCAATAGTTCGTCATATATTGATGCTTCTTACTCTTTTCCATTCGTTTGCTCCTTGTGTAAACCCCTGTTCGAAAATTTCGCTTCTTTACCGGCTAAGATGGCTACCTTAGAATCTCGTCTAAACTCAATTGAATCAAAAATCGGCGCTTCTACGTCACCCAGCATTGTTGATATAGGTTTATTAATTCAAGATGATCTAGAACGTGAATCGAAAAAGTCGAATGTGGTCGTATTTGGTTTAGCCGAATCTAACTATGACCTTGTTTTGGTTAAATCTTTAATTGATGATTACAACAAAGACACTGATTTTTCATCAGCCGATATAACACAGGTATTTAGAGACGGTCCCAAATATCCCGACAAACCTCAGTTTCTGAAAGTTTGTCTTCCTTCTTCACGTTCTCAGCGTCGTTTTATTGGTCTTATCAATAAAGTTGTCCACCCTGCAAATCCAACAAACGCACCTACTCGAAATTACGTGCGCGACCGGATTTGTCGTTTCTACAGCAAAAATGTCAGTGTGAACTTAACAACGAGTTGCACCAACAACTGGACGCGGGCGAGACTAATCTATATATCGACTTTAAGGATGACTGTGTGAAGAAGAAAACAGTACGAGTCTGTGATCCTCATTCTACGGCCCCTAAGCCATCTAATCCCCAATTTTGTGCTCAACATAGTCAACACGCGTCTAATATTTAGGTAAACTCGCCCCGTTATTTTGTTAATATCAGATGTTTGCTATGTGATTCTTGTAGTATTGTTAATAAGTTAGGGAAACTTCATTTTCTTTTAAATACTGCAAAATTCGATATATTATTTTATTGTGAAATCTGGCTAAATGATTCTATTTCCGATAGTCTAGTATGTCCATTAAAAAATTATCTTATTTTCCGATCAGATCATAAGAATAAGCGGGGAGGTGGAGTTTTAATTTTTACTAAACCTAAACTTCATCTTTATGCTCGATGCGTTAAAGTTCCTGCTTCTCTGTTTGTGTCTGATACTTTAGTAGTTGAAATTTTGAAAGGTGGAGTTGTTATAAGATGTTTGTTAGTTTATAGATCTCCTCAGTATGATTTTGATACTGCACTTCGGATATGTAATTCAATTGAATGGTTTACTAATAGTTGTCATCCCGTTATTATATTAGGTGATTTAAATTTGCCTAAACTTGATCGATTTCATGGTACTTTTACATTTAATCCATTAAACGAATTATTTTTTGATTATTTATCAGCCAGTGGTCTGCAGCAGTTAGTTAAAGAAAATACCCACGATAATACTTTGATTGATGTAGTATTTGCTGCATATAACGTTCTTAATGTCCAGGTTCTTCCTCCTTTTTCAACAAGGACCATAATTCGATTTCTTTTGAAATTTTAAATAGGACTTTTCATAATGGAGATCAACCTTGCTTAAATTTCAATAAAGCGGACTATGACAGTATAGCTACTTTTTTATCCTCTATTTCTTGGCCTGACATTTTATCTGCATGCTCAACAATTCATGACATGTATAATGTTTTCAAAGTATATTAAATCCTCTTATTTTTAGTTTGATTTCCTACTTTTAGAACTAAATCAAAATTCAAATACCCTAAAAGCTTACGTAAATTGTTTCTTAAAAACGTTCTTTACGGGATAAGTATAAAAGTTTTAAAACTCCAGAAACTAAAACTAAATATCGAAATCATTGTAAAGCTTTACGCAGAACTATTCATAGTTATTTCTCTTCTCAAGAAAACGAATTGCTTATGAATAATAATCCTAAAGCTTTCTATAGTTTTGTAAATAATAGGTTAAAAAGTTGCAATGAAATTCATCCCCTAACATTTTCTGATAATGTTATTACTGATTCAATATGCAAGGCTAATACTTTTAATGAATATTTTGCTTATGTGTTTTCTAGCAACATTACTAACGCGAATTTTCTTTTTCAGAATCGCTGTGATTTTCCGCTTTCTGACGTCATTTTTAGTGAGAATTGCGTATTGGAAGCCATTAACCATCTGAATAATTCAACTGCAGTTGGCCCTGATGGAATCTGTAATCTTTTTATTAAAAAACGTCGTTTCAAATGGTAAAGCCGTTAGTTACTATTTTCACTGTATCTTTTCTGTCTGGAAATATTCCCGAGCTTTGGAGCATGGCACATGTTATTCCCATTTCGGAAAAGGGAATCCAGCATTAGTTGCAAATAACACGCCCGTCTCTCTTTGTTGTTCTATTGCAAAAATTATGGAGAGAATTATTAATAGTCAATTGTTAAACTTTCTTAAGGTTAATAAACTAATATCTCCTTTTTCAATTTGGTTTTCAAAAGAATAAATCTTGTGAAACACAGTTGTTAAAATGTAAGTTTTCATGGATTCAGTCCTCAGCTAAAAAAGAAACTGTCGATATATAGATTTTTCAAAAGCATTTGATAAAGTAAATAGTTAAAAACTTCTTATTAAGTTAAACGGATATGGAATAAAGGGTAATTTGATTACATGGTTAAAGGCCTATTTCTTCAATCGTTCTCAGTGTGTTCGCATTAATCAGTCTTTTTCAGATTACGTGCCTGTTACTAGTGGTGTCGTCCAAGGAAGTGTCCTTAGACCTACGCTCTTTTCGATTTTCATTAATGATATATGTGATAATAATTATAGCACGTTTTATATGTTCGCTGATGACATCAAAATTTTCAATATTAGTCGTAACTATAGATTATTACACTCTGATTCAGATAAGATTATTGACTGGGCAATTACATGGGATTTACCTATTTCACAAACCAAAAGTCAAGTTCTATATTTGGGTAATAACAATCAAAAAGTTGTTTATAGATTAAATGGGTAAATTATTTCTAGTGATCTGTTTGTCCGTGATTTAGAGTTTCGATTTCCAAAATTTAAAATTTAAGGAACATTATAATTCTTCGATTAAATAAGCTTTCTCTAGATGTATTTTAATACGCAAATCATTTTTTCCGCATGATAAATGTACCTCGTTGAAGCTTATAGTTGTTATGCTAGACCTCTATTGGAGTACTGTTGCAGTGTATGGAACCCCTCTTATATTAGTGATATAGATCGGACTGGAAGCTGTTCAATGTAGATTCACTAAAAATATTTTTGGTTATAATAATATTCTTTCTCACGAGGATTGTTTAATGCAACTTAAATTAAGCAGACTTGAATTAAGACGCTTGCAGATTTGTCTGTGTATGATGTATCAGATTATTAATCACAATGTTTGGAAGCTGATGATTTTTTTGTATTTAATCATAATATTACCCGCAGCATTAATAGATTTAAATTACTTATACCTGTTGTACATTCTAATTCAGAAAAGTTTGATTTCGTTTACAAATACATCGCAGTTTGGAACGATTTACCTGACTTCATTGTTTCTTCCCTAACCTGAACATATTTTAATCTAGATTAGCAAACTTTAATTTATCTAGATATCTTGTGGGGCGCGTGTAAAACTTGTCATTCCATTGACTCGCATGTCCCGTTACTAATTCGTAATCGCATATTAAGTATGTTGTCATTTTACATTTTATCAGTTGGTGTATTAGTGATAAAATTTCTTTCTTCTTCTTCAACTTTTCATATCTGTGTTGAGTTAGATAACGATCGTTGAAAAAAGCTAATCAATTTAACTCGTATTCTGCCTCTTTTCACTCATGATGATAAAACTTCCTCTTTTTCAAACTCGTACATTTTCATCCTTATCAGCAATCCAATTTGATGTAGACACCCTTTACAGAGCTATCTGCGAATCTAAACCAATAAAGCATTAGGCCCTGACGGTTCATGCACTTATTTATTAAAAAACTAGCTTATTCGCTCTCCCATACTCTTGCTTCTATTTTTGAAACATGTTTTCAATCAGGTTCAGTGCCAAATTGTGGCGTTAAGCACATGTAATTTCTATTTTCAAAAATAAAGGTGATTCTGGTAAGGTTGAAAATTATCGTCCACCTTATTTGTGTTGCTCTTCTTGTAAAATTATGAAAAAATCGTTAATAATAAGATTCTTGGGTACTTGAATAGAAATAATGTGCTTTCTCCTCTTCAATTTGATTTTATAAAAGGTCAATCATGTGAAACACAATTGTCGAAATGTAAAAACGAATAGGCAAAATGTATTTATAAAAATGTACAATTGATGTAAGTTTTATCGATTTTAAAAAAGCTTTCGATTACATCTCTACTACATACATGAGCATAGGGGGTGAGAGGGGTGTTGTTAGCCTGCTAATAATTTTAAACTCATTGTCCCTGTGGCTCAAATCGATATTCTCAGGTATGATTTCAGTCATAGATATGTAAATCTATGGAATTCGCTTTCAATTAATATCGTAAATTCACCTGGCTTGGAAATTTTTAAATGCAAACTCAGTTGCATCTTTTTTTGTATTTGTGTGTTGTTCTCGGACGGTGCAATGAATGATACGTTTCATTTGATTTGAAAACTTTCGTAGAACACTATATAGATGCGAAATATGCTTTGGGCTGTATAACCTTTAACACTTTCTTGTGATCATTATCAGGTAAGCTTTTCTGTCATTGCTGATTGTAGCAGAAAAAATTAAAACAAAATCACGGAATCGCGTGGAAAATATCTTGATTTTTCAGCTTATTTGGATTCAATTTCATGGGAAGATGCCTTTTTTGACTGTGTAACTATTGATGACTTTTATAATAAATACCTTGCTATTATTAATCTTGGTGTCTCTAAAGTCGTATCTTTCGGAAAGATTGGAGCTAAATTGTACCCAATCGAAATCAGAAAACTACAAAATAAAAAACTAAGGCTTTGGCGTAAATATAGAACATCTAAAACTGATATTTTAAAAGCAAAATACGTACTGGTTTGTAAAGAAATATCTTCAGCTATTTTGACTTTGAATTTAAGTGCGAAAATAAATTAGTTGAAAAGGGAAATTTAAAACAGTTTTATAATTTTGTTGGTAAACGTTTGAAAAAGTGCTAAAACCATGCCACTGCTAAAAAAGGAAAATGGCGAGCTAGTTTCGGAAGAATCTAAGAAAGTTAATTTACTGAATACTTTTTTCTGTTCAGTTTTCACTCAGGATGATGGAAGCTTACCCTTACTTGACCTTGATTTGAAAAATTTGCCTGATTGGAAAATATCGTACTTGATGAAGCAGCTATAGCAAAAGCCATTTCCAACTTAAATTGTTCTAGTTCCTTTGGTCCAGACGGATTACCTAGTATTTTATATAAAAATTAGAAAGTCTCGTTTTTATTACCGCTTAAAAAGATCTTTTCCATTTCCTTGTTAACTGGTAAACTTCCCGAAATCTGGAAAACAGCTCTCGTCATCCCCATTTTCAAAAAGGGTGATCCATCCATAACTTCTAATTATAGGCCTATTTTGTTAACGTGTGTGAGTTGCAGAATTTTAGAGAAAATATTAAAAGATAATATCCTAACATACATTCAAATAAACAAAATTTTTCATCTATTCAGTTCGGATTTTTGCCTACAAAATCGTGTGAAGCCCAACTATTAATGTACATAAACGAAATTATATGCCACATCGATTCTAAAAGTCCAGTTGATGCTATATATTTAGACTTCTGCAAAGCTTTCGATTCTGTCTCACATAATAAACTCCTTCACAAACTTTCATTTTACGGACTGAAAGGACGATTATGTTTGTGGATTACAGATTTTTTACATGGTCGAACTCAGCAGGTAAAAATTGGTGATTCTTTTTCTGAGCTCACTGACGTTACTAGCGGAGTTCCACAGGGTAGCGTTCTTGGTCCTCTTTTGTTTCTTTTTTACATAAATGATATCGCTTTTCTGAATAAAAATGAAAAGTTGAAAATGCACCTATTTGCGGATGATGTAAAAATGTTTTCCGTTACAGAACAAGCAGGATTGTTGAACAATTTGTTACTGAATATTCATGAGTGGTCTGAAAAGTGGCAATTACCTTTATCTTTGGCTAAGTGCTCCGTTTTGCATTTCGGTCATAAAAATCCCAGGCAAAAATATTTGATTGGAATTGTGGATATTTTGGAAAACAACGAAGTAAAAGATTTAGGTATTCTTTTGAACGAATATATGGATTTTTCGCCGCACATTGCACATATAGTTAAAAGTGCATATTTTAGGATGTCATTGATTCTTTGAGCATTTAGGGCTAAAGATGCCGAACTGCTAGTTATGGCTTATGAAACGCTTATCCGACCTTTACTAGAATATTGCACGGTTATTTGGTCACCACACAAAAAGCAAGACGTGAAAAGTATTGAGAGAGTTCAAAGATACTTTACTAGAAGGGTCTTAAATTTTCCCGACTTGAGCTACAGTGAACGATTAGATTTTCTTAAATTAGACTCACTTCAGTTACGTCGAGTCCGTCATGATCTATCGATGGCCTATAAAATTTACCATGGTCTTATAGACATCGATTTTAACGAGTTGTTCACGGTGTGTAATGGCCTCACTTGATCAGTAAACTCGGTAAAGCTAAAAATACCTAAATCTCGCTTAAATCTAAAAATGTATTGTTTTGCAAATAGACTCCCTCCTCTTTGGAATAATTTGCCAGAAGAAGTTGTAAATGCCGGCACTGATTATTGGCCAATGTTGGCCCCGAATTTTCCGTTAAAGGCCAATATTGGCCAATAACGCGTGCATTAGGGGCCAATATTTGCAGGATTTAAAATTCTTAAAAAGCTTCACATCCGTGGGTTTCGAACCCCATACTTTCGTGTTAGTAAACTCACGCGTGCACACTGCGCCATAGCGAACTTGTGATCAAGATTCTGAAGAATGATACTAATGCTATATGAAGAATGATACTAATGATACTTATTCTGAAGAATTTCTAATTGTCGTTGGTTTACCTTGCGTATTGCAAAATCCTACATACGTACCTACATAAATACATATGTACGTACATGTGTGCATAAATATTCTAATGTCATGTCAGTATGCGATTTAAAATAGCTAGGTAGAGGTTACCTACTTATGTAGCAGGACGATAGGTACATATAAAGGTACCTACGCAACTATAGTGTGTTTCACTTGATCCAGGGTTTTTTTGAAAAGTTTAAAGTGGCTACAAAAGTGTTTTATACAAAAGCGACAGCAAATAGGTATATTCTACAGAGTATCGGGTTGTATTATGATCTTTGATACTGCTAAGAGGCAAGACTGCATCATATAGGTATGTACTTATAGGTCACTTTTGTAGCCTGGTTTATGCGGACTGAATTCTGCGGAAAAGCTTTCCAATAAACGAAACAGACTATACTTAATTCTGGTCATACAGATTCGGCGTGTGATATCTTACGCTTTACGGTAGGTTGAAATTCTCTTTAACATTTACTTGAATGTAAATAGTATTTTTTCCAGCAGGTCCTAATTTTTCTACATAATAGTTTATCATTATTTACTGTATTTTTAATACATAATGTGTGTTCTTCACTTGATTTAAGAGATAGCATTAGTATTATTCTTCTTATTTCTGTTCACAATTTCGGTATGGCGCATTGTGCGCGGTGAGTTTACCAACACGAAAGTATGGGGTTCGAAACTCACGGATGCGAAGCTTTTTAAGAATTTTAAATCTTGCAAATATTGGCCCCTAATGCACTCGTTATTGGCCAATATTGGCCTTTAACGAAAAATTCGGGGCCAACATTGGCCAATAATCAGTGCCGTAAGCCTCGAACTTTCCCTCCTTCAGCAGTCGTTTAGAGAAAATTAGTTTTACCTTAGACTATAAGTAAGTGCAAACTGCCTTTATAGTCCTTGCTGCAGGTTTTTGATAATATATTTCATTGCATTGACGACATTTCAGTGTATTTACTCTGATTCTTTCGTTTTGTTAATTTGACCAAATTTGTATATGTTTTAATTCCGTTTCTGTCGCTATAAACTATTTCATTTCATAAAGACTAAAAGTGGAGTGTTTGAACCGCAGCGCTTGGGACTAAAAATTTCAATTCAGTCCAGTGAATAGACTCTAATTATAATATGTTAGGTAAAAAAGCAAAGCGAGATAACCCAGTGTTGCCAGGTCACAAAATTCAGATTCTCCTGCACAGAGGTAAAATTGGGGAAAAATTCTCCTGCAATTCTCCTGAAAATATTTTGATTCTCCTGAAAATTCTCCTGGCTCATATTTTGCAGGAAAGGTTGTACAGCAGATCTACAATTGTATGTACACATGCATATCAAGCATGCTCAGGCCAATTTACCTTGGTTCACTTAACTATTTTATTCTGATCTCTTGCCTTTTAATCCTAAGGACACTCAAGGCTAAATAATGAACATTAATTCTCTCACAAAAAGCTCATGGAGCATATCTGCATTATACAGGCAGATGCAAAAATAATGGAAGACTAATGCTGCACCACAAAGTATAACACTCTATTCAACATCAACAGCTGACAAACATTCAATAACAGATTCCTGATCTTCATCAGGATATACTGCTCAAGGGCCTAAGCTAAAGAGGTCGCATTGTTTACAATACACATTATTCGAAAAAAACAGTTTCTGTGCTTAAAACAGTGACCACCAATTTTCAGTTGCACTTATGTACATGATCAAAAATTTCTACGAGACCTGTTTGCAATGTCTTTTGAAAAAATAAATAATACTTTATTTTACTAATTGTATGTACTTCAGTAGCAAGCAAATCCTTACGTTTTGAAATATATAAAAAAATGTTTATAGGCGCTTTGCAAACACCGTTTTTTCCCAGCGATTTGGTTAACATTATAGACCGAACCCAAAATTTTTTTCCACTTTTTCCGACTTTTTTCCACATTTTTTGAGAGGTCTAAAAACGTTCAAAATAGAGCGCCTGTGTTGAAAAATCAGTGTTTTTAAGTGGAAAATTTTATGTACACATGCAATAGCGGTGTTTGATGCACTTTTTGTATAAAAATTTCGCGCTCTATAAGAATATCAGGATCAGTAACGTTATTTATGTTGAAACTTGAATTTCCTTCCTTCAGTAAAGCATTTTAGCCAATTCTGAAGTCGTTTTTGACAATTAAAACAATAATTTATCAAATGGCGCGAAGCGCTAGAAAATTTTGAAATTTTAGCTCTCTAAATCATTTTTGCATTTCAAAAACTGTGCAGAGGTAAGGATTTTCAATCGTAGTGGAGTTCTAGGACCAGATTATCAATAAAAAATGCTGCAATTGGCGCTGCACGGCTTAAACATCAATAACAAGTAAGAATTTTTTGTAGTTTCACCTCTCTGAAACGCATTTTTGCATTACAAAAACTAACCGAATCCGTGCAGAAGATAAGGATTTTCAATCGTAGTAAAGTTCTAGGGCTTAATTCTAGAATAGATAGAAGTCACAGAATTTAAATTAATGGGGATTTATCGAAAGATTAGTAGTTGTAAGGAAGATATTCAAAAGAAATTATCGACGGAAACCATTTAGAAGGGGAGAAATTGAGGAATGAAGTTGTAAAGCGATAGAAGCACAAAGCATGGGAAGGCGACTGCCGTAAACGGCGTATTGATTGATCTAATGTATACTGATGCATACGTTTGTATGTATGTAGGTACGCAATGTTTAGGGAAGGCGACTGCAAAAATCGTCGCAATGATTGATCGAATTGTCTTGTGTACATAGGTATGTAAGTAGGTAGGTACATAGGTAATATGTTCATTAGCGAAGGCGACGGCGATAATGCTGACGATTGATGAACCTATTATGAATTAAAGAAGAACAGGTTAATTCGAACATACGTGCACACGATGAACGTTTATAAAGGACCTATGTAGGTACATAACTATCCACAATGCATTTATTGGTTTCTATGTATAGCTTGAACGAACATTATGTACTTAAATGAATACACTGCGATCGGTCGATGTAAGTTTACATGACTATCATAAAAGAATGTAAGTTAGGCCAATTTACTGTTGCCTTGATAGAACACTCCGTTCCTAATGCATTGGATAAATGTTGTGCTTAACATCAGACAGGTGATCTGTGGAACACATCTAAGTGACAATTCTTTATGTACTGTAGGGTGTTAGATTAGTAATCTTTTGCTCGCGTGGAGTCGACGTAGGTTCTCTATGCAAATTTTTTATTATCATGAGTGATTTACGTAGTAGGCGCTTGTTTGGTCGCGAGAATTATTTATTACGGATAGTTTTAGATTAGTAACCTTATGCTCACGTGGAAGTCGACGTTGCTTTTCTATGCAAATTTTTTATCAATCATATAAGTGATTTACGTTGTTCCGGACGCGAGAATTGCTTATTCCGGTTGTTTACGCTCTACCGTGCTGCTGTGTAATACGCATTTCGTATATTGGATTGTGATCAAGATTGTTATGCTTTGCGCAGTTGCTGCGTTCTAAGAATGTACCTTAATCTTACAGAAATTAAATAGCTATCCGACGATTCGGCGAAACACTGACAATTGGTATAAGATTGTCAATTAGTTAGTATCGAAGGAGCCGGATTAAAAATCTGATAGGTGTGGCGGAGCATTGAAATTAACCGTTTCGACAGCGGCTAATCAGATTTCGTTTTGACGTGGCACATTTGTGGAACGCTCGAAACTGTTGATATACGAATTTTTATCATCAGATTTCGTTTCGACGTGGCACATTAATCGAACGCTCGAAACTATTGATATACGAAATTTTATCCCGCGACTCCTGAAAGGCGTACGATTGTCTGGATCAGCACGGAAATCAAGAGATAAAAGTGAGTGAGAATTTACACTTCAGTAATTATAATAATGGTCATGTACACCATCCGGTGATCAATCTTTTTTGTTAGTGTTAGTTAGAAAGGGAAGGATTACGTATATTTTGACAAATAAGGGTGCTAGCGTCATTTTCTTCCTAAGTCTCTTCTAATATTCATTTTTTAGGCTTAGGCTTAGTATGTGCCTTCACATTGGTGCCAGGGGATGATGTAAGCCTGAGACAAATGGGGCGAAAATTGCGAAGCGAGCGAAGCGAGCGGAGCAATTTTTGCCCCATCTTTTCTTAGGCTTAGATCATCCGCTGGCACCAATCTGAAGCCGCACTGAGCTCTAAGATAATTTTGATTAAGGTGAGAATAGCGTTTTAATGCGAATTCAAGTAGGAGTTTTGAATATAAAAGTTGAAAAAACAGACGGAAATGAAAGTGAGGAAATAAAATTTTTTGAAAATTTTTTTTTCAATCAAAGGCTTTTCCGTCTGTTTTTTCAACTTTTATGTTAAAGATACGTGCTTGAAATCGCATAAAAACGCTGTTTTTTTGAAATCTGGAACATGGAGCTATTCTAGAATTCGCCCAGTTCTAGATCAAATTTTCGATAAAAATGCTGCAGTTGACGCGGCGCGGCTCAAATATTAATAAAAAAAATGAATCAATTCGGCGCGAAGCGCCGAAAAATTTTTGTAGTTTCACTTCTCTAAAACGCATTTTTGCATTACAAAAACTATCTGAATCCGTGCAGAAGATAAGGATTTTCAATCGTAGTAAAGTTCTAGATCAGATTTTCGATAAAAATGCTGCAATTGGCGCGGCACGGCTTAAGGATTACTAATAAGTAAGAATTTCACTCACTCGGCGCGAAGCGCCGATGAATTTTTGAAGTTTTAAGTCTCTAAAACGCATTTTTAGCATTACAAAAAGTTTCCACAAAATGCCAACCGAGCCCAAAAATTTTTCCATTTCCCAAAATTTTGATTGGCAAATAGACCAAAAAGTGGGAAAAAAACGGTGTTTGCAAACGTCTATGAAACTGATAAAAACAATAAGAAAGCTATGTATTTCTGCACTTCGTGATATTAAGTGAATAAATAAATGAATGAATGAATGATTTACTACGGAAGCACGAAACTTATTTGGATATAGTTATAACTTAACACTTAGGTCTTAACTATGAACGAAATAAATTCTTGATGTGAAAGATCTCTAAGTATAAAATTATATACAACTCAACTGACTACAGTAAGTACAGAAAGAAGCTTAATGTATGATATTCATTATAACTTGCTGTTTAAGTTTTGAAAATTCTCCTGTATTCTCCTAGATTTTCCGGATTCCACTGAATTCTCCTGACATTTTAAGATTCTCCTGCATTCTCCTGCATGTTTACAACTTCTCCTGAAATTTCTCCTGAAAAGCCCATTCTCCTGCTCCTGCTCCTGAAAATTTTAGATTCTCCTGAATTCAGGAGAATTCTCCTGCTGGAGAAACCTCCCTGGATACGGGCCTACAGTGAAAAGCAAATAGGTATATATAAATACACAAAAAGATAAACTTTTTTATTATTGTGAAAAAAGGTGAAGGAGTTTAAAAATTTCAGGGACTTCCTTAAGTGAGATGATTTGAGACTATAATTTATTCATCGAAGGGAACGTCCTTAGCATCCGACTCTCTCATCAATTGCTTCATTTTCGGTTTCATAAGAAAGCCGTATGCATGAAACGCACAAGTTTGGGCATAAGTTTTAAAAACCATGTCCGACAATAAGACGACAGTTGGCAATCATAGCATTGATTTGATATAGGTACAATTATCGTCATCCGTCGGCTTACTTTCGAAAAATTCTTTAAAATTTAAGCTTCAAATTATGTGAAATAGACTATATATGTAGTGCATGGGTTTGCTCGGAAAACTAATATCCTTATTACTGTAGCACATGAGTTTTTCCTTGCTCGATGGAGTCGGCAGCAAATTTTTCAACGGATTTAAAGCGTATTTCAGAGATAGAGTTTTTCGATTGCTGAAGTCAAATCGAACCAGTTTATATAGTAAAAATGACCAATAGTTGTGCGGTAGGGTGAAAAAGTGGCATCTTCTATTTGTTGATTAGCCTTTTGTAAACTATTGTTTGATTTGACTTTCCATGTTCAGAAAGTCTATATCTTAAATATGCCTTCAGGCGAATTCATGTAATAAGGTTAAAAAAATAAACTCTATGGTATGTTTCATTTATTTGTTAGCATTTTCAATAAATTTTTTTAATGCTTCAGTATGCCTATCTAGGCGATTTACTGTAACTCGACATAAAAACTGAGTGGGGGCGAGCGGCCGCCATTCTTTCATTCAATGCGCTAAACTGTCCACATAGACTTAATTCAAGCATTTAAGACACAATTTCCGAGAAGTCCGACCAACTTTGTAATAAGTCAAAAATTAATCATACCTCAGAACGTCATATAAAACAGTTTTTTATTCTGAACATCATGGTGCTATTTATTTGACTTGAAAACAAAAATTCGCTGTGCTACAGTACGCCAAACATTGAATTTTTCACCATTTTCACCATTTTTCATTACTTTCATTAAAATTCGATTTTCTCCACAAATAAATTGTTATGCACTTTACTTTACACTTTACACTGCGATTTGAAGTTGATGAGTATCCGTTAAAAATTACGAAAAATTTCAACTTATTTTCGATTCCAGTTGGTCCCTTACATATACAGCAAAAACTTTTGCCCTTTTTACACAGCGTGTGCCTTGGACTAAATACAAAAAAATTTATCAAAAAAAAGTACCCTGGACCACCAAAACAAGCGTCCAGTTGACCCAATATAGCCGAATTTGCATATAAAAACAGTGTATTGCATAAACAGAGCCTTTTCTCAACGAATACTATCCGTTAAAACAGCTACCAATTGATAGAGAAAAAGAATTTTCTATCAGGTGAATGCAAAAATCGTTATGCACTTCACTTTACCTTTACACTGCAGTTTAAATTTAATACATATTCTTTAGAAATTACAAAAATTTTAAACATACATATTTACGGTTCCTGCGAGTCTATTACATGAAAAGCAAAATAGCTTGTCCTTTTTATACAGCTTATCCCTTAGTCTAATGTAAAAAAATTCTAGCAAAATAAAAGTACCCTGAACTACCAAAACAAGCGTCCAATTGACCCATTACACCCAAATTTGCATACAAAAACAGTGCATTGCATGAGCACAGGCTTTTCTCAACGAATAATCAATATCATTCGTTGAAACAGCTACCAATCGATAGAGAAAAAATTTCCTATACGCTGAATGCTGCAAAAAAATGTTATACGCTTTACTTTACACTTTACACTGCGGTTTAAACTCAATAAGTATTCGTTAAAAATTACAAAAAAATTTTAACTTATTTTCGCTTCCTGTGGGTCCCATACATATACAGCAAAAACTTTTGCTCCGTTTACACAGCGTGTGCCTTGGACTAAATACAAAAAAATTTATCAAAAAAAAGTACCCTGGACCACCAAAACAAGCGTCCAGTTGACCCAATATAGCCGAATTTGCATATAAAAACAGTGCATTGCATAAGCACAGGACGTTGTTTCGGACGGGTTGGGTCAATCGGACGCTTGTTTTGGTAGGTCAGGGTACTTTTATTTTCCTAGAATCTTTTTATGTTTAGACTAAGGGATAAGCTGTATAAAAAGGACAAACTATTTTGCTTTTCATGTAATAGACCCGCAGGAACCACACCTGGGCGTGGGGGGTTTGCGGGGGGTATGCACCCCCCAGAAACCAAAATACCCCCCCAGAAATCAAAATACCCCCCAAGAATTCAATTTTTGAAAATTTTTTTTCGCTTTTTTCGCAATTTTTTGATGCCAATGGATAGTGCTTGATGAGAAACGTCGAAAAATGGTGTTTTTATCACCATACCACCATTTTTAAGGCCATTTTTTGACCTTCAAAAAAATCTTGCACCCCCCCCCCAGAAATTTCTTTGCTGCCCACGTATGGCAGGAACCCTAAATATGTAAAATTTTTGTAATTTTTAAATAATATGTATTAAGTTTAAACTGCAGTGTAAAGTGTAAAGTGAAGTGTATAACAATTTTTTGCATTCAGCTGATAGGAAATTTTTTCTTTATCAATTGGTAGCTGTTTTAACTGGATGGTATTCGTTGAGAAAAGGCTCTGCTTATGCAATGCACTGTTTTTGTATGCAAACTTGGGTATATTGGGTCAATCGGACGCTTGTTTTGGTGGTCCAGGGTACTTTTTGATTGATAAAATTTTTTTTGTCTATAATCCAAGGCATACGCTGTGTAAAAAGGGCAAAAGTTTTTGCTGTATATGTAAGGGACATACAGGAACCGAAAATAAGTTAAATTTTTTTATAATTTTTAACGAATACTTATTAAGTTTAAATCGCAGTGTAAAGTGTAAAGTTACGTGTATAACAATTTTTGTATTTAACTAATAGAAAATTTTTTCTTCTATCCATTGAAAGCTGTTTGAATGAATGATATTAATTATTCGTGGAGAAAATCGAATTTTAATAAAAGTAATGAAAAATGTTTAAAATGGCGAAAAATTCAATGTTTGCCATACTGTAGAACAGCGGATTTTTATTTTCAAGTCAAATGAATAACACCATGGTGTTTAGAATAAAAACTGTGCTACATATGTTGTTCTGAGGTATGATTAATTTTTGACTTATCACAACTCACCATTGTCGAAGGTTGAACTTATAAGAAACTAGGTGAGCTGCCCGGCGTTGCCCGGGCTGAACTTAGGCCTGATAGCTATATGGAATTGATATGTCTCTTGTATTTTTTATTTTTCGAGACTTTTGATGTTTTTGGGATATTTCTAAAAAAATTGTTGGTATAAACCATATTTTATTTTTTGGATTTTTTTAAAATGTCTTTTGTCAACCATTTTTTTGATCAAATCCATATTTTCGACGTTACAGAATGGTTTTGAAAATTGTTTATCCATAATCATATTTTTGATGTTCTGGGATGTTCTGGAAATTTTTTTAATAGAACCCATATTTTTGATGTTTTGGGATATTTTGGAAAATTTTTTTCGTCAAACCATATTTCTGATGTTTTAGGATGTTTTGGAAAATTTTTTTAATCAAACCCATATCTTTGATGTTTTGGGATGTTTTGGAAAATTTTTTTCGTCAAACCATATTTTTGATGTTTTAGGATGCTTTGGAAAATTTTTTTGGTAAAATCATATTTTTGATGTTTTAAAAATTTTTTGTTTGTTATAGCAAAGGGTGTCATATATCACGTGATATCTCATATCACTCATATGTTATAGCTGATGGTATCTCCTATCTTATATCACTGCATGTTATGGCACAGACAGGGTATCTATATCACACCTATTGCCTATCTCGTAGCACAGGGTATCTTATATCCCATACTATCTTATAACATTGCCTATCTTGCAGCTCGGGGTATCTTATATCACTTCCTATCTTATAGCATTGCCTATCTTGTAGCACGGGGTATCTTTTATAACGTTCTATCTTATAGCATTGCCTATCTTGTAGCACGGGGTATCTTATATCACTGCACAGGGTATCTTATATCACGTCCCATCTTATAGCATTGCCTATCTTGTTGCACATAGTATCTCATACCATGCCTATCTTTTAAAATTGCCTATGTTATAGCATTATTTGGTTAAACCCGTATTTTGATGTTTCACAGTGCCGACCAATGCTATAACATATAACAATGTACATAGTGTCGCCAGGCATGCTCCCCTTGGCCGGGGTCTCCCTATACAAACAGTATAAACTAAGTTTTGAAAAAATAGCAAAAAATCGGCCATCTCCAGAAATCGTGGAGGCTTATAGCACAGGGGCCAAACCCCGCTCCTTCCCTGCCCAGGGCCAATGGTTGCGTTTGTCTGAATTTCAAAATCGGTACTACACCCCCCATAGGTAGGCCGACCTCGGGCCAAAATTTCAACCCCCATCTGCTATGGGGCTGGAGCCAACCCCGGACATACAAACAAACTTTCACAAATATATATATATATATACTAGCGAAGAAAAATGCTCCGATGGAACAAAAAAGATGAATATACTTGGAATTGTGGATTATTAAGGATGTAAAAGGAGGGGACTAGGAAAAGTCTACCTAAAGTCGCAAAATCTGCTAAAAATCAGACTTTCTCTAAGCAACGCAAAAAATCGATGTATATTCTGCGGCCAACAGATTAAAATAAATATTTAACCATAAAAATGATTGAAAAAGCAGCACGTTAGCCATGCAGTAGCTATGGGAAATAATATTGAGTAATCTAACAGTCTTCTAAGCCAATTGAATGAAAAACACAAACATCGAAGACCATTGGAGACATGGTTGGTTAAAAACAGTAGGAAACGCGCAAGTTGACTTGAAACAGACTAAATGTAGATACACTAGCTTGCCCGAAACGATTGTGTGCACTAATCAATCGGCCCCTGCTTTGCTTGCTATAATGCTCATAACAAAATAAAAGAAACCTCTTAGTTTTCAATCAATCAGGTGCCAGCAATTTGAAAAAGTAACCTTGATAGATTTCGTACACTCTTATCTGAAACTTCGAACATTATTTAAAAAAGCCACTTTTTTAGAGGCCGCAGAATATACATCGATTTTTTGCGTTGCTTAGAGAAAGTCTGATTTTTAGCAGATTTTGCGACTTTAGGTAGACTTTTCCTAGTCCCCTCCTTTTACATCCTTAATAATCCACAATTCCAAGTATATTCATCTTTTTTGTTCCATCGGAGCATTTTTCTTTGCTAGTACCCCACTTTTAATTAGTATGATTAGAGAACATCAGTCAGTAAACACATACAGTAACATGCCATTATAATGACAGCAGTCCAAGAACACGGAAAACAATAATGTTCTTAGCATCAGCATTATCCTTTTCAAACAAGATAACCTTACATTATTTTAACAGATCAAAGTTTTTCAGCATTAACTCTACGCAAATATCAAGTGTAAGGAACACTAACGCTCAGATTTGGAAGTAAAATGAATTTGTAGTATAAACTACATTTAACAACAAATGATTAGTGCAAACTTCACACAACTACTAGGTGTAGAGAAAACTAATAGTCAGATTCTGAATTCTGATTTTACGTAGAACATTTTGAAAAAATTAAGCTTCCGCAATACTCTAGAACAAGAGTTGAGTTAATAGGCAGTTAAACTTTACACAACCACAGAGTTCAAAGAAAATTTCAGTCGGATTCGTAATTCTGATATTACGATCAACATTTATGAAAAAATTAAGTCTCCACAATGGCCCAAGGACAAGTAAATATCAGATGTGTTAACGTAGACTCAAGCTACGTTCACTTCGCTTACTTAACCATAATCTCAAGCTTATGCGCTCACACGGGGGTTCTCGCCCTTTTTAGGAGGTCGATCACCAGGCGGCGATTCGGGGGGGGGGGTAAGCGGCCCAGCCTATTCAAGGTAGCCCGTCCCTCTACGCACGCACCTAGTGAAACTTACTTATTTAACCCCTTTGAGATTAAGTACCTAATTAAAGTAAGTTCCCGGAAACCTGATTGAGGGCTCAAAAAGATTATTAATTAATTTGTTTTGGACCGAATTCCGGTGCTTGAAAATATTAAGGGTTCCTAAGTATAGTGTAGCATAAGGACAGAATTCAACAGCACGGAAATTCAACCGTTAATTAAATAATTAATTTTTACAATATTTTTTCGACAGAAAAATTATGAAGCAATTAAAAAGCGACAGCATGGAGGATACATGCTGCTGACCGTCGTGTTACGCTAATCGGATAAAATCAAACAATATTACTAAACAAGGGCACAAAGCCCTGCCAAAGGCATACAACAACTGATGCCAATTTGCACAAACACGACGAGTTCTGCAGCCTAGCAGATAAAAAGGCACGTACGGAGTCTGCTCACGTACGGCGACGAAAAGGAAAAAAGATACGCTCAGCGCGGAAGCTGGCGGAGAGGCTCTCAGGCTCAAAAGCTAATTGTAAAATGTAAAATCTTAAAGTGCCGTCAAAACTGCGCTCGCACGCAGTTTTAACTGACGCGGAAAAAGAGGCGTAACAACACGAACCAAGAGATATGAAAAGGATCTATGAATACGACAATAGGCCTATGGGCAAAAGCTTAAGGTAAAGGTATGTACAAACGAGACAGGCACAAATTTGAGGCACACACATATGATCTTTTAAAACACGTAAGATATGATAACACACATACCAATTTGTACTCAAGTCGCATTAAGCCCGAGTGCCCATTTTCCTATCCCGGATTTTGATTGAAAATATGTGTGGGAAAGGAATTAAAAATATGATAATTTTTAGGGGAAGGTGGTCCCGGGCGACTCAACTTAAGCGTTGCGCTTAACGGTCGTGTACGTGCGCATGGAAATTGAGCACAAGAATGCACATCTGGGGCAATCAATTCGGTTTTTTTCATCTGTTTCAAAAAAAACCCAAACCGATTTTTTTCCGAAACAGTGTAAAGTTTACAAACATAAGTTACAAAGCGTACTACAATCAACGGGCTACAAACTGGCCCAAACGAATTTGTTACACTTAACTTTCTCTGTTCAGAAAAGTCGGGAGAGGTCGAATAGGATAAAAATAAAGTACTTTCTAAGGGGTGGCGAACAAAAATATGAAGTGAAGAAGTCGAGAGAGGTCGAATAGGATAAAAATAAAGTACTTTTTAAGGGGTGGCGAACAAAATATGGACAAACACGTATTTTTCGCTGTCCACCACATTGCAAACTTTAAAAATCTGAACTGAACGCCTCATTGAGTGTAAATAAGTTCGGCTTGAGCCAGTTTGTAGCCCTTTGATTGTAGTACGTTTGTATGTGCCAAACTTATGTTCCGCAAAATATTTGATATGATTTACCAATTAAATACGAAAAAACCTGTTTTTTCGCCCATTTTACACCTCAGATTTCGAACTTTACACTCCTATAAACAACTCAATATTACATTTTTTAAACGCGGTTTGTTTCGACGTGTAGCCCTTAAAAGTTACTTTATTTTTATCTATATAAATTATCTTAATTCATAACTGAAAAAGTTGGCAGAGAAATCTTGGACAAAATCTGTTTTTTTACTCATCCACTAGAGTGTAAAGTTTGAATCCCTGGTATTGTGTATTGATTCGTAGAAAAGTTTGAAGGTCAGATTCGTTATTCTAACCTCACAGAGAACATTAAAAAAAATTCATCCATCAGACGCTCTGAGCGTGAAAAATTTTTCAGTGTAAAGTTTACATTTGCACTAATAACGCAATATTGATTGTAAAGAAACAAAATAAATTTTGACGTGTAGCGCTTAACACGAGGCAGATTTTAAAGGTAGTTACCACGTTCTTCTACTAAGTGGAGAATATGGCAGGGAAGAAATATTTTTGTCTCAATCTTTACAATAAACCGCCTCTAAATTCGAAAGTATTACTTTTTAAGAAAAATCAAAAATTTTCTCCTAGATTTTCATAACCGTCTACCTTTTGAAACCAATCAGACTGCATAGAATGTAAAACTGAGTTAGATATGCTCTTACATATGAAAACAGTAAAAAAGCGTCTAATTTACACTCCTGTGCAACAACCAATGAGTGTAAATAAGTTTTAAGACCAGATTCGTAACCTACTAATTAGGAAAACATTTTTAAAAAATTCATCATCCATACGACGCTATGAGTGGAAAAAATTTTTCAGTGTAAAGTTTACACTTGCACTAATAATCGCAATATTGATTGTAAAGAAACAAAATAAATTTTGACGTGTAGCGCTTAAGACAAGGTACATTTTAAGGGTATTTACCACGTTTTGTCTACCAAGTGGAGAATATGGTAGGGAAAAAAGTTTTTTGTCCCAGACTCTTTACAATGAACCGCCTCAAATTCGAAAATATTACTTTTTGAAAAAATTAAAAAAAGTCGTCCCTAAATTTTTTGACCGTCTACCTTTTGAGACCAATCAGACTGCATAGAATGTGAAACTGAGTTAGATAATGCTCTTGCACACGAAAACTGTAAAACCGTCTAGTTTACACTCCTGTGCAACAATCAATGAGTGTAAAGAAATTTTAAGACCAGATTCGTAACCTACTAATTAGGAAAGCATTTTTAAAAAAATTGGCCCTCCGCAAATTATTTGAATTTTTGGTGTAAACTTTACACATCACTGACGCACTCGGTATTGAGTGTGAAACAAGAAAAAAATGGGGGCACTAAGTTTTTTTATTATCTACCTTTTAAAAAAAACCGCACCTCTCAGATGTGTGCCGTTATAGCTGTGAGGGGGAAGAATATTTCGCACTCGCTGTGAAGAACATATAAGAAAAAGGATGGCCAAGTATATTATAGGTACCTATGATATATATCATAGGTAGCGCGTTAGCTGCGTACCTATAATATACTTGGGTACCCCCAACACCTGGGCACCCCCTGCAGCTATAACGAGACACTTCTGGAAGGATGCGGTTTTTTTTAAAAGAAAGATAATAAAAAAATTCGCTGCCCGTGTTTTTTTGTTTTTCTTGAAACTCAAAATTGACTGTGTAAAGAAGGTGTAAAGTTTTTGTGTAACGTTATAACATAGGACAATTTTGGGACCTTTTTACTGCGGCATGTGGACAACTGAGTATTGATGACTCGAAGGATTGAACGAGAATAGGATAATCAAGGGATGAATTCTACAGATGACACTTTTTTTGTTTTTGAAATTCGCATTATTAATCGAACGGCAGTGTAAAGAGTGCGAAAATGTGGGGGTGAAAAAGCACTTTTTGGTCGAGTTTTCCAACCTTCCTATGTCCGATACTAACTCCGGTTATGAGGTTTTTAAAAATGTTTTCTGACAGAAATGTAGAGCGGATCAAGGGCTACATTCTGCATATAAGCAAAGTCTTCTATGCTCTATGGTGAGTTAGATCCTGGGGTTTAAAGTTTACACTCTAGTGGATGGTGTAAAAAAACGGATTTTAATTAAGATTTCTCTGCCAAATTTTTCCGCTTATGAGTCAGTGCAAATCGAAGACAGCATTAATAAAGTGCCTCACAGGGGCTAAATATCGCAGCAAACCGCATTTAAAAAAACGCAATATTGAGTTATTTATGGGGGTGTAAAGTTCGAAATCAGAGGTAAAAAATGGGCTAAAAAACACGTTTTTTCCGAAGTTTGATTGATAAATCATGCCAAATAATTTTTGCAACAGAATTTTGGCACACAGGAATGTACTACGATTTAAAAGCTACAAATTGTACCAAACCGAATTTCTTTAAACTCAATGGGGAGTTCGGTACGGAATTTTAAAGTTTACAGTGTTCTAAATGATGGAAAATACGTTTTTGTTGCGTTTTTTGTTCGCCACTTTCTCCGTCCAGAAGTCGGGATAAGTCTAATAGAATAAAAATAAAGTGCTTTATATCGGGTGCATGTCAAAGCAAATTGTCTATATATTTAGCGAGTGTAAAGTCAAAAATTTGGAGTTTTAAATGCGTTTCTGTCTTGTTTTTTCTGCCTGCTTCTCTGGTTACGAGTCAGGGACACGTTTATCAAGTCTAGAAATGGACCAGGAATCAAATTTGATATGCCAATCTGGCGCATATGTTTACACTCTACGGTGTTGTAAAGTAGTTTACACCAATTGTTAGTTTGCTTATAGAACATTATGTAGACTTAATTTTTTCATAAATATTAATCGTAATATCGGAACAATATCAAAATTACGAATCTGACTAAAATCTTCTTTACACTAGGTGTTTACATGAAGTTTACACTACATATATATTTATCTTCGTTTTTGAGCATTCCTGAAACCTAATTTTTCTTGGAGCCTAGAAGTTTTCAAAGGATCAAATGTGAGACGTCACGTAGGCGCGTTTGTTTACATCCAACAGTGATGTAAAGTAGTTTACATTCATTGTTTATATGTCCTCAGACCATTGTAGAGACATAATTTTTTCATGAATGTTGATCATAATATCCGAGTAATTTTTTACACTGCATGTTAGCCTTTGTTCTAGAGCATTGCAAAAATCGAAATTTTTTCCTGAGATATAAAAATTTACAGGGAATGAAATATATACGTCAATTGGGCGCGCTTGCTTACACTCAGCAGTATTGCAAAGTGGTTTAAACCTAATGTTTATTGTCTTTAAAACATTATGGAGACTCATTTTTCCATAAATGTTGAAAGAAATATCGGAGCAATATCAAAATTACGAATCCGACTAAAATATTCTTTACGCTATGTGCTTGTGTAAAGTTTACGTTACGTGTTAACCCTAATTCGATAGACTTGCAGAGACTTTGTAACTGAAGTCAAGAAATTTTCAAGGATTCATATGTGAGACATCAATTAAGTGAGTTTGTTTACCCTCAAAAGTAATCTAAAGTGATTTAAAAATTATGTTCAAGTGTCCTTAGATCATTGAAGAGATGTAATTTTGTCTTAAATGGGTTGCATTAAAGTTAAATCTTTCTTAGCCGTGTTTATAATATGTTTCACAAAATCTTGCACATGGAGAGCTATCGCTTAATTGATGTAAATTGCCTGCAGAAGTGGTTTAAAATGAACCAGCAATCACACTACTGTGCACAGAAGTCGACAAAGATATACAGCTTTATTGTAATCATGTACATTAATAAGCCGTAAACTGTTAGTATTCTCTACACCTAGTAGTTGTGTAAAGTTTGCACTATTCATTTGTTGTTAATATGTAGTCTATACTACAAATTTATTTTACTACCAAATCAAAGCGTTAGTGTTCCTTACATTTGATATTTGCGTGAAGTTTTTGAATTTTTGCCGAAAATCTTTGCCTTCTAATTTACCAACATCCCGCCTTTTCCATTTTCTTGAAGTTTAAAATCTTTTATAATCCTCTCATAATTTAATGGTAGGTTTTAACTTTAAGTTTCTCTTGGTTTACAACTCTCGCTTAGCAAGCTCATTTTTCAAAACTTTTTCATAGTGATCAGATTAGTTGCGTTTAGTTTGGAATTGGTGGACGGTCGTTATTTTATTACTCGGCTTAAATAAACCAAGTGACTATCTTTTGATTATTTTCTTCATCGCAAATTCAAACACCCAATTTTCAATTTGAAAATTGACCCAATTTTCAATTTGAAAATTGATCCAATTTTCAATTTGAAAATTGAAAATTGGGTGTTTTCAATTTCAAAAGTCACAACACATTGTGCTTGTGTATTGATTGAGTGAGGATTTGCAATGTGAATTCGTTGGTTAAATTTTTGTGCTTGATTATAAGTGAACTGCACATTAAGAAGAAATAACTTAATGCAGTTTTAACTTGAAAATGGATGGTGTCAATAAGGTTGTCTTGTTTAAAAAGGATAATGCTGATGTTAAGAACAATATTGTTTTCCGCGTTCTTGGACTGTTGTCATTATTGTGGCATGTTACTGATTGTGTTTACTGACTGATGTACTGAAATCACGCTAATTAAAAGTAGTGTACTAGCAAAGAAAAATGCTCCGATGGAACAAAAAAGATGAATATACTTGGAATTGTGGATTATTATGGATGTAAAAGGAGGGGACTAGGAAAAATCTACCTAAAGTCGGAAAATCTGCTAAAAATCACACTTTCTCTAAGCAACGCAAAAAATCGATGTATATTCTGCGGCCTCTAAAAAAGTGTCTTTTTTAAATAATGTTCGAAGTTTCAGATAAGAGTGTATAAACGAAATCTATCAAGGTTACTTTTTTAAATTGCTGGCACCTGATTGATAGAAAACTAAGAGGTATTGTATTTAAAGTTGTTTTGTTTTATGAGCATTATAGCAAGCAAAGCAGGAGCCGATTGATTAGTGCACACAATCGTTTCGGGCATGCTAGTGTATCTACATTAAGTCTGTTTCAAGTCAACTTACGTGTTTCCTACTGTTTTTAACCAACCATGTCTTCAATTGTCTTCGATGTTTGCTATTTCATTCAATTGGCTTGGAAGACTGTTAGTTTACTTAATATCATTTCCCATAGCTACTGCATAGCTAACGTGCTGCTGTTTCAATCATTGTTATGGTTGAATATTTATTTTAATCTGTTGGCCGCAGAATATACATCGATTTTTTGCGTTGCTTAGAGAAAGTGTGATTTTTAGCAGATTTTCCGACTTTAGGTAGATTTTTCCTAGTCCCCTCCTTTTACATCCATAATAATCCACAATTCCAAGTATATTCATCTTTTTTGTTCCATCGGAGCATTTTCTTTGCTTGCATATATATATATATATATATATATATATATAGATTGTCTTAAACAGTGCTGTGACATACAACAATAAGTGCGCTAAATAAAAATCTTGTTGTAGCGAATCGAACTCGGGACGGGCGGGATGCTCCGACGACAATCAGACGTTCAACCACTACGCTAAGCGGTTTTGGACGATGTTTAAAATGCTAGTCTATTGCGTTTAACGATCGATTTATGAGAAACTGAATGCGCGAAACCCATCCGCATGTTGCATGATCTGCTGGAAGACGAGGTTAAATTATGTCGTAAGAAATTTTATTGAAAAACACTTTTCTTCCTATGTAGCTACAGTGATCTCTAAATGACATACAATAAGTAGGAAAGATAGAGTTACTGCAGCCTCGGAATAGATTTGCTGAAAAAGCTCTCGGATAAATGAAACAGACTATAGGAATGTACGAGCGGCGTTCAATAAGTTCGTGGTAGTTTTGCAATAACTTTTTCCCTGTCTGTGCAATCATCATACGGTTTGTTGCATAGCATTCCCCTACATGTGCTGTACGTTCTTGCGCTCACCATTTCTTTCTTCATAAGTTTTCATGTCCTAGAAAATTTTTTACACTGACCCTATATTTTCAAAATTCGAAGAAATATTTGCCTACTCATATCTCAGGCACTGATTGACGTTTGGCTTTGAAATTTTGATGGAGAAAAGGAACTTGACGGATATTGATAATACAATGTCAAAAACCTCGCCTCAATCCGTTTTATTTTTCTAGCGTTCACTGTTTCTTTGAACAGAGGTTATTCCAAATTTTACCCAAAAATGCAAAAAAATAATTCAGCCAAAATACATAAATCAGAAGGAAAAGTCATCCCAAAAAATCCTTATGGCGTTGAATGAAAGTATATGAATTACTGACTTCATTCATTAAAAATCAAAAATATGACAATTAATTGTTTTTGTAGTTTTTCGATTACTTTTTAATGTTGGGTAACGTTTAAAAAATTTTTAGAAGAGGAAAACTTACAAAGAAAGAAATGGTGAGTGCAAGAATGGTTAGTACATCTAGGGTAATGCTCAGTAAAAATTTGCATGAAACATCATATTCAGAAAAAAAGTTATAAAACTACCACGAACTTATTGAACTCCCCTCGTACATTCGTACGTATGTATACCTACATACGCAGATGTGGGGAGACAGGTGAGATCAGTCCACCTCGAAAATTTTGGGAATGCGAATATTTTTTGCAAGGGTCCTCAGATGGAAAAAGTTGAAAATTCTTGAAGCGCATTTCGAAAGACTGCCAGAATAGATTCTAGCACACTTTTGAATCAATAAGCCCATAATTTTCGGGCACTTCACGCCAGATTTATTGCTGTTATGTGTACAGGATGGGCCACAAAAAACGAATCGCTTATCGGATCTTGTAACTTCTTAACGGCGAAAGCAAACGGAATGCAGTTTGCTTTAATAAATAGTCTATCATGACTGTGTTGCTATTGATTCTTATAATTATGCTTACTCGTTTTCCAGAAGCTACACGCAATTTAGCAAAAGCCGCTTTTTCGAGCCATAAGCATCTGTCAGAAACATTAATTACATTTGCTACCTTGCTTTTTTAATTTCTTTATTTCTCCAAATATTTATTACTAAACACTTAATTTTGAGCCCACTTTACACATGTTTTCTTTTTACGTTATATCAAGTATTAATCGTGACATTAGTATGAGAGTAAACTATTCACATTTTATAAAAGAAACTAAACACAGCAATCACAGTTTAATATCAACTCACTTTTAATATCAACTGTCCTATCTGAAACAAAAGAAAGATAATCAGCTAGAAACAGAATTTCAGTGCAAAGTATAAGTTGTGCCAAAAAATAAATAAAAACCAAATCTAGACAAAAAAACTTCAAAATGAGCCAGTTATTCCGAATAATCTTTCCATTCTCCTGAATTATTCAGAGAGGAATAAGCTTAAAAAATTATTTGCAATATAATTTTAAGAACGCATAAATTTTTTTAAATCATTTTTTCATAAACACACGAATTTCCATTCTACAGCTAATTATCAACAATAGCATTATTTAATCCGAATATAATTATAAAAAGTCGAAATTTCGAAGTTCTATTTTGCTTCGCTTTTTCAACCTAATAATATCTTTGTAAATTTCGCATTTTATAGCAAAAGGGCGAATATAAAGGAAATATTAGAAAAATGAATATTAATCTCGGACGTCAACTTTAAAGCAGGTGTAAGCAGTCATAATTTTGACTTTTTAATTAATTTTGCTTTATTTTTCGATTCAAAAATCAATTTTTAATCCCGATTTGATATTAGTTTCATTCAGTAATTCATTTTATAGATTTTGTCAACTTTTATTTCATCTTATAACTTTAGTTATGTACAGTTGAACATCAAGTCACTTTTATTCATGTTTTCAGTTAAAATTGTAATTCGAGAGTTTGCTTTCTTCGTTTTTTGTTTATTTTGGGTGTGCTTCTTAATTAATTTGTAATTTTTTATTGAAGCATGCTTTCTTAGCATAGGTGCACAAGGTCAAGATCAGCAGGGGTGAAATTCCAAAAATACAAAACAGTAAATTTAATGTTCACGATCTTTTTTGCTGTTCAAACGATTGAAATGGTCAAAATTGCCAATAAAACGTTTTTTGTAGTAATATCGCATTTTAGTCTATTATTTTAATTGAATTATATCAATTTCAGCACTAAAAAATGCAAAAATTGATCGATTTCGGGCGTATTTTTCAGTAAAAAGTACATAAAAATACTAATGCGGTGCGAAGCGCCGAAGCAATTTTTGACATTTCTACTCCTTTTGATCTCAAAAATAATGCAAAAAACGTTCCATCAGCTCAAAACCGCCGGACAGTACCTGTCCAGCTAACCCTTGAACGAGGGGTTAATACCCCCACCTGGGCGTGGGGTTAGGGGTATGCACCCCTCCCCAGAAACCAAAATACCCCTCCCCCAGAAATTAAAATACCCCCACCCCAGAATTCAATTTTAGAAATTTTTTTTCGTTTTTTTCGCAATTTTTTGATGCCAATGGGTAGTGCTTGATGAGAAACGTCGAAAAATGATGTTTTTTCGCCATACCACCACTTTTAAGGCCATTTTTTGACCTTCAAAAAATCTTGCACCCCCAGAATTTTCTTGCTGCCCACGTATGGTAATACCTCCCTCGCCGCCCTATGTGCATGTATTATTCTTAGTTAAGTGAGATATAGTGTTTTACTGCGTAAAATTAAATGCAATGAGAAAATTTTAGCAAAATTTAAACTTTAAAAAAAGTTATTTCCAAATAAGCAATACTCATGATAAATATCACAAATGTCTTAATTAGGTTAATGAAATTTAACTATTTCTGAACATGCAGGATTAAAACGTGTCATTTTAATATAATATGCCTACCAATGATATATTCAGACCTAGAAACATTGAATTTTTATTTTTAAACAAATGAAATCAGGCTCAAATTGAATTAATTATAAAAACGAGTAAATGTCTGTCATTTACAGATCGTTCTTAATATAGTTTTATGCGTGCCTTTGCTCATCTTCGTTATGTCTTTATTATTATTCTATTATTTTAATTTTTAATAATAATAATAATTATTATTATAATAATAATAATTATTATTTTGATTATTGATTATAATTTTATTTTTAATCCCTAAAATTATTATTACATATTTTTACTCGTTTATTTTATTAGTTCTTGCTCTTGCTTTAATTGTTTTTCTTCTCTTCCTTACTTTTCATCCAGTTAAATAATTAGCGCTTTAAACTGTATTGTATTTATATATTTTGCTTCAGAGATCATTTGGCCAAGTTAAAACGCGATTTGCGCGAAAAAAACGTCATCGTTGGACGAATCGAACGAAATTCGTGTTGTTTTGGACGCGAAGTGTAAAGAAGCGGAAATTTAACTCAAAGCGGCGCAAAAATTAATGGCAGGGCGCCAACAAATTGAAATCGACTTCAAACGACGCCTCGATTTAATTGGCGAGCAAAAATAGAACTTGGTCGAACAGATGAAAAGTTAAGATCATCGACTGAACGCTTTGCAGGGCAAAAAATCTGAATGGGACGTCGTTCGTTTGAAATTGGAGCGCGAATGTACTTCGTTGAGGCGACAGCTTAAAGAAGTGCGTTCCGCTTTATACTTCTAAAATTTGTTAACTTTCCCCAAGTTTATTCGCTTTAAAATTTGTTTATAACTTTAAAATTTCATGCAGTCGATTGTATTTTAGCTTTCTTTTGTGTCTTTCTGAAAATTCGTCAACATTTAGTATTTTGTTGAAATTTTTGCATTTTCTGTTTGCACTCCTGCGCTTTAGTCTGTTATTACATTGTGCATGCTTATGTTTATATGCATTTTCTCCGTTTGATTTTTCTCTTTGTAACACTTTTTCGGATTTTCACTATTTTTTAACAATATTTCTTACTTACTCGTTAATTCGAGTTTGATCTGCTTACATAAACGCTTTGTCCTTATTCAGTTCGTTCCTTTGCCCTAACTGATCTTCTGCTCTTTATTTTGACTCATTCACACAATTGGAGAAAATTGCCTTAAAAATACGTTTGATTTCGATGATGAAATTTTGTCATCGTCCTCGCTCAAATAAGGCAGAAGAAGAACGTATGACACTTTTTAAAGTTATTTACACTGTATTATTTACACTTGTTATTTTATAGTTTATTTTATATTTTATTTTACCTTTTACGCTACAGCTTTAATAGCCTTAAAAATGAGAAATGTATTGAGAATTTTTACGATTGAGATTTAATGTTATATTTTAATTTCTATATGGTCAACTTTACATTTTATTTACGTGAAATTTTCCGTCTTATAGTTTAATTTTTTTGAATTTTTATATTGAATGCTATTTGATTGAGTTCAATTTCCTTTATAGTATTGTGCATTTTTCAATGCCTCGCACTTTACAAAATAGCTCGAAAAGGACAAGCGCAAAGCGATTATTGTGTTAACCAATTGAATGCAGAACGGACTGCCGTGGAAAAAGCAATAAGTGCGATCGAAAAGAAAAAAATGACTTTACACAACACCGTTCAACAATTCAAGCTGCAGCTGACTACACTCGAACAACAGCACGCTCAAAAATATGACTTAAGGTGATTAAATTTGAATAATACGTTGAAAATTACATATTTGATTATTAACACCCGCAATAGCTCAATGCTGAAAGTGCAGGAGTGTAAACTAATGTAAAGAGGAATACTACACGTGAGTTTGTCTGAATGGAATTAGCTGATGGAAATGCCACGTAGAATACGTTAGAATTAATAATTGTATACGCAATTGATGTTTCATAACGCATTGCACTTGTTGCGCTGGGTTAATGAAATTTTGTGAGGCGTAAAACTATGTAAATTGAAGTTGAGAAGATGAAAGTGTCAATTAATGGGGAGGAAACCAAGTAAAGTCGAGTGATGTTTATGAATAATTTATAATAGTGTCGAATTTGAATGTGTTAGTTTACTGTAGTGTAAAACACTTACGAGTAAAACAAGATATAAAGCGAGTTAGGTGTAAACTACATATACGAATTTAAGCTTGCCTGAGTATTTTGTCGGTGAATGTTCATCTTTAAAATTTGTTGTCACGTTAAGTCTTTTTTGTTTGATGGTTTTAAAAAATGATGTTTTGCAGAATATTCGAATTGTCCCAAAATGAAAAGAGTGAAGCCGAATTCGAAATTAATCGCCTCAGGGTCGATAAGCAAAATTTGGAACGCACTTTGGAGTTTCGCGAAAAATTACACAGCAATCGCCACAAGGCATTAGATGATCAGATAATCGCCATCAAAGATATTCAAGTACAGTATAAAGTACGGTTCGCTGTGTGTAAACCATGAAAGCGTATGGAATGTGTAAAGTAGAATAAATTTCCATATGTGTCGTTTTTGTGTAAGCTAAGGCAGCATGTGTAACTTGTAAAGTAGAATAAATTTCTATATTGAATTATCTCACTGGCAGCGAATGAACGGTTAATATAAAACCGAAGAAAAATCGATAAATTCGCATATTTTAAACACATTGATTTTGTGTTGTTTTGGTCTAGTTTCCTAAAATGCCTTATATGCACACAATTATTCAGAGCAACTACAGTATGAAAAAAGGCGCGATAGGCGGTCAGAAAGCGCTCACTCGACCAAAGGGTCGTCGAGTCAGCCGGGAATATCTGCGAGTCCGCTTTACACTAACAGTCAATTATCGGGTTTACACAAATCTCATAAACGTTTGAAATTTGATGCACTGCCAGAAAAATGATTGATTTTAAATAGAATAGCAAGGAATATCCCGTTATGTGCGATGTCATTTCTTGTCTTAGTGTAAAGTTAAGCTTTTACGCAAACTTTTAGATGACTGTAATCGGATCTATAAGTGGAATTCCTTGTCGTACGTCATGTTCCGAGACTTTGATTTTTCGATAATTTTTTATATCTCGGTGTAGCATTTATTTCTTATTCTTGCGTTTAGGTATTTGGTTTACTTTACACTTTGCCGCATCATATTGTTGTGCTGATGCCGACCGTCGTTTGTACAGTGTATGTGAATATATTGCATCCGCTTTTTTCTGTAATTATTTCGACTTTAGCTGTTAAATATGTGAATGAAGATCTTAGTTTTTGTCCCTACTGTAGCGTTCGCTTCTTTCAGGGTTGAATGTATCACTGGATAATACAGTGCTACTCATATTGTGGCTCAATAGGTATTCTGAGCACCTGATTCGGAATTTTCGATAAAAATGGCTCGATGGGGTTCCTTAAACTTTGAAATGACAGATTACTAAAAACGTTCAGGCGCCTCTTGCGGCTTATGTAATTTCTGTGAGTGAGACAAATTTTTTGCGCCATTCCAAACCAATTGGAATGCGACAGCGAGTGGTGTAAACCAGTGCACTGCAATGTAAACTAAAGAGAAACCGTGGGAAAAACGTTTTTAAGTGCATTTTTCTAAATATCTCGAATCGCAGCGAGTAAATTTCAACTATTCTTTAATGATTTTACGTCTGATCTTACTGTAGGATTAAAAGAAAATTCACCTAATGGTGTTTGAGATATATACACAGGAGCCCAGACATCCTATTCTTAACGTAAAATTTAGGCTTTTTGTCATTTTGCAGAAGTACAGTTTGGGTGTTATTTCTTGAATTTGGCCCCTGGGGTTTGAACCTGATTCTGCATCGAATATCCAAAGAGTGCATGATCTGGCGCCAAAAAACACATTTTGGGCGAGTTAACAGGAAATAACGGATTGATCCGAAAAGCGTAATTCCTCATTGAGGACGAGCTCGCAGTAAAGCGAGATATCAAATTATAAATGCACTCTTGAATTACATATATACATCAATGTGCGTACCATTCAATGAAAACAAACCGGAAGCAGCAAACGAAAGGCTTTAGATAGTATTAAATACGATTTTAAATATCTTTGCATCCAGCAGCTAATTTTACATGTAACTTTTAGCGTTTGCTTGTAAATCGGTCAAACTTCAATTTAATTCTCTGCGCGCACTTTAAAATGGCGCAGTATATAATGGCGCACTTTAAAATACTCTCTAACTGTCACACGAGCAGAAGAAGGAAGCTTATCAATGGAAGGGAATCAAGGCAGCACATCGATATTCATAAGCTGCTGCGTATTTTACATCGTCAAATCTGCCGTTCGATGGATTCTGATAAAAATGTTGTATGTAGTAGATTCGCTTTGCTTCGAAAATTCTGTTCTACGTATGCCTAATATTTCGTGAATTACTCTGGTTAGGCACATAAACTTTTCCTCGCTGTATCTTTATAGTTTTGAATCAAATTTGTTTATCTTAAATGCTTTGCTAGTTTGTTATCACGTTCAACGTAGAAATCGTATTCCTTGACCAAGTAATTAATTTGATTTAAAGAGCGCAGGATTCGGTAAGCCGTAACTCGCTTTAATTTGACCTACATATAATCAAGAGGAACGATTGTGACTCAACACTCCCACCGTCTCAACATTCTCACTGTCTCAACATTCCCACTGTCTCAACACTCCCACTCTAATTCTCAACACTCCCACTGTCTCAACATTCCCACTGTCTCAACACTTCCACTGTCTCAACAGTCCCACTGTCTCAAAACTCCCAATCGAATTCTCAACACTCCCACTGTCTCAACATTCCCACTGTCTCAACACTCCCATTCGAATTCTCAACACTCCCACTGTCTCAACATTCCCACTGTCTCAACATTCCCACTGTCTCAACACTCCCACTGTCTCAACATTCCCACTGTCGCAATGCTAAACGGGACCATATATGAGATGAGGCGTCTGGGTGGGGTCTAGAGACCCCTCTCGCCCAAGAATCTGGCAAACTTCCTAGAATTGTTATCATTGATACCTTTTGGGACTTGATCACGTCTGGAGCCCCATAATTTTTACGCTGCCCATGCATGAACGGTAAATTTCACTTAAGGGCAATAAGATTTACAACCTCGCACATATTCCAGTTCAGATTTAGGATTTTAAATATCACTAAAAGGTGATAAGATCTATGACCTTGCACATATTCTACTTCAACGGATTTAGGATTTTACTGACACTTTGGTTGAATTCACTTAATATATCTTCTTGCTTAAACTGTTAATGGATATAGCGTTGTTATCATCATGCATGTTGATAAAAATGAAACGCATTTCGTAATTACCATAGGTTCGCCATAGAAATTGCGAAACAGTGGCATGTGGCATCCGTGTCAGTAAAATCCTAAATCCGTTGAAGTAGAATATTTGCAAGGTCGTAGATCTTATCACCATTAAGTGATATTTAAAATCCTAAATCTGAACTGGAATATGTGCAAGGTTGTAAATCTTATCGCCCTTAAGCAGGCACGTAGCTGGCCCTTCTATTTTGGGGGGGACCAACACCAATTTTGGGGGGTCTAAGCCAAAAGTAGCACAAAATAACGTGTAAAAAGTCCTATTTTTCCGGTTTTTTCTGAATTTTGGGGGGTCGGACCCCCCAGTCCCCCCACAGCTACGTGCCTGCCCATAAGTGAAATTTACCGTTCATGCATGGGCAGCGTAAAAATTATGGGGCTCCAGACGGGATCAAGTCCCAAAAAGTATCAATGATAAGAATTCTAGGAAGTTCGCCAGATTCTTGGGCGAGAGGGGGTCTCTAGACCCCACCCAGACGCTTCATGCTATATATGGTCCAATTTAGCATTGCGACAGTGGGAATGTTGAGACCGTGGGGAGTGGTGAGACAGTGGGAATGTTGAGACAGTGGGAGTATTGAGAATTCGAGTGGGAGTGTTGAGACAGGCGGAATGTTGAGACAGTTGGAATGTTGAGACAGTGGGAGTGTTGAGAATTCGAGTGGGAGTGTTGAGACAGTGGGAATGTTGAGACAGTGGGAATGTTGAGACAGTGGGAATGTTGAGACAGTGGGAATGTTGAGACGGTACCAGAGGAACATCGTTTATATTGAAAAAACTCAGCGTACAGAAATATTACTAACTTCGATTTGCCCGAATCATGTGAATTTTTAACGTAGGTTTTGCATAATTCTACAAATTAATAAGCAATTTGCGTCAGAAAAGCCTTTGTCATAACACTCTTTGCGCTCATCTGCAATCACTGGATGTGCAAAATGTCACGTAGTAAAGAAGTTTCTATCGAGAATTTCTTAACGTCGAAACGTTCGCTTATCAATTTGAACACGCGTATGTGTGATTTATGGCGTTCACAAGCAAAAATTTTCGTTCTCGATTGACAGCGTCGCTATTTTCGTGTTATGCAAATTTTTGGGCGGCTCGGTCTGTACGAATTTTGCTACTAGTCGGCGTTCGGCCGATTTTTTCAGTCGTATCATCGTTTTAATTCGATTTGGATCGCTATAGGTCGCGCTTACGACGTGTCCGGCTTCCGAAGATCAACGCGCAAACGACTTATTTTACTATTTGATTAGATCTTTTGAGCCGGGCCGAAGTTCAATGTACAAGCGTCTTTTTTAATTTATATCGCCAAAACGCCGGCTTGCGCCAGGTGTCATTTTTTTATTTTTATTGCTTAATTGTAAATATTAGCTGCATAAATAAATTTACATAAATTGATTCAGATGCATATTTAATAATAATGATAATAATAATAATAATATTTATTAGCCAATTACTACCGTAGAAAATGCAATAAAAAATTACATGAAAGAAGGATTTAACGAAAGATAATGTCGAAAGAACGAAAGAAAGTTTACAGCATAGCTGGTAATGGCTGAGACGTTCAGGCGGATCGCGCTCACGTACGCCCCTTTGGGAACTCATCTAAACGAAGTTTAGAAATCAAATCCTTGAACCGTTTAAAAGACCTACAATCAACAATGCGTTGGGGCAAAGTATTCCAAATTCTAGCCGTCCTGTTTGCAAGGTCGTTTTTCCTACAGTCTAAATGAAATTTGCGGATATAAAGCTTTATATCACTTACCGATCTAATACCCCTTTCTGGTGCGAGTTCAAAAAAGTCTTCAAATGAAAGTAACTGTCTTTTGATTATTCTGAAGCAGGCGTAAGATCAAAATGAATACGCCGAGTTTCGAGTCTTTCAAGATTTAACAAACCCAACCGTTCATTGTAAGACAAGTCACCTTCTCGCCATAGTATTCTTTTCGTTAATCTGCGCAGAACTTTTTCAATACAGTTGATATCTTTAATCAAATAAGGGTTCTAAACTATTGAGCTGTACTCCAAAATGGAGTTAGATAAGAATAATTTAGGAATTAGATAAGAATCTGAGGAATACTTGCAGAAAATGGTCAAAAATAAAACATCCGAAAATCCGCAAAACCTAGTTTAAAAGTAGTTCTCGAATAGATCGTCTTTAGCGCGAACAAAATTTTGATCGAGATCCAATATTCATTCCTCGAAATATTCGGAATTTAATAAAAAATGACCTACTTTCAGCAGTTTTGGAATATCAAGCGATCAACGACATTAGGAAGTTTCCCTCCTAAAATTTACTTTTATTTGGCATATTCGACATACTAAGCATCATACCTGGGCATAGAGGGTTTGGGGGTATGCAACTTTCCAGAAACCAAGATACCCCCAGAATTCAATTTTTTAAAATTTTTGTTTTTTAGCAATTTTTTGATGCCAATGGATAGTGCTCGATGAGAAACTTTGACAAATGGTGTTTTTTCGCCATACCACCATTTTTAGGGCCAATTTTTTTACCTTTGAAAAATCTTGCCCACATAATTTTGGTGCCGCCCACCTACGCTAAGCATTAATGCGGAAATAATTCTGCGGAAAAGTATGCTTTTGATTTAAGCATATGCCGTTTTGGCGACGGCCGTTTTGGCGACGGCCGTTTTGGCGACGGCCGTTTTGGCGCCGGCCGTTTTGGCGACTGCTGTTTTGGCGCCGGCCGTTTTAGCGCCGGCCGTTTTGGCGTCGGCCGTTTTGGCGACGGCCGTTTTGGCGACGGCCGTTTTGGCGACGGCCGTTTTGGCGCCGAATTAAAATTTTATTCGAAATTTCTTCAAAAAGACTGTTTTAGCATTCTACATATGCTGAAATACATAGCTGTTTCTGCTATTGAAATTGTTTGAGAGCTAACATACACATGCATATCTATAGTCTGTTTCACATAACTTGGTGCATGAAATTCTGGTTTACAACAACTTAGAATCGTGAACATAAAAGCACAAAGTTATGTGAAACAGACTATACATATTTGGTGAGCAAAAAATGCAAAAAGTAAGTAAATGTTATTAATATTTATTATCTGGCGCAAAGCGCCGGAAAAATTTAAGGAATTATGAGGCTAACGACTGATCTACATACAAGATGGGCTTGGGGGGTTTGGGGTATAAGCCAATGGATATTGCTTGATTGATGATATTAAGCGTCAAAAATTAGTGATAGTTCGCCTCAGCTTTATGTACGTGCTCAAATTGACTGTAAACTGTGGAATAATGTGAGCACAGGAGCCTGTTCCATATTTCGCACACTACGGTTTCATAATAGGTGGTAGGTATGAAATTATCGATTGGCATCAAAAAAACCCGAAAAAAGCAAAAAAATTATGAAATTCTGGGGAGTTTATGCGAACTAAATTCATTTAACAAGCTCTCTAATAAATGAAACAGAACTATAGGTGCGTGCATGCATGCATATGAATAAATTTACATATGTACAAGTAATTACATAGGTCTGCGAAAAATTTCTGCTCTGATTCTGTAAAACTGATTCAAGATCTGATTAAAATGATAACATTAGTTCTTTGAGCGTTTAAAATAAGTTATTGTACAGTTTCTCGTTAATTTCCAGCAATTTTGAGGTAAACTTTCAGTCCGGCGCCAAAACGGCCGTCGCCAAAACGGCCGTTGCCAAAACGGCCATCGCCAAAACGGCCGTCGCCATAACGGCCGTCGCCAAAACGGCCGGCGCCAAAACGGCCGTCGCCAAAACGGCCGGCGCCAAAACGGCGTCGCCAAAACGTCCTAGACCGGGGGGAAGGTTTCCGGCTAAAGTTAAGAATATGGTACTTTTAGAAAAGGAGCAAAACGAATATGGAATGCCAAAATTTTTTGCCAAAATGGTAGAACATGATAAATTGAGGCGCGGAAAAAAGATTTGGTGAAAATCTGAGCCATACTTGCAAAGTTGCAGGCAACTCTCTATGTGAGTGTTGGGTGGGACGATTAAACGGCTCGATCCAAGGACTTACACATTTGTCAGAAATAGATAATATGGGCTGAAATCACGGGGGAAGCATAGCCATGAAGGAGAAGAAAGAAAAAAGGCGCGAAAAGCTGTTTGAAATTTTAAAAAACTTAGAAAAATTTTCATATTTTTTATGCATGTTTTTTTCGCTTTTACTTGACAAGATATACAAAAATCTAAGTTTTTGCTTCTATTATACTTAGGCTTAGGCTTAGTATATCTGAAAAGGTGTTTTAAGCTGCTTAGGTCGAGGTCGCTCCCGCTCAGGTCAATGTATAGATGCTTAGGTCGATGCAGAGATGCTTAAATCGATGTATAGACGCTTAGGTCGATGTATATATATATATATATATATATATATATATATATATATATATATATATATATATATATATATATATATATATATATATATATATATATATATATATATATATATATATATATATATATATATATATAGTGCTGGCCTCTAAAAAAACCAGTCGATTTGTAACCTGAAAAAAACCACCCCTTTTCTCCATAACCAAAAAAAGATGACTTAGATGATGATAAAAATAAAAAGAAAAAAGTAATAATATAAATAATAATAAAAATAATGAAAATAATAATAATATTAAGAATAATAATAATAATAATAATAATAATAATAATAATAATAATAATAATAATAATAATAATAATAATAATAATAATAATAACAATAATAAAATCCTGACAAAATTCAAGAAATTCAAGTAACTTAAGTGCTTTATTACAAGTTAATCATTTCAAATATTGAAGTATTATAAGCAAGGTTATTTAGAGGACAGTTGACCGCCATTCTCGGTCGTCGTACATTGGGCGCAATAAGGAAAACTCGCTTATTAGTAATTATTTTCAGCCAATTTTATTATAATTCGCTAAATTTTTCCGGCACTTCGTTCCGGAGTAGTATTTGTTAATGAGCAACTTTATTTTTGCGTCAAGTGAGTATTTTTGATGTGAAACTTTAAACAAATCGTATTCTTTCAAATCACGAAAGCCGGTAAAACTAGACGCTAAAATAGCGTTAAAACAATATTATTACACAGTTTCTCGTCAATCTAAGGCACTTTTGAAGAAATTTTTCAATATTCATCCATTTTTGGCCTTCATTTAGTCTAATTTTTTCCTGAGAAACTTTCCATTTTTCCATTCTTGTAGTCTATACCTCCAAACCCTCCCACGAGCATGTCTAGTAGTGACCATTATTCCTAAAAGAGATGGAAAATATAAATTATTTTGAAAAAATTGTTATCAAAAATTATCACAATATTTCATATTCGTTTGAGTTCCAATTCCATTAATGTAAACAATTCGTAGGTACATGCCTACTGCTTTCTATTTTAAGGTATGTTTTAGAGATAGACCATTGAAGTCAAATCGAACCACTTTACAAGGTCAAAACGACCAATAGTTGTGCAGTGGAGTGTAGAAGTGGCATCTTCTATTGATTGATTAGCCTATGTAAACTAGTTTGATTTTACTTTCCTAGTTCAGAAAGTCCATCTCTGAAATATGCCTTTAATCCTCCCGCCCTGTCGGATTAGCAATTGTTTATACTACATTTCCTCTTAAAGTCTCAGCTTACTTATGCGTGGTTTGCTTCTTTTGTACATTATGCATAATTATCTAGGCTATTTGGAGCTCGCCTTATTTGATGCATTTAAGGATTTGAATTGCATCTGCTTAAGTTCAAATCAACGTTTTTATCGAATTTTATCAGCAGTTACCGCTTTGTATATGTATGATAACGCAACCAAGTTCTCTACTTTACCTCCTTCCTTTTGTCGTTCTACTTATTTTGCGCTGATACTACGCGGAAAAAATAACGAATCGTTAATTCTGTACATTTGCATAATCCACATGTAGTCAGTTAATCTCGTGCTCTCAGTAGCAGTGCCTCTCTCCTTATCGCATTACTATTCCTGGATATTTATGCAAAGCAAACTGAGCCTCTAATAAGCTTGGTAAATGTGAAACAAGCTAACACTTTGCAGAATTATTTTTATAGTGTTGCCCAAATTTTTTTCAGAGTCCAACGTATTCCTTTTAAATCGTTTTTCGGGTATCGATAAGATATCATGAATAATTAATTGGTTCTAACAATTTATCCATTAAATCTAAATGGCTTACCTACTTTTGCCTCAGCTAATCTATCAATTTACTAAGGCAGCATAGAATTACGCAGTGCGCTTCGAAATTTGTGAGGTTCCGGCTATCTTAAGTGCAGTAATGTATATCGGCAAAAGTAAGCTAAAGTTTCTGCAAATTTGTGATCCTTAACGATAATGTACGAAGACTTTCCGTGAAATGTCAAATAAGATGCTATTATACATGAACCATGAGTTTCCTTGGGTGTTTGCTTGCTACGAGATTCAAGTTGATAAACTGTACGTACTCGCTTTCATTCCCTTCTCGCATGCAAAAATTTATGCACATCGTCGCTTTGAGCAATGTAGAGACGAATTGAAAAATTTTAAAAATTTGAATGTTTTGATTTAACACACCGTAGCGGTAACAGGTTAAGGGTAGGAAATAGGAAGTAATTACTGACTGGTCTTATAATTGTGGGAAATGGTATCAATTTTTACTTTTTGCACCAATTTTCCATCGCTTTTCTCGCAGATTTTTCTCTTTGCTCAAGCAATCTATCGTTCAATCCTAGTATCGATAAATGTTTTTAGATCGGTAGAATGTGTTTAATATATTCTGTCATACAATAGTCTACTGGCTGACATAATTATATTTTCTTGTTGGCATTATATCTGTTATCCTGCACATTAGATATTATAGCGGTGGTACGTAATGTTGGAAGAATGACATTCTAGGACTGATAAGATTGCGTGCAAATAGTCTGTATCTGACAATCAAACGCAATTTTTATGCCGATTAAACTATTTCGTTTCCCTCAGAGGTCGTAGCCCTGTATATACGAGGACCCTTAAAAAACCATAATTACACAAATGGGATTTTCGGTGACAGGCGAGCATGCTCACGAACTGTAGGCGGATATGCGTCCATTCTGATTTTGCACCATGATTGCTTTTTTAGAGCACGGCTGACGCTTGCTATGATCAGACGGCCAATTTTTTTCTGATTCCTTGCCGTGCAAATTATATATTCTAAAATAAAACGAAAACAGGAACCAAATTTGCTTATTTGGTCTCTAATTTTCATCAGCGACATGTCCTATAATTAAAGTTAATCGAAATTAATATCGTAAAATTGAACAGTGATAGCTTTGTTATACACTGATTGAAAAGTTCGTCAATACTCATGCAAGTGCAAAGTTTAGTTTTAACTGATGAGAACAAACAGAAAGTAAATTCATGATGCTTCTAGTATTTTCGATTTTTCATCGTTTTGCTTCAGTTTGTTGATATCAAATCCCCAGCCTATTTTTGTTACGTTTTTGAGTTTGCATGGCAAAAACCACTCTTATGTCTTCTCATCTTAATTGAATATAAAAGGAAACCAGAGACAATCAGAGGTAAATTTCAAAATTTAAGTTTGACACGAATGCGTCGACTAGAGAAAGGAAGGACCTAATATTCGTTAATAGTTTACTGATTACCTTGAATATCCTTACAGATCGTTCTAGCGAAGCACGTAAAATCAGGTAGCGCTATAGCGCTACCTATAATATACTTGGCCATCCTTTATTCTTATGTTTATCACAGCGAGTGCGAGATTTGTGTCCCCCCCCACAGCAACAACGGCACACACCTGGGAGGTGCGGTTTTTTAAAAGGTAGATAATAAAAAAACTTAGATACCTTTTTTTGTTTACACTCAATACCGAGCTAGTCGTGAGTGTGTAAAATTTACACCACAAATTCAAATGATCGGTGGAGGGCCACTTTTTAAAATGATTTCCCTGATTATTAGGTTACGAATCTGGTCTTAGAATTTCTTTACACTCATTAGTTGTTGCACAGGAGTGTAAATTAGACGGTTTTTTACTGTTTTCATGTGCACAAGCATATCTAACTCAGTTTTACATTCTATGCAGTCTGATTGGTATCAAAAGGTAGGCAGACGGTTATAAAATCTAGGGGAGCCCTTTTTTAATTTTTTAAAGTAATATTTTTAAATTTAGAGACGGTTTATTGTAAAGAGTCTGGGACAAAAAGTTTTTCCGCCCAGAGCGTCGTGGATGATGAATTTAAAAATCTTCTTCGTAAGGTCAGAATAACGAATCTGACCTTTACACTTTTCTACAGCCAGTGTTTGTTGAGGTATGAAGAGGTGAACTTTGAATTATACATATATTCTCTAATGCCGATAGATAACTCCGTATTGCATATTATTTGATCAGATTTTTCTTTTTCAGAGGTTTTTGACCCGTCTTTAATACATAATCATTTTTATTATCATAAATGCACTATTCTTAAACTTCAGTAGAATGATGAGTATTTTTCAATATAGTATAATCAAGCTAAATCTTGGCTGCGAGTTGAGTTGGTGCAATAGCTGACGTATCCGTTCTCGCATGTGGATTTAAAAAGAATAATGGGTTCAAATCTTCTGAATACTAAGTTTTTCATTTTTTAAATTCTTTTGGCAAAACCATGCACTTCATTTGACTTATTCATCTATTTAGGTCCTGCAGATGGAACTTTTTAGTTTTTTTGAATTTAGCCTTAGTCCTTGAATGGGAGTGTAAAGAGTGCGAAAATCTGGGGTCGAAAAGACACATTTTGGTCGAGTTTTCGACTTGTTTATGTCTGCCAACAATTCCGCTTATGAGTTTTAAGAAATTTTTTCCGACAGAAATGTACTGCGGATCAAGGGCTATCTTGTGCTTACCAGCAAACTTTTCTACAATCAATACGCAGTTAGTACCAGGCGTTTCAACTTTACACTCTAATGGATGAGTAAAAGACAGATTTTGTCCAAGATTTCTCTGCCGACTTTTTCGGTTATAAGTTAGGATGAATTGAATAAAATAGAAATGAAGTAACTTCTAAGGGCTACACGTCGAAGCAAGCAGCGTTTAAATAAACGTAATATTGAGTCATTTATGGGGGTGTAAACTTCGAAATCTGTGGTGTAAAATGGCTGGAGAACCAGGTGTTTCATCGTATTTTAATTGGTAAATCATTTCAAATATTTTGCGGAATATAAGTTTGGCGCATACAAACGTACTCCAATCAAAGAGCTACAAACTGGCTCGAACCGAATTTATTTACACTCAATGGGGCGTTAGGTTCAGATTTTTAAAGTTTACAATGTGGTGGACAGTGAAAAATACGTGTTTGTCCATTTTTTGTTCGCCACTTTCTCTATTCAGAAATCGGGCGAGGTCGAATAGGATAAAAATAAAGTACCTTCTAAGGGGTACGCGTCACAGCGAATTGCGTTTGTTTACATCAATATTTAGCTTTTTCGGGAGGTGTAAAGTCAAAAAATAGGGGAGTTTAACTTGTTTCTGTCTTGTTTTTTTCTGCCAAGTTCTGGGTTATGAGTCTGGACATAATCTCAAGTCTAGAAATGAATCAGAAACCAAATGTGATACGCCAGTTTGTTTGCACTCAACAGTGGTGTAAAGTGGTTTACATCTGATATTTATTTGTCCTCGTGCCATTGTGGAGACTTATTTTTTTATAAATGTTGATCGTAATATCAGAGTAATATCAGAATTACGAATCCGACTGAGATTTTCTTTACACTCTGTGGTTGTGTAAAGTTTACACTGCATATTAACTTTAGTTCTAGAGCCGTGCGGAAGCTTAATTTTTTTCAAAATGTTCTACGTAAAATCAGAATTGGGAATCTGACTGTTAGTTTACTCTACACCTAGTAGTTGTGTAAAGTTTGCACTATTAATTTGTTGTTAATATGTAGTTTATACTACAGATTTATCTCACTTGCCAAATCTGAGCGTTAGTGTTCCTTACACTTGAGCGTAAAGTTTATGCTGAAAAACTTTGATCTGTTTAAATATGTAAGGTTGTCTTGTTTAAAAAGGATAATGCTGATGTTAAGAACAATATTGTTTTCCGCGTTCTTGAACTGCTGTCATTATTGTGGCATGTTACTGTATGTGTTTAATGACTGATGTACTCGAATCATGCTAATTAAAAGTAGGGTACTAGCAAAGAAAAATGCTCCGATGGAACAAAAAAGATGAATATACTTACAATTGTGGATTGTTAAGGATGTAAAGGAGGGGACTAGGAAAAAGCTACCTAAAGTCGCAAAATCTGATAAAAATCACACTTTCTCTAAGCAACGCAAAAATCGAAGTATATTCTGCAGCCAACAGATTAAAATAAATATTTAACCATAAAAATGATTGAAAAAGCAGCACGTTAACTCGTACAGTAGCTATGGGAAATGATATTGAGTAAACTAACAGTCTTCCTACGCCAATTGAATGAAATAGCAAACATCGATGCATCCAAGACAATTGAAGAAATTGTTGGTTTTAGGAAACGCGTAAGTTGACTTGAAACAGACTAAATGTGGGTACACTGCATGCCCGTTACGATTGTGTGCACTAATCAATCGGCCCCTGCTTTGCTTGCTATAATGCTCATAACAAAATAAAACAACTTAGATACAATACCACTTAGTTTTCTATCAATCAGGATACGAAGCTAGTCAGCGTTACTACTTGCCAGCAATTTGAAAAAAGTAAACATTATAGATTTCGTTTATGCACTCTTATCTGAAACTTTGGAAATTATTTAAAAAAGACCCTCTTTTAGAGGCCGCAGAATATACTTCGATTTTTGCGTTGCTTAGAAGAAAGTGTGATTTTTATCAGATTTTGCGACTTTAGGTAGCTTTTTCCTAGTCCCCTCCTTTTACATCCTTAACAATCCACAATTCCAAGTATATTCATCTTTTTTGTTCCATCGGAGCATTTTCTTTGCTAGTTACAATAATACTTCTGGCTTCTCTATAGTACAAAGCAAAAGACTGCGTGTTAATTATGCAACATACGCATTTAATTGGCTGTATCAGCAGTTGTCAGTCTAGAAATAAATGTCATGATGGAATAGGAAAATTATGAGTCTTTTCGCGAATCGGAATGAGCTTAGTACAGTCTCGAAGGTACCTGCCGTGTGAGTTGTTTTCAATGTTAAAAACCTTTTAATTTTGATATCTCTTCATTAATGGCCAATCACATATACTGGCCAACCACAGTCATTTTTCAAGAATCTTCAAGCTTTAGGCTTAATTGCGTAGATTGTTAAAGCAAGCTAATCAATGCCATATGTGTTTAATAAGACATTAATTCCATTCTCTCTCCGCGTAGAGCATGAATTGCATCGAGCGATTTTTTCATTTGAGTTTGAAACTGTTGAGAAATGTGACAAAGGCAGTTGATTCTAAGAGCTTTCAGCATTAAAATAAAAGAATCTAAAAGCGTTTGCGGACAGAGAGACTACTCAGCAGCATTTTTGCGGACTGAACTCCGGCATATTTTGCCAGGCTATTCAAATTTAGGGAAAAAGGTCTGACTTGTCTTAAAAAGTACTTTAACAGCTATAGTTGGAATAGTTGCTTAGCGTCAAATACCCCTAAGCGCACCTTAACCCGTTCCTTATTAAGAACCGCTCTACTGCTATCGTATTGATTAGTTGATAAAGCAATCGAAATGCTGGTTGAGTCTACTAACTAATTCTGATGAAAGTTGCTCTATACGATCTTTAATTAATGAAAAGTCCTATTTATAACGATCAGAATTTCTGCATTGCGAATTTTCGATGAACTATAGTCTTCAAACGACTTTCTGCATTGAATAAATTTTCATAAGAGTTTGGGTAATAATTTTACGTATTATAATTTAGAAAATTAATATTCCCTCTTGTCAGTTTCAAAATGTCGTTTTTAGTGCAGACTTACGAGTTTATAAGGTTATCAAGTGCTTTTTGTATTTCGAACATTTTAATTGGAACATACTTTCAGCTTTGTCTGTTCTTTCAAACGGCTGAATTGATTGAACTCGGACCTGTTTGTTACTATATATTTTTACCCATGAAAAAGAGGAATCAGGCAGAGCTTAACCCGATTGCACATTAGAATAAGTATATTGCGATGCGAATTTCCACTAAAGCGACATTTTTTAATAAATTACTGATTAGACCTGAAGACTATCACTTACTTTTATTTCATTCGACTATCTTTTAATCGCGATACACTTGCGAAGCATTCCTGATTCAGTTTTTTCGTTTAAACTAGCTCAAGCGGCAGGAAAAAATATTATTTTAATAAATACAAAGCTTATTAGTCTCAGTTATTCACTAATAATGCGAATCAGTAATTCGCGCGTTTATTAAGGCTTTCCGCGCATTTTAGCTAATTTCTGTTTGTATATGGTTTACGGCTCATTTGTCGCTGAATGCGCCTGCCTCTGTGTATCGCAACGAATAATTATTTGGCAAAAAAAGGAAAAGAATGAAAAAATTATATATCGGTAACAAGCGTAATTATAGATCTCTTGCCTGACCTAATAATGCAAAATGTCAAGAGAAACGGTGAGAGAACTCGTCATTTGCGTGATTGGCGTTATTGCAAGAAAAACTTTTTGTGAATCTTTATAAATTTTGATTACCCAACTTAGTTCTAGGTGATTATAGCATTGTAATAATGAGATCATAGTTAAAAAATCTGACGTCTTTGCCGGTAATTTTCGAGCAGAAATCTTTCAGTGGGTTTCCTCGTTATAAGCAGAAAATCGTGGTAAATAAGTTGATGACGCAAATCCCTTGATAAGTGCAGCAATTCTTACAATTAGGTATTGTCATTAATCCTAATAATGGTTCAGCGAATGGCGCTTGGCATCGTGCGGATTGGATCGCAAGATTAAATTTGTTTTTAAAAGTTCTTATCTCGTGATATTCTGATGAGAATCGATCGGCAAGAACTCGAAAAAATCACTGATTTGATCATCCTCTGGATTCATGATCTTCAAAAATTTTTGCTCCCCAGATTCTAAATTACGTCGAGATATTTCAATTTTGCCGCTTTCTTTTTCACATCTTTTTATGGTTAATATTGTTGATTTATTTTTTTGAAAATTACAATCTTATTATGGCATCTAAGGCTTACGATATTGATTCGGTGTCTCGGATATTATTTATTAATTGTTCCTTTTCTCATCTAATTATTGCTACTGATTGATTGTTATGCCACTATTCAAAGTATTTGACGACCATATTTTGGTATTTCATCGAAAAATCCTAAATTCGCGGGCCTGTTGCGCATTGGGCGCCTTTCAATTAACGGTGGCGCTGGCATCGCTGGGTCAACATATCCACTCACTCATGTATTATAAGGGAACAATTTTTGCATGTCACTTTGACAAAACTGAAGCGATTGAGCAGTCACAGCAGTCCTCAGTGATATTTCCTACTACAACTTATTCACATCATTGGGCCAAAGACGAAAATGATCTATATATGTCTTATGATCTTATTATTTATGATTTCAGGTAACCAATGCATGTCTAAACACTTAATCGCTATTATGAAAACTTACTTAACAGGTTCACTGTCTTATTTACCGGACATCATAATTCTTGGAAAAAAATTAATCAACCTGTCCTGTGTAATGCAAAAACATTAACAGAAATTAATATCCTACGCGAGCTCTTTGCCTAGCAAATCGGAAGCAACGTGGAACCAAACATGCACGTAGGGTGGGTTTGGGTAGACCTCTCAGGAAGACTAAAGGTAAAATTTTGTAATAATAAGACAAAATTATGCTGAAAATGGTGAAAAATTCAAGCATTTTTGTAAAAGTACTCGAATCGTCAAAAACTACAAATTACGAGTTTACGCTATTTTTCCGTTAAAGCCAATTTTTAAGATCACTTTAGCCAAACAAAACTCTCTGGTTGACCCCCAGGCCCGACTGACCCCTCAGACTGGCCAATTTATGCATCTGTGCTTAGGACCCTTTGAATTTTGCTTCATAGAGCACGTGAATTTTTTGTGTGATGAATATATAATCATAGGTAGCGCGATTGCGCTACCATAATATACTTAGCCACCTTTTCTCTTATATGTTTATCACAGCGAGCGCGAATTTTGTGTCCCCCCTCACAACAACAACGGCACATACCTGAGAGGTGCGGTTACTTCTTGCCGAGTTAGCAATGAGTGTGTAAAGTGTAAACCAAAAAATCAAATAATTTGCGGAGGGCCAATTTTTTTTAAATGTTGTCCCCTAACTGTTGATTACGAATCTGACCTTAAAATTTCTTTACACCCAATGGTTGTTGTACAAAAATCTAAAGTATACGGATTATTCATTCCTTGCGTGTTTTCAGCTTATCTAAGTCAATTTTGGTTTCTGTGCAGTCCAATTGATTTTATAATGTAGAGGGTTACAATATCTCATGAATCAATTTTTTTCTCTATCAACGCAATATTTCTTAATCTGTGATCGTTTTAGTGTAAAGTGTTCGAGACGAAAAACGAAATTTTTAAGCTACTCCGCTAAGTAGGCGGAACATGCTAATTATGCCAAAAATGTGCCCTGACCTTAGCGCCATAGATCCTAGTTTATTTTGTTTTCTATACACTCAATATTGCGTTATTAGCTCAAGTATAAAGTTCACACTGAGAAGCACTTTTTCGCTCAGAGCATTAAGTATCAAACAATTTGCTGGGAGCCAATTTTTTTTAAAAATGTTGCTCCTAAGTTGTAGATTACGAATCTGACCTTAAAATTTCTTTACACACAATGGTTGTTGCACAAAAGTGTAAAGTATACGGGTTTTTTACTTTTAGCGTGTCCTAAAGCTTATCTAACTCAATTTTGGTTTCTGTGCAGTCTTATTGGTTTTTTAATGTAGAAGGTTACAATATCTCAAAACGCAAATTTTTTTCTCTTTTAACGCAATATTTCTTGATCTGTGATCGTTTTAGTGTAAAGGGTTCGAGACGAAAAACGAATTTTCTTCTGCTACTCCGCTAAGTAGACGGAACATGCTAATTATGCTTAAAATGGGCCCTGACCTAGCGTTAACAGATCTAGTTCATTTTGTTTCTATACACCCAATATTGCGTTATTAGCATAAGTGTAAAGTTTACACTGAGAAGCACTTCTCCGCCTAAAGCGTTGGGTATCAAGGGCCAATGTTTTTCAAAAATGTTGCTCTAAGTTTTAGATTACGAATCTGACCTTAAAATTTTTGACACTCAATGGTTGTTGCACAAAAGTGTAAAGTATACGGGTTTTTTACCATTAGTGTGTCCTAAAGCTTATCTAACTCAATTTTGGTTTCTGTGCAGTGCAATTGGTTCTATAATGTAGAGGGCTACAATATCTCAAAGCATAAAATTTTTCTCTTTTTAACGCAATATTTCTTGATCAATGATCATTTTAGTGTGAAGGGTTCGAGACGAAAAAAAGAAATTTCTTCAGCTACTTACACCCCTCAGAAATTTGGGGATGCCCACCTCAAACAGTTAAAGGTTAAAAGCCGGGCTTTAAACCCAAAGTGGTTTTACCCATGCATCCGGAAGATGCTTTCAGCTAGATACCGCAAGGGGCGCAAGTCCCAAGGTTTTAACCTCCGCCACACAAGTGCAGCTTCCCATTCACCGAACCCGGAGGGATTAAAGGCTGGGTTGGCCTGCCGAAAAGAACTGCATCGAGGTGGAATCGATCTTAGGACCTTCAGATCCGTAGGTTAAAGTGTTTACCACTCGGCGTCTCTCGACGCTGCCCACCTATGGATATATGGCCTGAAGTATTAAATAAAGAGAATGGAACTAGCAAAGAAAAATGCTCCGATGGAACACAAAAAGGTAAATATACTTGAATTTCTTCATTGTTAAGGATGTAAAAGGAGGGGACTGGGAAAAATTTCTCTATATGCGCAAAGCTATAGAAATGTTCTAAACAGTTAGACTTCCTTAAACAACGCAAAAATCGAAATATATTCTGCGGCCTGTGAAAAATGAGTTGTAGTCACAAAACGTTTTAAGTGTTTCGCAAAAGAGCATCGAAGACACTTTCAAGACTATTAAATAATCAATGTATTATTTATTTCATGAAATCTTGACTTTCCACAATGCTCTTGCGTAAAAGATAATAGTGTAAACTTTACACCTACATGGCCAACTCAATAGTCTGCATGAAAAATCACAAAAAATTTCTTTAAATCTTCCAAAATAAAGTAATCAAAATACTCGCCATCGTAATCGAAAGTACCACAGAAAATCTGCAGAAACGCGCATAGGGGCCGCAGAATATACTTCGATTTTTGCGTTCTTTAGGGGAAGTCTAACTGTTTAGCACATTCCTATGATTTCTGCGCATATAGGGGAATTTTCCTAGTCCCATCCTTTACATCCTTAACAATGAAGAAATTCAAGTATATTTACCTTTTTTGTTCCATCGGAGCATTTTTCTTTGCTGAATCAATTATCTAGTGTGTCTTGCAAATGTTAATCTTTTTGCTAAATTGATGTAACAGGAAAAATTCCTGTGCTCATATGCAAATTCTTAATATGCATTTCAAAAGTAATTATTTTAAGAGCAAAGTCAGGATTAGTGTTGTAAAAGATATCTTTATCTTTATCTTTTTAGCAAGATAAAGATAACTTTATCTTTATCTTGACGATTTCTTTATTTTATCTTTATCTTTATCCTTTGGAAAAATCACAAGTCATCTTTATCTTTATCTTTTTGATAGGAATTTATCTTGCTAAAAAAGATAATGTATGTACATAAGTTAGCACGTAATCCAAAATGCAGGTTTGAGGTGAATGAAATACATTTAGACGCATTCAAGTTTTACTGTAATACAAGAAAAGAAAAGAAAACGATTGTTCAATCCCTACGGCGTGCGGCCCAAACTAATGCCTGTATATCGACCTAAGTAAGCGGGAGTGATACCCACACGTGGGCGTGGGGGGGATTTGGGAGATATGCATCCCCCAGAAGTTGAAATACCTCCCCCCCCAGAATTCAAATTTTGAATTTTTTTGCTTTTTTAGCCATTTTTTGATGCCATTGGATAGTGCTCAATGAGAAACGTCGAAAAATGGCGTTTTTTCGCCACACGACCACTTTTAAGACCATTTTTTGACCTTTGAAAATTTTTTCACCCCCCCCCCAGAATTTCGGTGCTGCCCACCTATGGTGATACCGATCTAAGCGGGAGTACCAGCACCCACGTTAATCTAAGTCTAAGCCTAGAAAAAATAGAGAAGTTTGAAAAAATCAATAACTGTTGCGACTATACTTTGTACAGGCGCACAGAGCAGGGTTTTGATGCTTGTGAAACGAAAGAAGTGACTTGCTGTCAGCCAGTAGTACGTCGTTTATTTCGTAAAAAAACCTGAAACCTACATTTATGTGTGCTTAATGCCTATCACCTCTTTGACCTCAGGTGTAAAAATTAGGGCATTCATTTGGCTGCTTTGCATCACCCACTCTCGTTTATTGCACTTCACATACATCATTCTCCTAGGTCCAGGCGACAATATTTACACTTTATCTTTATCTTTATCTTTTTTAGTTCCTTTATCTTGCAAATTATCTTTATCTTTATCTTTCTTAATTTTTTATTTTTTTATTTTTTCCTAGATTTTAAAATTTCAATTTTATCTTTATCTTTTATATATCTTGCGAAAAATCCTTATCTTTTACAACACTAAGCAGGATCAAGATTCAACCTAACGCTTCAAACCTTGTAGTTTTAAATATATTGAAAATGATTTCTACTAATAATAAACATCAATAAAAAATATATGTACTAAGTGACTTAAACAAGCAGTTTCGGTTTCCACAGTCATCAAAGTAGTTATAAAAAATTTTGGACGCTTTGCGCCAGATCTAGCAGCTTAATTTCAGGGATTCAAGCGTTCTTTGTTGGGACCTTCCGAATTTTCAAGCGCTGTTTTATGTTACATTATCATAAAAAGGCAAAATAAATATTAAACAGTCGTTAAATCAGCTTATTCCTGCTATATCCCATAATTTCGGCTTGATATTCTAACAAATTATAGATCCACAGACGCCTGTGGTCAGCACAATTCTGTAAAGAACTTGTAATATGTGTTTAAGGGCAAGAAACGTGAGAACATCGCTAGCTACAAAATTGAACAATACATGTCCAAGAATAGTTTTAGTTTGAAATTGTGTGACAGAAGTCTTTACGAATTATAATAAATCTTAAATCTTAGCTGATTCCTAAGATTTAGATTTATTACAATTTCCGCAACTGGATGGAAAGTTAAAGATTATAAACCTTTGCAGCGCCACCACCTGTTACATATGCTGCAACGATTGATCACTATTCATGCTGCACAGTATTACATTTATAAATACATATCAGACTCTAATAAGGTTTTAGTTTTGATTTATTATGCACAAATAATAGCTGAGGAAAGTGTACATATAGGTATGATCGAAATGATAACATAATATCAAAATTGCTTTTTTAAAATTAGGAAAGTTTTAATTTCTTTGTGTCGTAATTTTACTTCGATAAAATTATGATTTGTATTATTTTCTTCCTTGCCATATCTGAAGCGATTTATTACAGGGTCGTTTTCTCTTTGGCAGGCTGTTTGAAAAACTATGGGGCATCAACGAATGCATTGCCAATCACATGGACGGAGGTTACATGCGTTGTGCATGGTGTTTATCGCAGTGCCTGGCCATATTAGCATTCTTCGCCGTCGTTTATTTCGTAAAAAAGCCTAAACCCCTGCTAATATTTCCGCTATTGAGTCTTCAAAGCTTTTATAGTATGGGCCTTTTGGTTCTCACTCTATCCGCCGTACCTAAGATTCTGCCCACAATTTTTGGCAATGCCCACAATGACGCGTTGCTGCCTTTGCTAGTCTACATTGCAGGTGATTAGCGGTGTTTCAAATTTCACACGCAGAACATAGTCGTCAGCTGATGCTTGACCTGAAATCAATGAGCTTTTGATAGCAAAGTTTATTTTTTGCCTCTGTAATCAAAAAACAGAGTGACTAGATAGAAAAATTTTCCCACCAAAAATGAAGTACCTACTTTCCATAATTTTGCCTCGAGTGCGATCAGAAAATGACATTTTTATAGCTTATTGAGAGGTGAAAACTTTTATAAATTTAGATTATGTGTCCTAATAAATACAACAGCACCGTGAAAAACGTTTGAAAATGTGGTTTTTACTAACTATCCTAACGAAGTTTCCGAGATATACCAATTTATGTTGCGTCTGCTTGATGGAACAACAAGATTCAAATCTACACTTGAAAATATGCGATTAAGGATGTAAAAGGAAGTACTACGAAAAGGTTACATATCGGCGTATGTCAGGTCAGAAAAAATTCACAAAAACTTTAGATCCTTCTAATCAATAGGAAAGTCAAAACATATTTAACGGTCTGCAGAAAGAAGAAGCACTTCAGTCAGAAATATAAATAACAAAAATAGCGTATAGCCTGCAGCCTTATCACGGCAACTACCGTACTCAAGTTACCACTTGAACACAGTGTCATGCATGATGTCTAATTCTGTATTCGTATAATTTTCTTCGCCTTTTGGCATTTTCACCTATTCCTTCCGAGTTTTTTATTAAAAAGTAATTACATATTACAAAGCTAAGATTTTTGTTTTTATGGTTAAACATCTTAAACTCAACGGGCCTTTTCGCAAGTTAGTCGGACTCTACAGATTTCAATGTTAAAAGATTTTTTGTTTGTTTGCGACTTATAGATGTTTCGCCATTATTTTATCTGTTTAGTCATTTCTGACCTTTGAAAATTTGTGTACCACCTGGTTTTGGCTTTGCCTAATCAGGGTAACCATACTTGCACAACATGGCCGATCTGCGGGGTCAGCGGATCTGGGGAGGTCACAAAATTGTGTTTTTTTCGGCCAAAATGACCTCAAAACTGTCATAAATGCTTAAATAGCTCAAAACTACGTTATTCCACATTTTCTGGTCAATTTAAAGCGCTTTTGAAGAAAATTTCTGTTTATAGTTATGTTTGGCCTTTATTTTCCCTCATTTTTCCCAGAAAATTTCCTATTTATTTTTTTATATTGGAGTTCTAGACCAGACATGCACGTGGGGAGGGGTTTGGGGTCTAGATCCCAGAATGGAAAAATAGGAAGCTTTATGTGGAAAATAGCGCAAAATGAATGTCAAAAACGAATGAAAATTGAAATTTTTCTTTAAAAGTGTTTCAAATTGCCTAGAAAGTGTGTAATAACGCAGTTTTAAGGCTATTTTAGCGTTTAAAACAGTCTTTGAGGTCATTTTAGCCATAAAAAGCTCAATTTTTGATTCTCCCCCAAATCGACCATGCTGTGCATCAATGGTATAGACCCCATAACCCTCCATGTGAATGTCTGATAATAACGCAAAAAGACTGTTGAATAGGCAAACCGGATGAAAGTTCTCTGTGTGCCGGTGAAGGGTAAAGAATCCTCCTGAAAAATATTTCTTTATATTGCTTTTTCAAAGGTAAACATTCTATTTTTTATTGCTAAGAAGGAGTCTACGTTTCTGAAGATTTTTTGCGACTTTTGCACGCTTATTTTATGTTTGATTTTAACAATTAGTTTTTGACACTCGACATTCAAAAGGGTATCAAAGAATTTTTATAGCATACTTACTTTGAATCTGTCTAGATCATTGTAAATTTTTTCTATAACTTAAGCTCATGAATTCACTGTCTTTTGTGCTTAAAAGCTAATTTTCTTAGATTTTCTCTTTGTTAGAATCGTTGAATATTTTGCAAACCATCCGCTTATTTAATCCCACGTAAGTCTAAATTTACCTGAGGTCATCATTCTACATAACAAGTGGAGGTTAAGAAATACATGTAAAATTAATGTGTTTTTAAAATTGATTCTCAAAGCTTTTTTTATTGCCTAAGTAAGGGAGCGAACATTCTTCAATTCTATCAATGTGTATGCATTATCTTTGTTTTATGTATGTCCTGCACTTCAGTATTGTTGCGTTTATTTTCGCTTTCAGGTGTTTCTATGAACTTCTTTCTAACTTACGTTATTTGGCATTATTATTGGTATTTGGAAGCCTTACATCGGCCCCCTAGACCATTGGAATCTGACCGACTTAGGACAAGATTATGCAGAAGATATGGAAAGGGAACATACAACATCGGCTCTGATCCGGATTGCCGACCGAAAACAAATCCGAATAAAATTAAAGCGCGTTACGAATCTGAGAAACTTAATAATCACATGCAAAATAATGGTTTTTATGCGATAAATAACGCAAATAGCGTCGTTGCTTACGTTTAATAAAATTGTATAATTAAGTTTTTCTTATAAATTCAGAAATATCGATTTCGATTGCGTCAACAATTCCTCGATCGTTTGGTAAAGCTGTGTGGCATGGCAATTTTTTCCGTATTACATGTATGTCGCACCATCAATACAGAATTTGCTTTTGTAGACAGACGAATTGCAATATATTTTACTCCCCAAGCCCGCTGAAAAGGAAATAATTGGAGCAATAATTAGCATTTCAGTAAAATCAATTTACTATTAATTTTCATGAATTGCTTTTTCGGATGAAATTTCTATCCGTGAATTTAACCTATGTTTATGCTTAGGAAAACTGAAAAGAAAGCAATCAATGAAAGTTATAGAATGGAAGAACTGTATAATATTAAAAGAAGGAATTTTGCAAAATAATTTGAATGTAGATGAGAATGTAAATATTCGAGTAAATGTGACAAAATTTACTACTATTAATCGCCAGCGCCGCCTAAAATTTTCGAAAAAAAAACAAAAAACTGAAAATTCCGGAAAAATCAAGCTTGTGAAGTGTATTATATATGCAGCCAGGTTAAATGAAATATGTTTAATTAGTCCCCTCCATAGTTGCATGCACTCAAAACTGATCCAATTTGTTTATTTTTGAAATTCAAAACATTATTTAATCTTGTATGAGCAACTTTGTAGCTATGTACATAAAAATTATTTTAAAGTCATTATGAATCGAAAAATCTAAATATAGATATGACAAAAGTGATGATTTTGCCTTTTCTATAAATTGATAACTATGTAAATTTATCAGGAAGATAATGCAAATTTGTTGACAGAAAAAACGTTTTTCTCCTCATCAGCTCGGTTTAGCGAATCAGCCAATTTAGAGTAGTCAAGGTCACCACAAAATAATGTTTAAGAAATAAACTTTCGAAAAGTTTCATAATTTTGTTTGAGATCATAACGTCAACCTGAATGTCGTAGGGCCATGATCGAACGAATAATCATATGAAAACTAAATAATCGACATTCCAGATTATATTGAACTATATATTAGAAGAGTGTAAAGCAACCCAGCCGCTGAGATGACGGAAGAAGTTATTCGTGCATTAAGCTGATGCAGTAATAAGGCTTTAGCGAAAATAGGCCGTTAGAATGCGGTCTAGGACGTTTTGGCGACGGCCGTTTCGGCGCCGGCCGTTTTGGCGCCGGCCGTTTTGGCGACGGCCGTTTTGGCGACGGCCGTTTTGGCGACGGCCGTTTTGGCGCCGGACTGAAAGTTTTCCTCAAAATTGCTGGAAATTAACGAGAAACTGTACAATAACTTATTTTTAACGCTCAAAGAACTAATGTTATCATTTTAATCAGATGTTGAATCAGTTTTACAGAATCAGAGCAGAAATTTTTCGCAGACCTATGTAATTACTTGTACATATGTAAATTTATTCATATGCATGCATGCATGCACGCACCTATAGTTCTGTTTCATTTATTGGAGAGCTTGTTAAATGAATTTAGTTCGCATAAATTAGGCTACAAAAGTGATATATAAGCATGACGCAGACTTGCCTCTTAGCAATGTCAAAAAGTCATCATACAACTCGATATATGCACTGTAATCTTTTCTCTCTCATTAGTTTAAAACACTTTAGAAGCCAGTTTAAACTTTTATAAAAGCTCTCGAACAAAATGAAACCGACTACACATTGCATAATCTGTTACCTTTTAGCTTTGAGAGCTTTGAAAAATTGAAAGTGACTACAAAAGTAACTTTAAGCTAATACTCATAAAAAGTAGAATTGATTCAGAAATTAGAATGCCCAGGGCAAGGTTAAGGATCATGTAACGTGTAGTACCTACTATACATAGATAGCGAATCGGATGAAACGCTTTACGTCGATTGGCTGGATTATTGTTGTCTACTTTCGAATCACTATTGTAAAAGAAGTCCAAAGAATTTTGAAACAGACCATTGTAGGTCCAAAGGATTTTGAAACAGACACCAAGCCAATCGCTCGCGTAACTATGGATATGTAAAGTGCTGTGGTGCATACGTACATAGGTACACCTATTCCTCATGCCTCCTTGGAAATCAAACAATTACCTCCGCGCTCTCTTCCTCCTTTCATCTCATGACTGTTGGATAAAGTTTAAGTAAAAGATTTGGTATGTTTGTGTGTGTGTGTGTGTGTGTGTGTACTTTCGAATGAATTGCGTATCATTTTACGATTCATATTAATGATAGAATGCTAAAACAGTCTTTTTGAAGAAATTTCGAAGAAAATTTTAATTCGGCGCCAAAACGGCCGTCGCCAAAACGGCCGTCGCCAAAACGGCCGGCGCCCAGGGGCCCGGGGCCAGGGAGAGGAAAGTGCGGGTGACCGCCTTCGGCTACCCCCGCTTATATTTTATAGAATTGGAAAAAGTCGCCCGAGCTGGGGATCGAACCACCGACCTGCGCGTTTAAAGATTAACCGCTTAACCACTGAGCGATTTGGCTTGTTTGAAGTAAATGTGAGTATTATTTATAGGGCGATCTGGCAATGTTGGCAAACGTGTCTGAACATGTCTGGGCGTGCCCGGGCCTGCCCGGACCCCTGAAGTCTATAAATATGAAAAATTTTCCTTAAAATCGTCAGCCGACTAGAAGAAATCAAAGTCTATAAATAATAAGAATTTTCTGTTAAAAATTGTCATCCGACTAGAAATCGAAATCTATAAATATTGAAGAATTTCAACGCTCTTTCAAAAATTAGAATTATTTCAAATTAATAAAATATAAGTTTAGGAATAATTTTCTGGAAATCATGACTACAAACGTCAGAATTCCAGGGTTACTGGTCTCAGAGGGGCTAACAAATAGCCTCCACCGGCCGACGCCAGTAACTTTTTTAGGGGCCGGTTCAAACCGATCGCAGCTTCCGAAGCGTAAGCTGCACACATGCATAACATGCAACAAAACATTCACACGATCTAACAAGTTAAAGGAGCATGAGGAATCTGTGCACATAGGTGCAAGGTATCGCTGCCCTTCATGTGCATCACTTTTTAGGCTTCCTAGGAAACTTTGTACGCATTTTGAGACTAAGCATGTAGAAAAAAAGTGCATCTATTGTAACTCATCAGATCTTTTCTCAGATACTCATATGAAATCATGCTTACTAGTAAAAGCTAATCCAGGACCCGAATTAGAAAAGGCTGAGCCTGTTCAAACTACCATAATACCTGAGGACAGTCTTCTTCCAGAAGATTTGTCCGACTACCCTGACAATGTTCGGGAGGAAGTCAGGAAGTACTGGAATTTGATACGCACAACCAAAAGCATAAATTATGTGCTAGATCACTCTTATAATTATCGCTGGGGAACTGGCGATTATTTAAATATGCTTAGTGATATTTTCAATAATGAAAAAGAGGCATTCCGTGTGGATGCAGCATTAGGTTGTATTCTGAAAAATCGCGAAACTGGTTTAAGCAATTATTGGTATGCTTGCCAAAATAATTTCACTCTTCTTGGAAAGCCAGTTCTAATCAGAAACAGTGATGATGTAAAAAATTTAGCAGAAAAGCTTCAAGAAATTGATATTGAAGAAAAATACAGCCGCCCAGATACTAAATGGGGACTTCAGGCTATAACAAATGTAGAATTTTTTGTAACTCCTCAGAAAAATTTTGTTGCTGGATGTACAGATATTGAACTTCCTGAAACTAATGCATATCAGCGACACACTTTACACATGACACAGGATAAGCATAGAAACAAGTTTAAAGATAATCTCTGCTTTTTCCGGTGCTTAGCACAATGTCTCGTAGGAAATTTCGAATCAGATGCAGTTTATAGACTTTTTGTACAGTATTGTCAAAAGAAAAATATTCAAGCAAACACTGAAAATTTTGAAGGAGTTCCATACACTGATTTGGAAAAAGTAGAAAAATGGTTTGAAGTAGATATTCAGTGTTTTCATATTGATGCTGATAAGCAGACAGCCATTTGTTGGAAAAAAACGATTAGGAAATATGACAAGCTATTAAATTTAGACATTTCAATTACTGCCTCTGATAAGGCACACTATAGCTATATAATGAATCTAGATCAATATGCGACAAGATACGTCTGTATCAATTGCAGCAGACTATTTAAAAAATCAGAATACTTACATGATCATGCGAAAAATCACTGCAATAAAGGGGAGACAAAGCATAAATTTCCAGGCGGAGTCTTTCAATTAAAGAAAACTATTTTTGAAGAACTGGCCGACCTTGACATTCCCATAGGAAATCAATTTTGTTCTTACTTAGCCGTATACGATTTTGAGGCACTTCTATTAAGAAAAGAAAAAATAAGTTCAACTAAATTACAATTTATCACTCAGCATCAACCGATTTCATGCGCAGTACATACAAATGTACCAGGATTTGCACCAACATGTTTTATTAATGAGGATCCTGATCAGCTAATCATACAATTACTGCAGCATCTCGAAAAAATTCAACAGGCGCAAAGCGCCCTACTTTTACCATACTTTCAAGATATCTTTACAGCTCTTGATCAAAAGATTCAAAATCAGATAGCCTACATCAAGGAACATGAGAATAGAGATGTAAGGCGCGAAAAAGGTTTCTTGAATCAGCTTAATAAACTTAGGACCAAATTACATAGGTACTCTTCTCAGTTAACTTGCCTTGGTTTCAACTCAGGCAAATATGACCTAAATTTGATTAAACGCAACTTGTTTCCAGCACTCATACAGCAAGTTCGCAAGGATCCACAAAATAATAAATGGCCAAAAGCTATTTTGAGAAATGGCACCACACTTTGCCTATCAACAAATCTTTTCAAATTTCTAGACATCAGCACCTATGTAGCTCCAGGTTTCAGCTTAGATGCGTTTATGAAAGCATATAAATCAAGCTTAGTAAAAGCTAAATTTCCTTATGAATATTTAGACTCCTTTGATAAATTATCTGAACAAAAGCTGCCTCCCCCTGAAGCTTTTTATAGCACCCTGAAAGAAGAATGTATAAGCGATGAAGATTATGAACAATGCATAAATTATTGGAAAAAATATAACATGAAGACTCTAAGAGACTATCTCATATTTTACAACATTCGAGACGTTGTACCATTCTTAGAAGCTTGTTTGACCATGGCCCGACTTTATTGGGACAGATTCAGAATAGATATTTTCAGGGAGGCCATGTCCCTACCAGGTATCACTGAGCGCTACCTATTTCGAAGCATTCCAGAAACCCAATTCGCTCTCTTTGCATCTTATTCTAAGGATTTGTACTATACACTAAAATCAAGTATGAGAGGCGGACTTTCTATGGTCATGACACGACTTGCAATAAAAGATGAGACGTATATCCGCAACAATCCGAGCAAACCCGTCAAAGCAATAATAGGTTTAGATTTTAATGCACTATATTTATGGGCGCAAGCCATGGATATGCCAACAGGCTACTTTGATCACTGGATTCCTGAGAAAAACGATAAATTTCATAAAATCTCTTCCGCTAAGCCAATTTCAATCGAGTATCTTGAATATGAAAGTCAAAAAATAAGCCAGCCAATACAGCATTCAGGAAATGGTAAAGAAAAAACTGTAGGACCCAGATGCTTACCTGTTGATGGCTTTTGCGCTAAAACAAATACTGTATACGAATTTTATGGCTGTTACTGGCATGGTCATGACTGCCTAGCAGGCGCACGCAATAAGGAAATCGACCCAGAGGAAGCACAAAACTGGATTAAGGAGAAGGAAACGTACATTAAGTCATTAGGATACAATCTCATCACTATATGGGAATGCCAATGGCATGAAATACGCATGGAATACTTGAAAACGCAAAAGCTTAGGCACTTCTACTCAAAAAATTGGATTAGTACTAAGGAAATGACACAAGCAATACTTGATGGATCCGTCTTTGGCTTTGCCAAGGTAGACATTTCAACTCCTAATAGTTTAAAAGACCTATATGCCGACTTTCCACCAATTATAAAGCATGCTGAAATCAGTCAAGAGGACGTCGGCCCTCTAATGAAAGAATATGCTGAAAAAATGGGTTTATTAAAAAAGCCACGGCAAAATCTAATAAGCAGTTATTTTGGGAAAAATATCATGCTATCTACAGAAATGATAAGATTTCTTGTTAATCATGGCCTTACATTAGATAAAGTTCACGAGGTAATACAGTATGATAGAACAAGGCCATTTGAAAAATTTCGAGATATAGTAACAAAGCATAGACAAGAAGGTGATGAAGACCCAGAACTTGCTATGCTGGCCGATACATTCAAACTTCTTGGAAACACAGGTTATGGAAAGACACTCACTAACAAGGAACAACACATAGATGTCTCATATGCCGACTATGAAAGAGCAGCTGAATGCAGCTTAAGTCCTTTCATTAAAAAAATTAAGCATATTACTAACAACTGTTATGAAATACATATGCGTAAAAAGCAAATAACCTTAGATTTTACCGATTGTAGTAGGCCTTTCGGTATATAACTGGGCGAAAATTCGCATGCTAGAATTTTTCTACGATGTATTATTGAAATTCTTTGACAAGTCAGATTATCAGTGTATGCAGACCGACACAGATAGCATTTATTTAGCTTTGTCTGCTGAAAATTTGTTAGATATAGTAAAGCCGGAAAAAAGGCAAGAGTTTGAGCAAGTTTACTCACATTGGTTTGTAACATCTAAAGCAACCAAAAGAACACCCGGTTTACTAAAAGAGGAATTCAGAGGAACAGCCATGTGCTGTTTAGCCGCTAAAACGGGGTCTAGGACAATTCGTAGGAAGACAATTCGTAGAACGACAACTGGTAGGAGGACAATTGGTAGGATGACAATTTGTAGGATAGGACAATTGGTCGGAGGACAATTCGTAGGATGCAGTACCACGATAGATGAAATCAGATTATATGAAGTTTAATCATACGAACAGCACAAAAATCATGCTCAGATGAAGGAGAGGGTCAATGCGACCAGAGCAATGGTCTTCTGAGGGATATTTTTATTATTGTGCGATTTTGGCCCAAAAATGGCGAAAAATCGCTAAAATTTTCATGTTTTTTCACGAGTCCAAACGGTTTAGAGTGGGAGACGGACCCATCTTAGGTGGGGCGATGCCCCATCTCCCTATTACATGTATAGCTAATTGATTTCAAAGTGGTTCAAGCTTTCGCTACTTAAGAACATTGCTGTGCTGTGTACTTAAAATACGTTTGTTTTCAGGAACAAGTTACTTTGTGAGATATGTTTCAAAGAACTGATTTTGTCAGGTATATCCGTCAAAGAATAGCTTTTTCTCTATGCTCAGTCGAGTTAAATTCGGATATTTAGCAACAAGTCAACGAAATCATGAAAAATAGCGACCACAACCTGGCATTTAACCGTAAATGATTTTGACCACTGTAACATGTTGACCGAAATTAACCAATTTTCGCCTCTTGTTTACCATACTGCACTCTCTTGCCTAATTGCTACCTTCGATTATGTACATACGATACCTACTAGTTGGTATCCTACCAATTGACCTATACAACAAATTGTCTTCCTACGAATTGTCATCCTACCAGTTGTCCTCCTACGAATTGTTTTCCTACCAATTGTCCGGATTCCGCTAAAACGTACATTGCTGTAGATGAGACAACAAATAAAATCAAGTCTAGCAGTAAAGGCTTAATGAAAAAGGTAAATAAGCTGAGCTTCGAGCAGTACAGCAATGTCCTGCAAAATCAGGAAGCACAAGGCGGAAAAAACATTGGTTTCCGCATGCAACCAGATAATCAAATATGGACATACATACAAGAAAAGCAGGGACTACCATATTTGTATGTTAAAAGAAAAGTTTTATCCGATGGAATAACAACAGTCCCATTAGATATATAAAAAATTTCAACTTAACAAAATTTCTGAACACGGTAAATTTTCTATGCCTTAACATGTATAATTTATTTCAAACATTGCAAACTATTCTGTAAGTTTCACTCCAAATGCACATGAATTTGTGCCCATTTGACTCATATTACAGGAACATTGACACAATACTGAGTTAATTTTAGTGTAAAAAAAATTTAAAAACTTTTTTCAGCACATTATACAAGAAAGGAGTAGCCTGTTGAAGCAGGATGTTTTCCATGTACATGTCGTGCCTTGTGAGGAGCAAGTGCCGGCGATGTGTATGTGGTTCTGTGTTACATTCTCAGCTGTACCCCGCGATCCGGGTTAGTGGCAGTTGGGGTGTATACCTGTATGAATGTTGTAGTATGCGAGCGCTACCTCCCCGAAAGGAGTTCGTGGGCGAGCGTATACTTGTTTGAATGATCTTTCTTGTACATTATGTTAAGAAAAAGTTTTAAATATTTTCAAGCTAAAATGCCTCAGTATTGTGACAATATTCCTGTGTTATGAGTCAAATGAGCACACGTTCATGCGCATTTGGAGTGAAACTTACAGAATAGTTTGCAATGTTTGAAATAAATTATACATGTTAAGGCAAGAAAATTTACAGTATTCAAAAATTTATGTATAAATGGTCAAAAAATAAAATTTTCAGCTTTTCAGCTGGAAATGATCCACCATTGTGCCAACCTCCTCGTGGTGTGGATCGGACATCGACAAATGGGCACAAAAGCTTGTAAAATTTGAAATATTTTTTGTAAAGTTTCAAAATTTTCTTGTAAAGTTTGGAATATTTTTTGTAAAGTTTGGAATTAATTTTACATGCTTAAGCATAGTACTTTTGTAAAGTTTGGAATATTTTTTGTAAAGTTTGGAAAATGTTTTGCAGAGTTTGGAAAATTTTTTGTAAAGTTTGGAAATTTTTTTGCAAAGTTTGGAAAAGTTCTTGTGAACTTTAGAATATTATGTATCTAATCTGCATGGCCGGGAAATAATTCTACTTCGTACATGCATTTTCTTTCCACCAGCTCATAAAACTTGCAAAGATCAATGCGAAATCCCAAGTTAGCCGAGCCAACAAACAGCACAGGCTTTATTTTCAACATTATCGTATTTTCTCCTTCTTGAACAGTTTTAGCTCCAACACATACAATTTTTCCCAACTTGAAAATCAGCAATGTAGCTGGGAGTAATCGAACTACAATACCTGGAAATTTCTGCCGATTGTACTGCGCTGTATTTGGCAGGCATGTAGTCAGCACAATGTTTTGTATGGTGACCATTATTAATAAATACTATTTGACAAATCCTTTTTCTATATATTTATAAACAATGGATCCATTAAAGATACAGTGGACAGAGGTGAGCGAGCCAGGATCATTTTCGGGTACTAATAAACTGCAAAAAGTTAGCAAAGCATCAAATAAACAAGTAAAAGAATTTTTGTCTAAACAGTTTACTTATCAGCTACATAAACCTGTGAGAAAGCGATTTATCAGGCGACCAATCATAGTTTCAGGTCCTAATCTCCTGTGGGATGTAGACCTTCTTGATCTCAAAGAATTTAGGAACAAAAATTATAAAAATCGATACATTTTGACAGTTATTGATATTTTTTCGCGTAAAGCCTATGGGCAGGCAATGACTAATAAAAGTGCTAAATCTGCATCACAAGCGTTTGAAAAAATATTACAGCTTAGCACCCCCAGTCAGTGCGAACTGATCATGGCAATGAATTTAAAGGTGAATTTAATAAATTGTTAAAATTACACAAAATCAAGCATATATTGACAAGCAGTCCTGAGATTAAAGCTAATTTTGTGGAACGATTTCATCGAACATTCCGTGACAAGCTTATGCGATATATGACATACTTTTCAAATGAAAATTGGACAAAGGTATATAAAAGCATAATCGAGAGTTACAATAACACCCCACATAGTAGCCTAAATAATATAACGCCAAATGATGTAAATTCTGAAAATACAGGAGAATTATTAGCATTTATGCTGAGAAAGCGGTTGAATTGTAAACCAGAAGCAGCACTACCTATTGGACAACTTGTGAGAATAACTTCCTTGAAAAGCAATTTCGCAAAAGCAAGCAAGCATACATATACAGATGAGCTGTTTCGTATTAAAGAAGTGTCAGACAGTTGTCCTAAAACATACAGATTGGAAGATTTGATGGGAGAACCAATCGTTGGTGCGTTTTATAGAAAAGAGCTCCAAGTAGCTGAACCAGAGGCTGAAATGCATAAGCGAGTCGCAAAAGCTATAAATATGGGCAAAGGCACATATAAAGTAAAATTTAAAAATTGGCCAAAAAAGTTCGATACAGAGTTAACAAAGAGGGAACTAAAGTTTTATGAGCAGCCAAAATGATTTTAGAACATCCATTTACATGCATTGTTTCTGGTCCAACAAAATCAGGTAAAACAACGTTTGTGAAACAACTTATAGAAAATCGTGAAAGACTAATTGACACAAAAATCACAAAGATCTGGTGGTGCTTTACAGAAGATCAACCATTATATAAGAAGCTTAAAAATGTCACCTTCCTTAAAGGCTTGCCTAACTTTAAAAGACTCAAAGAGACAAGCCCAACGCCTCAACTACTTATACTCGACGATCTGATGCAGGAAAGTAAAGGCAATGGGCAAATCATACAATTATTCACACGAGGTTGTCACCACTGGAATGTCAGTGTCATTCACATAGTGCAAAACCTATTTTTTGATGGACTGCGTACTTCTCGCATTAATTCTGATTATATTGTGCTTTTTAAAAATCCTGCTGATCAGTTACAGGCACAAGTTTTATCTCGTCAGCTTTATCCTGCCAATCCGAAATATTTTTTAGAAGCTTATTCAGATGCTACTGCTCAGCCACATGGCTATCTCTTGATTGATCTTACTCAGAACGCTAGAGATGAACTTAGGCTAAAAACGAATATTTTCAATAAACATCCATCTATCTATGTACCAAAGTCTATAAATACTAATGAAAATAAAAAATAAAAATTTAGGATGGCTCCAAAACGACTGAAACGGAATATAACTTGTTTACACGTGCTAAGCATTGCAAAGAAACCTCAGAGAAACGCGCTTATAAATACTGCTAGCAAGGATCAGATTCTTTGCATATGTGATTGTGCTCATAACTTTTTAAACGGTAATATTCCTTTTTTAGAAAAAGACACCAACACACTTAAAAGGTACCAGAATCAAATTAGATATCTAGCAAACAATAAACAGGCAACAACAAAGCAAAGAAAAGACATTATATTACAGAACGGTGGTTTTCTTCCCTTATTACTCACTCCCATACTTTCAATTGTTGGCAGTCTATTAGCTGATGCAATAATAGATAGAAAATGAAGCACACAGAAAAAATAATTCTAATACCTAGTGAACTGACTGAACAAAGGAAACCTGTTGATAGCTTACTTGGCACTCTAGACAAGGAGATGCAAAAACTTTTAAGTGATAAGAATGCCCCACCTGATGTAAAGCTTATGAAGTATAATCAGCTTGTTGGTAGATTTATGCGATTACAGGAAAAGAAAAACAACCTTATAAAGCAAATATCATAGAAAGTCGAATTGCTAATGATGTGGAAATTCTTGAAGATATCCCAAAATCACAGTATCAGAAAGCAAAAATGCTCTTACACTACATTCACAGCAGTCCAAATATCGAAATTGCCCCTAGTGGACAGCTTGTGATTGATGGCCAAGAAATTTATGATTCTAATGTCACAGATATAGTGCATGATTTAGCCCGTGAGCGAAAAAATATAAGGAAACACCCAGGTACAATAGAATTACTAAAAGCCCTCAATCGTATGAATGTGCCAATTGAAAGCATTGGCAATAAACAAGGAAGGCAACTTTTTGCAGCAGCTCGAACTGACATAGATTTTGATTGGGATGAAAGCCTATAAATACTCTTATTACTTTGCAGTAGCAATTCACAAAAATGCATGTCCAATTTCATCCAGACAATTACAATTTTTGGCTTCAGTACTACACTGGGCAGGCGGGCTATGGGTTGGAGGGGTTTAAAGGCATCCCATACCAGCGGGGCGTAGGGCTTGGCAGCTTTTTCCGTTCGCTTTTCAGAATGGCAGTCCCTGTTTTACAATCAATTGGTAAGCGAGTTGGAAAACATGCTTTAGTGGCAGGTTCAAATATAGCAGCTGATTTGGCCCAAGGAAAACCCCTTTTTCAGTCAACCAAGGAACACTCAAAGCGAGAAGCTGCACAATTTTTTGATGAAGCCTCTCATGCACTTCAGCAGCAGCAAGGGGAAGGGCTTGGTAACCGCCCAAAGTCTATAAATACTAATATGAATGATGCCTTTTCAATACTAAACAAAAATAATGGCTCTCATAGACATAAAATCAACTCCAAGTACAAAAACCGAACTTGACCTTTTCACGGTCCCTCCCACCCAAGTAGTCATAAAACAAGGCTTCTGGCATGAAATCCAGCCAACGCATCCAATCACAAATGAAGGCCCATATGAATTTCGAATACCACCTGACCCACATTACCTGCAACTTAGCAAAAACCACATTTATATGTTACTAAGAATAAGAAAACCAACGGTTGCTGCAGGGGCAGCAATACCCGACTATGCGCCTATCAATCTAATTGGTAAAACTTTTTTCAAGCAAGTTAAGTGCTTTTTAGGAGGGCAATTAGTTTTTGACAGCTCTGATAAATATGCTTACAGATCTTATTTTGAAACGGAGCTAAATTATGGATATGATGCAAAACATTCACAATTACAGTCATCCCTGTACTTTCATGACGGGGGCAGTAAAGTCGACACAAAAGATAGTGAATCATTCAAAAAGCGGTCAAAAATGTTCAAAGATGAAAATATTGTAGAAGTTTCAGCTCCACTGCACATTGACATGTTTTCACAAGACAGATATTTGCTCAATTTTACCGATTTTCGGCTAGAATTACATAGAAATAGCAATGCTTTTGTTTTGCAGTGCTTTGAGGATTTAAATTTAGAACTACAGGTCCTACAAATGAAATTTTTCATTCGAAAAGTTGAGGTTTTGGACAGTGTGAACTTAGCTCTTGAGCAAACAATGCAATCATGTACTGCAAAATATCCCATAAGGAGAGTGGCTATGACCAACTTGCATTTATCAAATCCAGCAAGAGAAACGCCTAATTATACATTGTTTAATGGTCAGCTACCTCGGCGTATTGTATTTGCATGTGTTGAAGGCAGTGCTTACCGAGGTAATATAGAAAAATCACCATTTAATTTCAAGCATTTTAATATAAATGATGTAAAAGTAACATGTGGAGGTATAACATATCCAGCTTACCCGCTCAGCATTTCATTTAAACATGATAGATACCTACAAGCTTTTAATCAAATGTTTGAAGCATTAGATTTAGGGCGTGAAAGTAATTTTATTAGCAGAGAGGAATTTAAAACGAGTCATTGTTTTTTCGTGTTCGACCTGACTCCTGATGAAGATGATAGTGGGCATTGGGATTTAATCCACGAGGGTACAACCAGCATTCATATAAAATTCAGTGGTAATTTGCCCGATTCAGGTGTTGAAATTATTATATATGCTGAATTTGACAATTTGATAATGATTGACAAAAACCGTAACACTTTTCATGATTATAACGCATAAAACATGAATACTATTGAAATAATTGAAATCCTTAAAGCTGCTTTTCAAAATCGTACATTTTTAGGTGTTTTCCCATTAGACCTTGTGCCTCGCGTTAAGAGTTACCCTGCTGCCCTTGTAGTGAACCTAGATGATAGCAATCAACCTGGCTCCCACTGGGTTGCCCTCTATTTTAATCACAAAGGACACTGCGACTATTTTGACAGCTACGGACGAAAACCATTTGAGCTCAAAGAGTATATACAGCATAATGCAAAAGCTTACACATACAATAATGCAAAAGTTCAAGGCATATTTAGCATTTCATGCGGCCACATGTGCATCTATTTTCTAGTTTGCCGTGCACAAGGTATTTCATTTAAGAAAATTGTCACATCAATGCAACATGAAAAAATCTATAAATACTTTAATAAACTTAAGTTGTAAACATGGATATGAAACAATTTTACCTTACTCTTCCAAGCAATTCACAAGAAACAAATACTGCAGCCACATTTGTTACCAATCTGCCTAGACAAATTGTATTAAATGGTGAGTGGGAGGTTGGTTTAGTAGAAATAATTTATGCAAATACATGGCACAATGTTTCCGAGGAGCAGAATATGATACAATTTTATGATATAAAAAACAATGTGCGGCAAAAATTGCTTATTCCTCGAGCAAGGTATTTAAATATAAACGATCTCATTCAAGCCATCAGGAATGGAATAAAAACGATTAGCTCAATAGATAAATTTGATTACATGCAATATTTTGGCATAAAGTATGATGAAAATAGAAAATTTTGTCATCTGACAATAAATTCTGTATATATTCAAAGTGTAAAGCTTACAAAGCATTTAATGTATATGCTCGGATTTCTAGAGAGCCAGCTTAGTAATATAGATTATACCGTAAAGAAAGAATTGAACATAGTTGCGCACCATTCGCCTGACATGCTAGGTGGAATGCATAACTTTTATGTATATTGTGATATAGTTGAGCCTCAAATTGTTGGAAATATTTTTGCACCGCTTCTGCAGGTTGTGAATATAGAAGGAAAGTATATGGATATTGTTAATCACGCATATATTAGTCCACATTATATACCTGTGCTCAAAAAATCATTCAATACAATTGAAGTGAACATTAAGAGTGATCAAGATAAACCTGTGCCTTTTGAGTTCGGAAAAACTATCGTTAAACTGCATTTCAGATATTGCCTATAAATATCACTGCTTGAAAATTAGGCCGGATATGCCAACTTTATATTATAAATAATACTCACATTTACTCAAACAAGCCAAATCGCTCAGTGGTTAAGCGGTTAATCTTTAAACGCGCAGGTCGGTGGTTCGATCCCCAGCTCGGGCGACTTCTTTCAAATTCTATAAAATATAAGCGGGGGTAGCCGAAGGCGGTCACCCGCACTTTCCTCTCCCTGGCCCTGGGCCCCTGGCCCTGGGCGCGCGCCCCTCCCCCAACCTGGGTGACTAGCCCCACCTATTCCCCCGGAGAAATTTCCCAGGGGGAAAAGCGGGGGTAGCCGAAGGCGGTCACCCGCATGGCGCCCCCGTGTAGAAAAGATAGGAGAATCGTCCTATGTTATAACGTGTGGCGCCCCCAAATTACGCTTGCGGGGGGGTCTCCTTACTACTTTGCGTTATTAGTGCAGGTGTAAACTTTACACTGAAAACATTTTTTCCGCCCAGAGCGTCGTGGATGATGAATTTTTAAAAAAAATTTTCTCCGTAAGGTCAGAATAACGCATCTGGGATCTTTTCTAGAATATCCCCCCACCGTTTTTCCCAATGACTACTAACTTTTTAAAAATTTCATTATTAGCTATAGTGTACACAATTATTTACAAGTTGATTTCAAACTTTAAATGTAAGTTTAAACTAAATGTAAATTTTTTTTTAATTTCAAAAGATATTCTAGAATATTTTCTAGAATATCTTTTCTAGATTATTTCTAGAAAACCGGTGAATGCAGATTCGATAAAATTTTGAAGGATATAGCGTTATTTATGCCGGCACCTTGATTTACTTTGCTTATTTATGAAGCACTTATTAAATACGTAGTTACATCTGAAAATAATACATAGGTACCTACCTTGAAAGACCACATATAAAGGAATTCGCATAAATTGTGTTTTCGACCGGATGGCGAGATGGTAAAAGCGCCCAACTATAGAACTGAAGCTCCCGGGTTCGAATCCGACCGATTCCAAACGATTTATGCCGAAAAAAGTTACGGAAATCGGTGGGGGAAATTCTAGAAAAGATCCCGAATCTGACCTTTAAACTTTTCTACAGTCAGTGTTTGTTGAGGTATGAAGAGGTGAACTTTGAATTATACATCTATTTTCTAATGCCGATAGATAACTTCGTATTGCATATTGTTTGATCAGATTTTTCTTATTTCAGAGGTTTTTGACTCGTCTTTAATAAAAATTTTTATTATCATAAATGCACTATTCTTAAACTTCAGTAGAATGATATATATTTTTCAATATAGTATAATCAAGCTGAAATCTTCGCTGCGAGTTGAGTTGGTGCAATGGCTGACGTATCCGTTCACGCATGTGGATTTAAAAAGAGAATAATGGGTTCAAGTCTTCTGAATACTCACTTTTTCATTTTTTAAATTTTTTGGCTTTTTCATTTTTTAAATGCACTTCATTTGACTTATTCATCTATTTAGGTTCTGCAGATGACACTTTTTTGTTTTTAAAATTCCGCCTTAGTTTTCGAATGGGAGTGTAAAGAGTGCAAAAATCTGGGGGTGAAAAGACACGATTTGGGCGAGTTTTCGACTTGTTTATGTCTGCCAACAACTTCGGTTATGAGTTTTAAGAAATTTTTTCTGACAGAAATGTACTACGGATCAAGGGCTATCCTGTGCTTGCCAGCAAACTTTTCTACAATCAATACGCAATTAGTACCAGGGATTTAAACTATACACTCTAGTGGATGAGTAAAAAACAGATTTTGTCCAAGATTTCTCTGCCAACTTTTTCAGTATTGAGTTGGGATGAATTGAATAGAAAAGAAAAAAATAACTTCTAAGAGCTACACGTCAAAGCAAGCCGCGTTCAAAAAAACGTAATATTCAATTGTTTATGGGAGTGTAAAGTTCGAAATCTGAGGTGTAAAATGGGCGAAAAAACAGTTTTTTTCGTATTTTGATTGGTAAATCATATCAAATATTTTGCGGAACATAAGTTTGGCACATACAAACGTACTACAATCAGAGGACTACAAACTGGCCCGAACCGAATTTATTAACACTCAATGGGCGTTGGGTTCAGATTTTCAAAGTTTACAATGTGGTGGACAGTGGAAAATACGTGTTTGTTCATTTGTTTGCTCGCCACTTTCTCTGTTCAGAAGTCGGGCGAGGTCGAATAGGATAAAAATAAAGTACTTTCTAAGGGTACGCGTCACAGCGAATTGCATTTGTGTACATCAATATTTAGCTGTTTTGGCATGTGTAAAGTCAAAAAATAGGGGAGTTAAACGTGTTTCTGTCTTGTTTTTTTCTGCCAAGTTCTGGGTTATGAGTCTGGACATAATCTCAAGTCTAAAAATGAAACAGAAACCAAATGTGATACGCAACATTGTTTGCACTTAACAGTGGTGTAAAGTGGTTTACATCTGATATTTATTTGTCTTCGGGCCATTGTGGAGACTTAATTTTTTAATAAATGTTGATCGTAATATCAGAGTAATATCAGAATTACGAATCCGACTAAAATTTTCTTTACACTCTGTGGTTGTCAACAGTTTACACTGCATATTAACTTTAGTTCTAGAGCCTTGCGGAAGCTTACTTTTTTCAAAATGTTCTACGTAAAATCAGAATTGGGAATCTGACTGTTAGTTTTCTCTACACCTAGTAGTTGTGTAAAGTTTGCACTATTCATTTGTTGTTAATATGTAGTTTATACTACAAATTTATTTTACTTCCTAATCTGAGCGTTAGTGTTCCTTACACTTGATATTTGCGTAAAGTTTATGCTGAAAAACTTTGATCTGTTGTCTTATTTAAAAAGGATAATGCTGATGCTAAGAACAATATTGTTTTTCCGCGTTCTTGGACTGCTGTGATTATTGGGGCATGTTACTGTATGTGTTTACTGACTGATGTACTCAAATCATGCTAATTAAAAGTAGGGTACTAGCAAAGAAAAAATGCTCCGATGGAACAAAAAAGATGGATATATTTGGAATTGTGTATTAAGGATGTAAAAGGAGGGGACTAGGAAAAAGCTGCCTAAAGTCGCAAAATCTGATAAAAATCACACTTTCTCTAAGCAAGGCAAAAAAATCGAAGTATATTCTGCGGCCTCTAAAAAGAGTCTTTTTTAAATAATTTTCAAAGTTTCAGATAAGAGTGTATAAACGAAATCTATAATGTTTTTTTTAAATTGCTGGCAAGTAGCAACGCTGACTAGCTTCATATCCTGATTGATAGAAAACTAAGTGGTATTGTATTTAAAGTTGTTTTATTTTGTTATGAGCATTATAGCAAGCAAAGCGGGGGCCGATTGATTATTGCACACAATCGTTACGGGCATGCTAATGTACCTACTCAAGTCAACTTACGCGTTTCCTACTCACACCTGGGCGTGGGGGTTTGGGGGGTATGCACCCCCAGAAACCAAATACCCCCCCCAGAAATCAAAATACCCCCAGAATTCAATTTTTGAATACATGTTTTTCGTTTTTTCGCAATTTTTTAATGCCAATGGATAGTGCTTGATGAGAAACGTCGAAAAATGGTGTTTTCATCGCCATACCACCATTTTTAAAGAGCCATTTTTCGACCTTCAAAAAAATCTTGCACCCCCCCAGAATTTTCTTGCTGCCCACGTATGTTCCTACTGTTTTAAACCAACAATTTCTTCAATTGTCTTGGATGCATCAATGTTTGCTATTTCATTCAATTGGCTTAGAAAGACTGTTAGTTTATTCAATATCATTTCCCATAGCTACTGATAGCTAACGTGCTGCTTTTTCAATCATTTTTATGGTTAAATATTTATTTTAATCTGTTGGCCGCAGAATATACTTCGATTTTTGGCGTTGCTTAGAGGAAGTGTAATTTTTATCAGATTTTACGACTTTAGGTAGCTTTTTCATAGTCCCCTCCTTTTACATCCTCAATACACAATTGCAAGTATATTCATCTTTTTTGTTCCATCGGAGCATTTTTCTTTGCTAGTTAGTATTTATAAGTGTCACGATATATTTAAATCGTACGGCGTTTAGCAGGTTGCAAAATTGGCGGAGGAACTTATTCGATTTCGCACGAGCTATCGAAGTAAGGACTGCTAGTTGATTCGCTTTGCAAGATTGGAGGCCTACTGCTGTGATCCTCAATCCTTAGAGCTGGCGGATTTTCCAGGAAGTCGATAGGCGAATCCAATGACAGTGAGTTAGAAACGGCAATTCAAGCATTGGTTGGCAATAGTAATGGTTAACCTTTCTTTTTTTACGGAATGAATCCATCATCGAAATGTGAATACGACCGACTAATATTTTATTTTCAGTTGTGCTGATTTTGTAAACTTCTTCTCAATCGTAAACATGATAGCTATAAGCTTGCCTTAGTAATCATTAATTTATTTAAACATGTTTTTAACAAAATCTTATGGCTATAGAAATTTAATGCACTTAGCTTTCGTTTTGTTTAGTAATCCAGTTAGCATTTGAAAAATAAAATCTCGTATCCCTGTGGTAATTTAAAAGTAATTTTGCCCAGGCCTTGATGACTCCGATTAAAAAGGCATCACCACATGTTTTTAATGCGTTGCTTGGAGAGTTCTATACTATAGATAAAAATAATAATAATATGTAATAGTAATAATAATAATAATAATAATAATAATAATAATAATAATAATAATAATAATAATAATAATAATAATAATAATAATAATAATAATAGTAATAATATGGAGATACGATGAGATGAATGGGAAGCAAAGTTTTACCCTATTTCTAATTCATTTTTTAACTAAAAACAGTCGCTCAAAGATTTCTCAACATTCCATCTGAGCTTAACTGTGGAAACATCTTAGCTCTTGTATTTATACTCAATCCATGTTCATTGCTGAGAAAGCTATGGAATTTTGACTTTTTATCCATGCCACTTCATAATTGAGTGTGTTTATAAAAGGATTACACAAAAACAATAACGACTGTACGAGTAAAAGACGAAAAATTTCGGGTTTGTCTGCTCAAAAATGTGCTAAAACTATATTTTGGCGGTATTTCAGGTGCGTTTCGTGCATTTCTAATTTTTTCATTTTGAGGAATCTTTATAAAAAATAATGGTAGATTAAAAGCTAGGCGCCTGGTTTGTGATTATCAATTGTATACAGGCCTGCATCCGGAATTAGCCAAGGGGCGGACCCACGTAAATTGGTCTGTATCACGGAAAATTCGTCGGGATAGCTAGCAAAAACCACATTTTTCGACGTTTCTCAACACGCTCTATCCATTAAGATAATAAACTTTAAAATTTTTCCAAAAATTTTTTAAACTCAAAAGGCTATAAAAAGTGTCATTTTTGGTCGTTCTTGGGCCAAAAGTATGAGGATTACTTAATCTCCATCTCTGGCGATTTAGCCCAATCGGACCCCCAGAATTTGGCTGCAGCCCACCTATGGACCTTTCCAAATAAGAAGCATCACTCATCTCATTTAATTTGGATATTTACCACACATGCACACTGGGGATATCCCCTACCAGTACTTTTGGAAGGCGTACCCCCTCAGCTATTTTTATTTTCGAGTTGTACACTTGTTCATTAATTCAACAAAACACTTTTTGTCCGTTATTTTGTGCGTATTTGATAGTCCAAGGCATTATTCCACCGTTCTTATGATTTGTTTTCATGCAAACTTAATCACAAATATTCAAGAAGAGTAAAACACGACGAATTAAAGCGTCTTTCACCGGTTATGAGAAGGGGTAGTAAGGAATTACAAAAATATCTAAAAAATCAACATGAAATTATCACTTTAGGTGCCATAGTGAGCCGTTAAAATTAATCATTTACCTCCGCCAATGGCAACTCGGTTAACCCCCTCCCAGAACTTTGAACCTTTTCCTTTTATGATATCTACCATATTTGCAAGAAAGGTTTAATTTTTGTATTCGGCAAAGACTTTTTCGGATGGTACAAAAACTTTTCGGGACCTTTCTTTGTACATGTACAAAAATCTTACTTACCGTAATATACTGCAATAGCATTCACTATGTACGTACAAAATAAACAAAGACTTTTGGGTGTCGTCTTTGTGTGTACAGACGGATCTTTTACAAAATGAAAAAACAGCGTTTACAAGTAGGGCTTCGGTCCGGGTCAGATATGCACGTGGGGGTTCTGGGTCTACACCATACATGTACAGCATCGGGATTCGAGGGGTTAGGCCTCAAAAATTTTTAAACTGGCTTTTTTGGGCTGAAATACGACCAGAACACGTCAAAAACAGTTTTTAAACGTTTCAGACAATGCTCGCTCATTATAGAGCATAAAAAGAGCATAAAAACATTTTTAAAAAAATCGAAAAATTCGGAAAATTGAGCAAAATGAACAAAATATAGTCAAAAAATGTTTATATGGCGCCAAAAATTTGACTTTCGAGTCAAAAGTGAGCTAAAGACGATTAAAAAGGCACAACTTTTACAAATTTTTCGAAAAGTCCACGTTTTGTTTCATTTTGCAGCCAATCGAGGGGGTCAAACAAAGCCCCAAAATGGGAAATTTTCTGGGGAAAATGAGTCAAGATGAAGGCCGAAAATGGATAAAACTTGAAAATTTTCCTCAGAAGTGCTTTAAATTAAGCAGATACTATGTGATAACTTTAGGTACCTGTAACCTCATGTACCTACAACCAGATGACGCAAGAGGCGGTTACTATCGTTTGTTCCATTCTAACCGAAATGAGACGTTTTGGCGACGCCGTTTTGGCGGCGCCGTTTTGGCGCCGGCCGTTTTGCACTGGGCGGGCGCCCCCTCCCCCAGCCTGGGTGACTAGTCCCACCTATTCCCCCGGAGAAATTTCCTAGAGGGAAAAGCGGGGGTAGCCGAAGGCGGTCACCCGCATGGCGCCCCCGTGTAGAAAAGATAGGAGAATCGTCCTATGTTATAACGTGTGGTGGCGCCCCCAAATTACGCTTGCGTGCGGGGGTCTCCTTACTACTGCAATATTGATTGTAAAGAAACAAAATAAATTTTGACGTGTAGCGCTTAGGACGAGGCACATTTTAAAGATAATTACCACGTTCTATCGACTAATTGGAGAATATGACGGAAAAAATATTTTTTTGTTCCAGACTCTTTACAATAGACCGCCTCTAAATTTGAAAATATTACTTTTGAAAAAATAAAGGCTCCCTAGATTTTATAACCGTCTACCTTTTTAAATCAATCAGATTGCTTAGAATGGAAAAATGAGTTAGATATGCTCTTGCACATGAAAACAGTAAAAAAACCGTCTAATTTACACTCCTATACAACAACTAATGAGTGCAAAGAAATTTTAAGACCAGATTCATAACCTACTAATCAGGCAAAACGTTTTTTAAAAACAAATTGGCCCCCACCAATCATTTGAATTTTTGGTGTAAACTTTACACACTCACGACTAGCTCGGTATTGAGTGTAAACAAAAACAAAAGGGGGTATTTAAGTTTTTTATTATCTGCCTTTTAAAGAAAACCGCACCTCCCAGATGTGTGCCGTTATAGCTGTGAAGGGGACACAAATTTCGCACTCGCTGTGATAAACATATAAGAAAAAAGGATGGCCAAGTATATTATAGGTAGCGCTATCGCGCTACCTATGATTAAGTGCTTTACTAAGTAATGAACAGACAGAAAGATAAAAAATTGAAGTGTTATAACAAAATATTCTGTTGATTATTTAGTGAAATTAAAATAGAATTTTGATAAATCAGTTTTACTAATCTTGATTTACTGAACAAATGAAGGACAAAAATGTATGCGTAAATCACAAAATGCAAGCAGAAACTTATACGCAGAAGTCTGCTTAATAAGAAAAAACTTAGCTTATTGAGCTTTAGTTCCAAAAAGCTTAATTTGAGAATGGACTACACACAGGCAAGAATGTTTCGAAAGAATTCATTTTTTCTATGCAAATGAATAAAGCCTAAACAAAATTATGAGAAACTTATTGTAAATAAACACTCAAGTTATTGTTATTCGAAAACCATTACACATCGAGCACTTAATTATGTTTGCATGCACACGAGGGCAGGCCGAAATTCCGAGAATGGTCAAAAACAGCAAAGCACTGAAAAATTAGTGCTTACGAATTACATAATTTTCAATTTCCAATAATAGCCCATCCGTATTCATTGTCATCAGAAAATGGGAAAAGCGAAAAAATTTCAAACAAAAAATATAATTTTGAGGCTTCGGCCAATGTTTTTGGGAGGTAGCAACTGGCAAGGTTCTGTAGAGGTTCAAACTCACTCAAGTCTCCGCATGTCAAATTAATTAATGTGAAATAGGTAATACGACTGTCATTGTATAATCATGAAGAAATAACATATGCAGGTATAAGTAATCGTACTAGAGCTTGGGAAATTTTTATCCTAGAATACGTGAAGAACGGTGAGAGACGCAAATTATACGAAAAGCAAGCTGAGGACAATCATGGTGTCATAATGGATTTTATTAAACAGGGATTGTGTTCGGCGAAAATCGTGTCTCGTGTAAGTAGAGATGTGTCGCAATAGTGCAACGGATTGCCCAACAATAATACAGAGGAGGACCAAATCCCAATGCAAGGCTTTGTATCAGGCTCTTTTGGCCGTTTGAGCGCTTGGAAGGAACCAGATTAAAACCTGCAAGGTTTCGTACCAGGCTCCTTTGGCTCTGTCAGTGTTTGGAAGCCAGAAGCAGATGAAACGGACACGCCAGTCCAGACAGACGAAGACTTGGACGAGGGCGTCCAATTTGAAGAAGAAGAATGTCAGGACGACCAAGGGACTGACAACAATGACGACGCAGATAGCTGCGCAAGCATCAAACGTTAATGAAGTGCGCAGCTACAGTCGACGTGGAATTGATGGCGGAAAACAAAATACGTGACTTTAGGCAGCCGTGGAAGATGCGGAGGCGAAAAGTAAAATACATTAGGAGTTAGCGGAAGTGATCTGAGTGAATTGGTGAACCGACATTAGCGCACGAGCATTAGAGCGCGCTACATTAGAGCGCGCGACATTAGAGCGCGACATTAGAGCGCGCGACATTAGAGCGCAGCGACACTAGAGCGCGCGACATTAGAGTACCAACATTAGAGCGCCGACATTAGAGCGCGCGACATTAGAGCGCAGCCATAATAGATGTGTTTTCACGTAATTTTACAAAATTTTTATGCTGATAAATGAAAGAATTTGCCGGTTGAAGCTTCACGGACAAAACGAGCATGCCTTTGAAAAAATCCTACTGTATCTTACACTCGATACTATTTGCAACGATTCATATACTTTCAGATTCAGAATTGGATACGCTTTCTATTGTAACGGGGCAAAGTTAACTACCTACGCATGAATACCTCGGAATCAGGTAGCGATAAATGCATGCGGTTTCTTTTTTTGTAAAGCAATTTCTAAGCTTTTCTGCACTGTTCTGGCTGCTCTTAAGTGACTTTTGATACATTTTTAAACGCATTTTTAAGCTTTTCTGCACTGTTCTGGCTGCTCCTAAGTGACTTTTGATGTGAAATTTTTTTGAAAAGTCTATGACATAATTTGTTTGTCACAGAGGTTAACAAAAATGCATTTTGCCTTTTAATCTGTACTTAAAATGCCAAAGCGTCGCATACATGTAGTAGCTGATAAATTTACACTTCTGGCAGAGCTGTAAAATGGTCACGTCACGTATATAACATATGCTATGGTTGATGTGAAAATATGGCGCTCTAATGGTGAAAAAGAAAATATGGTTGGGTGTTCAGAGGACGCGCTAAAGGACCGCTTGACGGGGTCTGAGGCGGAGCAGCAGAAAATTTGGAGTTCTTGAAGTTTTTAAGAAACAAGGTAACGATAAAAAATTAAGGATTTTAAGCAGTGATCGTACGGGGTCAGATTTTCACCCCCGATCGGGGTCGGGGTCGGGGATGAAAAACCCCGGTTTTCGGGGTCGGGGTTGGGGTCGGGGTCGGGGTTGAAGATTAACAATTAGCATTGCATGATTACATACCAATTTGAAAAGGATAAAAACGATACCTTCACTGGTTTGTAGAGCATACTAATAAAGCTGGTTATGTTCAACATTTTATTTTCATTCCAGGTTCAAACATGGTTTTAGCAATTTAGCATTACTTTCAATTTTAATCACTAATCGCTCTCGCTTTTTCGTATTCTTCCGCAGTTTTTTCATAACGGTTTTCTATGGCGCACTGTTTGCAGAGGAGCCAATGGCGCGAAGCGCCGAAAATGTTCGAAATTTTTACCGTTTTCATGTAGAATTTACGCCTTTTTATTGACAAACAGTTCGGAAATAATAAGTGGCGCAAAGCATCAAGAAATTCAATCATATTTTACTGCCCTAAGACAATAATCGGCGGTGCTAAGCGCAGGAAAATTTTGACGTTTTCACTCTTTAAACTCAAATTATACCGCTTAAATTATACAGAACAGATAAACTAATTAATTTTTAAAAATTCCTGATCCTTTTACCTTTTCTGTCCTTTTAAAAATCTCTTTCAACATGTAGAACGAGATTGTATGGCTGGGGGTCTGGGGTGGCGCGCTCAAGCGCCCCCAGCGAGGTCCAGAGCAGAACCCCCGAAAATTTTGTAAAAAAGCACTCTAATTTTTAATTAGTAAAGGTAAAATTTTCGCAAATTGACAAAATCTCGGTTCTGAATTAAGTCCAAAAAAACTTAAAATTGATGAACACCTACACTGCACAAAACTTCTGAGCTGGAATGCGTTTTTCGACCTCTGCTAAGTATGTAGCGCAGCAACGGGTCGCAAGCATACGTGTGCAGCAAGAAAATTCTGGGGGGTGCAAGATTTTTTGAAGGTAAAAAAATGGCCTTAAAAATGGTGGTATGGCGATAAAAACACCATTTTGCGACGTTTCTCATCAAGCACTATCCATTGACATCAAAAAATTGCGAAAAAAAACCGAAAAAAATTTCCAAAAATTGAATTCTGGGGGGTATTTTGATTTCTGGGTGGGGTATTTTGGTTTCTGGGGGAGTGCATACCCCCAAACCCCCCACGCCCAGGTGTGGTCGCAACTCGCAACCAATAAGTCATTGAAAGATGTATCAATGAGAATTTTGTTCTTACCATTTTCAGGCCAATTTGTGGCCTTCTTATTAACTAGTTCAGAAAACAGAAAATGCGCAAAAACACAAGAAAATTTGGCCTTTCCTTTCATTTAAAATAGATTTATGTGTCCTTGTAAAGAAAGATAAACAAAGCAGAGAATAGACAAATTGGTACGCAAACATTTTCGCACTTTTACTATTGTGTTCAACAAGCATGTGCAGTTTCATTCAATGAACTAATAGTGCATTAAATCACTGAAGTGCTGCGAAGTGCTGGATTATTTTAACAGATTCAAGCTTTTAAATTCATTGGATCTGTATAACAATAAATAATAATGACTCGGCGCGAAGCGCCGGAAAATTTTGACGTTTGTGCCTTTTTAAACTCAATGTTCTGGACACATTACGCCAGAAAAATCAACATAATCTCTGAAAAATTCCGGGGGGGCATGTGCCTCCATTCCCCCCGGCTACGCCTATGATTCCGCAGTAATTTCGGCGCACTTCATAATGAAAAATATGCGAACATGTATGTACGTCTTAACAACATGGCGACCAGGCGTACTTTTTATGAAATATCGCGAGCGTCGAGTTTAACATGTTAATTTTGCTGGTGAATGAATCACCCTTGTTCCGAATTTTTTGCTATTTATACAATTCTTCTATGTACCAACAAATAAAATGCTGTATTTCACCCCGAAAAAAGGTTCAACCCCGACTCGAAAAATCATGCTCCCGGTCGGGGGTCGGGGTCGGGGTTTAGGCCGGGGTTTTTCGGGGTCGGGGTCGGGGTCCCCGTACGATCACTGATTTTAAGTCACAACTAAAATTTTTATTTGAATTTACATAACCCACCTCACCAACATTTCCATTAATGATTAGCAAACTTCCATTCCATCCACCAAGTATGACCCTCACATTCAGGCTTTTTTCTGCATGGGTCCCTGTGCACCGGTGCACAAATTCCGAAAAAAGTACAGTGTCAAAAAATCTTACGTCTTGCAATTTTTTCAAAGGTGCTAGATGGAAATATACAATCAGTAATGCAATTCGCAGTGAAGAAAAAACTTAATTGACGTTGCATTTCTTACAAAATTAAGCTTGGTGTATTGAATATTCTGCAGATACAGACCAAAAAATTATAACAGAACCAAAAAATGACTTCTCATCTTCAGAAAAGGATCTGATATTTCCTCATCAAGATATTTTCTATTTCAATTTTAGTTATAACTGAAAAATAAAAAAGAACGAAAGAAAGAAAACGCTTCAAATTACTAAGAGTTTTCTTTCTTTCTTTCTTTTTCTTTCTTTCTTTCTTTCTTTCTTTCTTTCTTTCTTTCTTTCTTTCTTTCTTTCTTTCTTTCTTTCTTTCTTTCTTTCTTTCTCATTTTCTCTGTTCATCTCGCATTTTTCAAAAAATTTTTGGTCTCAAAGGGGTCCCTTAAATCCACCAGTGCATATACGCTCTAATGTCGGCGCTCTAATGTCGCGCGCTCTAATGTCGCGCGCTTTAATGTCGCGCGCTCTAATGTCGCGCGCTTTAATGTCTTGCGCTCTAATGTCTCGCGCTCTAATGTCGTTGCGCTCTAATGCCATTGCGCTCTGATGTCGTTGCGCTCTAATGTCGCGCGCTCTAATGTCGGTGCTCTAATGTCGGCGCTCTAATCTCGTGCGCTCTAATGTCTCGTGCCGAGTGAATTTCATTGGTTGCCTAAATTAGCTATTTCGTTTGTTGCCTGATGGCACGTAGCTTGTTACGTATTTAAGTCTCGCGTTTTTGTCAATGCCGTCCTTGGTTCGCTGTTGGTATTAAGTTCTTAGGTGCGTTGTATTTTGATATTAGTAAAAGGTGCTTTAAGATTCGGTTACTTGCCTGACCTGCTAACCTTAACACAGTGAACCTGCATATCCCAAACAGTCCCACCATCAATCCACAGCGAAGACACCAATGACCCCCAACCAAGCCGGACCGTGACACATGGCGAGAGACCCGGCTGTGACAAGTAACCACGACCGTGACAATAGTGAGGAGGGTTAATTCGTTATTTCGATTTGAAAAGTGAATTGGTCATGGTATTTTATCAGCCAGGCGTTTGTTCAGTCGGCTAGTTCTTGCGACTGGAATTCGAGAAAACGCGCTTAGGAGAATTATCAAAAGGCCATTTCACAAACGAGCACATCCAATCTGCAAATCCAAACTTGATAATTTTGATAGATGTTATAAGACGATTAATCCATCGGATGATGCGAAATGGTAAGGTTGTAGCAACGGGAATGCTGAGGGCAAAGGTAAAAGAGGAGTTGAATCTAGATGTTTCTAGAGTAACTATATGGCGCGTGCTTAAGAAAATTCGTTTTGCTTATGTGAAAAACAATAGTACGAGGCTGTATCAGTACGGAAATGCAAATGTTATGACGCGACACTCAGCATATTTACGCAGTATACGAAAACTAAGAAATGAAAATGTGCCCATTTTTGACGAAGATGAAACGTGGTTAAATGAGGGCCAACACTGAGCCTAAAGCGTGAATTGATTAGGCAAAAAGGGGCGATCCAAGACCTGCATTTGCACCTGAATCAGAATTTGTTCGTGTGATAAAATCTAAAATCGGTAATGTTTCAATCATTTCCCACATTGGTTCAGAAAATGGTTTTGTTGATGATGCGTTATATATCTTCAGATCGAAAAACATGGCGACTATCACTTTGAAATGAATTCAGAGCACTTTGAAGAGCATATTGCAAAAGTCATGCAAAAATTACCTGAAAAAAGCGTATTGGTTCTAGATAACGCACCATACTATTGCCGAAAATTGCAGAGGAAGCTGACCATTAGGTCAAAAAATAATGAGATGATCAAATTTTCAACTGATTAAGGCATCGAATTTGATGGCATGCCCCATACAGCCCCGTATGTCCGTGTCCTTTTGGGCATGACTGCCCAGTTTACCGGAAAATGAGAATCAAAACGAAAATATGCGCTCGATTAAAACGAAAAAACAACAGAAACGATGGTACCTAACTAGGGGGTAATTTGAATCGTTTGGGAAAGTCAATCTCCCATTAAATTCTATAGATAAGTAAATGTAATCAAAGACGGATCCAGGATTCGCGCAAGGGAAGAAGTATCCCAACTTTTTTGATCCGATAAAAATACTTTATAAAATTTGAGGTGCGCTAAATGGCGTTTTGCGCCGCTTTTTGACGTCTAATTTCTATCGGAATCATATTTGGCTTAGTATTTATTCGATAAAAATGTAAATTTTTTAGTTTTTTGCAAAGAAATGCTTAAAAATTTCATTGGTATGAGCGAAATGGCACTGGAAAATTTGTGCAATTTAGAGAGGATAATGGCTGACGGTGATTAAAATCACTGCTCTATTCATGAATAAGCGCGCTTTATGAAGCAACAAGCAATTTTAAGAATTAGGCGCGAAGAGCAGAAAAAGTTGAGAATGTTTTTAGAAAGCTGGATAAACTAAGTCTTATAGAATCACTGCGCTTTTCTACAGAAATCTTCGGAATAGCTTTTAAACACTCTATACTCAGAGAATATTTCTGGCGTACTAATTTGAATTACAGGCTTTCAAAAAAGTCAAGTTATGAAATCCCATTATTTTCGACCGAAAATTGATAAATTACGACAAACGATGGCCAAAAATCATTGGAAAATGCATATTCATTGTTTATCTCCAATTATGCTAGGCCATGGGGGAGAGCGGCCGGGCTGCCCCCTCAAATACGTTCCTGAATAATTTCGTCTCAAATACGTTTTAGCAAGTTTCCGTTTATAAAAATAGGAATATTTGACAAATTTGATATTGGAAAATGTTACATGAATATTTTAGACTTTTTGTGAATAATAAAGGGCTTAGATTCAGACATTACCGTCTCCCCATTCCTCAGGGACACATTTCCTTAGGGGTTATTTAGATGGATTAGAACAAGTAGTGCGTAAATGACTAGAATAGTTTGCTTGAATCCCAGTAACGATGTCTCATTTGCAATTCGAAACAATATCTATCACACATCAATCTAGACTCGCTTTCAAATTTTACTTGAAAAAACCTTGAGGAAAAGAAATTCAGGGAGACACTGATTCATGCATTATTCTTGTAATTTATGGGAAACCCTGACATACCTAAACATTATCTAAGACGTAAATTAAAAATAAATTTGGGACGCACAGATTACATTTAAATATAACAGCGGACGAGAGCTTTCATGAGGGCACTCAAAAATAAAAAGCAAAAACGCGAAATAAAGGAAGTTAATGAAAAATATTTATCCTTCTGAGCGGTACTCAAAGTCTAATTATTATAAATATCGGCGAGTAATTTTTCCAGTCGAATTTTCACCTTCAGCTGAAAAGATGCGACACCGGTATACATACAGAGTATGTTCGGAATAAAAAATTTTCTAAATTTAAAAAGTGCCGAAAAAAAGTGAAATCAAAATATTTTACACAAATTTGACAATTTTCTGTTTTGTTTGTCTTCACAGAGCATCACAATTGTGTTCGAGACAGTAAAAATGACTAATAAGTTTTCTGAACTATTGATAGATGAAACAGTTACAAATTCTACTTGGAAAGGTGAAAAAATTGGAATTTTTCGGCGCAAGGTGCCATACTGATGCATTCATGTAGGTATTACTTATCGTTAGAAAGACAGAAATCTTCATGCTACTGAAGGTTGTAAAAACTCAATTTTACCAAACAGAAAGCGTTTTGTACCACATTGTAAGCACCGAACCTGGGCAATGGCCCATCCTAGTCCGTTCATGGGACGGGATGAAAAAAACGGTTGAAGGATCTTTCGGAGGGGCTGGTTTTGAAAAAAATGTGAGGAAATAGTGTAAAATCAAATATGTCTTTTTAACCCATTTTCAGTCGGAATAGAGGACCAATGAACCTTTGAGAGCCCATATTTGGACGGGCTGAAACAATGGCTATTGCCAAGGTCATCTACAAAGACTTTTGGAGACCATAATTGTACTTGTACGGAAGGATATTGCGTAAAAAACTGTAGTGTTAGCGTATTCAATAATATTTGATGTAAACTGCTAGATAAAGAATACATGTAAATGCGGAACGTGTGTGAACGTAAAAAAACTTTATTATTTAAATTATTACTGAAGTTAAATTATTATTTTACTTATTATTTATTATTAAAAACGTTTATTATTTATTTATTTATTCTTTAAACGCTACAAAAATCGACATCTTATTTTTCTTTTTCCGATTCTGACGTTTATTCTTTACAAAGGATTGCTAATACCATTGATTATGATCATTAAGTCTCTTTACAATAAAATAATTATCATTGATTCACGAATTCTTGCACATTCTTGCTAAGAACGCTAGATTTCGGCAGAACGCCGTGATTTTGCACATACCAGTTTATTAGCTGACTTTTACGGTCCAAATGACGCTTGAAACGCCACTCTTTGGATTTTGGCATTCTGTGCTCAACTTCAATATGCACATCCTCCGTCTGCTCTTTTTTTACACGCGTTTCAGGCGCAGTTTCCTCGGGATTTTCAGCAGAATCAACATTGATCGTTTCCGGTATGGTTTCCAGTTTAGCTTTCTGGCATAAATAAAGTGCAAATTTATAAAAAATGCATAATTATTAGGCACCAATCTTTTTTCCAAACTTTCAGAAGCTCTGAGTAATTTTAGTTGTGTTTAAACTCACTCGGATACTTAGCTGGTCTACTGAATGTGGGGAGACGAAAATATTGAAGTCCGATATCTTGACAACTACTACGAGATAAGCAAAAACAATGGTACTCGTATTTAGAGTTTCTTGGCGAGCTCTATACACAACTTTTAAAAACATTCCACTTTATCTCAGCTATGTACAAAAATATATTATTTACAATAGTCACACAAATAATGTCTCAGTTCTTCCTCCAAGCTCGACTCCGCTGAATAATTTTCTCCTTAAAAGGAAAGCAATAAAGAAAATCTGTGCGAAGCGCCAGAACATTTTGGCACATTCATCGTGTCTTACTCAAAAATGGGCTCTTTGGAGACAAAAATTATGCAAAAGCAATCAATTCGGTGCAACAAAACGACTCAAAATTTAGGTATTTTTTAGCTGAAAAGTGTACTGAAATCTGTTCTGGTGGTCCTTCAAATGACCTTAGAAAATTTTCAATTTTTCCTAATAAGACGCTTGCAAAATACTCAAATTGAAAAATTTAAGGGATCGCTTCAAAAGTTTGAAACTATTGATTCCATACTTTTCCGACGATTAATGTTAATCGAAGATATCATTCAAATTCAACGTCGATAAATGATCACGTGCTAAAGAATATTTTATAAAACTTCCATACAAAAAAATTAAAAAATTTCTAAAAACTTGAAATGTTTTTTTGCTCGCCGAAGAACAAGTAAATGGAGGTCAAGGGGTCAACAATTTCTTTTCATATGGTAGGATGGGAAGTGACATATCAATTGAAAAGTTTTTAAAAAAAGTAGCTTAGCTCGTCTTTTAAGCTGGGCGTCAACGACACATTATTTTATGATTTTTGTCGCAGAGTCCGAAGAACAATAATCGTACAAGATTCAAGCTTCAAGAAAAAAACAAAAAATGGCTATAAAGTCTAAAATGCTTGTCCGAGCACAAATGGGCGTGGAGGACTGACTGAGGGTTCTAGACTAGACATGCACGAGGGGGTATCGGGTTAGAGGTCTAAACCCCCCGAGAATAAAAAATTGGAAAATTTTTGGGGAAAATAAGGCTCAATGAGGCCAAAGTTGGATGAAAATCGAAACTTCCCATCAAACAAACTTAAAATTGACCAGAAACTGATATATCTGTAGTTTTGACGCTATTTTGACGCGTATACCAGTTTTTGAGATTATTCTGACCAAAAAACTAAATTTGCGAGCCCTCAGACCGGTTGACCCCTCCAGACCGACCCTGCTGTGCATCTATGGTTTGGACTCACCCTATCCTCGAGAAACCGGTGGATTTCCAAAATCGATAGACCCTCATAATTGAATTTTTAGTGTTATTTTTGGTGATTTTGTCCAATCGGATCTCCAGAAATTGACCGCTGCCCATTCATGTTACCGAGTCGTCGGCAATGTATAGAAACAACCTTTGGATTCTGGATATATCGTATAAGAACTATTCGTACCTTTTTACCGCCCTTCCCTTCTTTTCTTTCTTCAAAGCCATCCGGCGTTTCAATTTGCACAACGAAATGAAGCGATTTTTACACATGGCCGGCGTTCGGGCGTCTAGCAAATGACGAATGACCATTGCCCGGCCCCAAAATCGGCCACTCCCGCTTCCAGAATGGCGTCCTTTCTAGCCATCCACTCCCGCATCTCGACTCCGAGGCCGTGGGTTACGACAATTACACATCAGATGAATGCTATAATCGCAGTCTGTAAGCTTATCGTCGGAGATCGTTTTAAAATTTATGACCGAAGTCGTATGGAACAGACTATAGATAAAAGTCAACTATGCATGCAAAAATCATAAAAATCTGCTAAAAAAGATTGGACTTCCGCCACGCAACGCAAAAAATCGAAGGAGATAGATGCTGCGGCCTCTGAATCAAGGGGCTTAGGAAAAGTGATCGAATCACTTTGAGAGATATTTTTTGATAATTTATTTTCATTTTGAGAGATGATTTATTAATTTTTAGGAATATTTTTTGACCTATATAGTTTCTTACGCAGCATTGAAGACGGCGGCGCCCTGAGTTGTTTTAAAAAACCACTGTAGTTCATTTTATGAAACCTTGTGCATGGATCACAATTTCTGAATCAATCCAAATCGATTTCAAAATCGGTTTAAACTGGAGCAAACATCACGATACGGTGCATAGCAACTGATACGGAATGGGACGTTTTGGCGCCACACTCTTTGTAATATTATTAATTATTTACATTTTATTTATTATCAAAGTATAATACATATTCTGAAAGCCAATTCAATTCTCTACGTGATGGTATAAATCACTTTTAGAATATCTTTGAATTTAGTGAGCTAATTAAATGCATCTAAAAATACACTGGATTTTCTTCACTTTTTCAGTCTTACACAAATGGATACTCATCGAATCGAAAAGAACAATATGCTATTTTGTAGCTTGTAGAACCTGCTTTCTGAATATATAATTTATTTTGAAATTGCTACAAAATTAATTTAATTAGAATAATTTATAAGTTGCTGGCGTCGAAACGGCGGCGCCCAAACGTCGTAGACCGCAACTGATAAGCATATTAAGTTTTCCTATGCAAAATTGTATTACCGTAGGCTGCCTAGACGCCACTTTTGTAGCTACTATCTTGAGCGTTGAGAATTGGTTTCCATGCCCAAGGTTTCATGAAATAGACTATAGTTAATATTCAAAATCAAAGTTACCTACTCATGAAACGTGAACATGTAAGTATGGTAGAGGTAGGATAACTTATTTATTGAAAATGTCTCAATGCTTTCTTGCATTAAATATCATTGAAAGAAATTTTAATAATTAAAGTTAGCCACTTTCTTAATCTATGTGCTTAGAAACTGCAGCCCCTATCCATACATGTACAGCATGGTAATTCTGGTGAGGTCAGGCCCAAAAATTTTTCTAAAGTGCCTTTTTTGGGCTAAAAAACGATGGGTTATCGTTTTTTTCTATAGCATAAAAACGTGAAAAAAATTCGAAAAAATTTGAAAAAATGTGTAAATCGAACAAAACATGGTCAAACAATTGTGTGTTTGGCACGAAGCGCCCAAAATTTAAGATTTTCCAGCCAAAAATGGGCTAAAAACGCTTACAAAGGCACACTTTTTACAACTTTTACCAACTTTTGCAAAAAAATCGATAATTCTGGGGGGTCGCGGCCATTTTGCGGGGAGTCAGTTGCCATTCTAGGGGTCAACCCCTCAAGAACACGTCTGCCTCCATCCTTTATTCAGCCCTGTCATGAATAACTCCTCAGTTCAATGATCCCACTTGCCAATAGTAAGTAACCAGTGGTGATCATAGATAAACAGTATGCCCGATTGGGGGGGGGTTTCAGCCGGTCTGGTAGTGGTCGAAAATTAAGCTTTTTGGGCTAAAAGGACGGTAAAAAGTGGTATAAGCGGTAAAATAGTGTTAAAACTACATTATTACTCAGTTTCTGGTCATTTTTGAGCGCTTTTGAAGAAAAAAATTCAATTTTCATCCGTTTTTGGCCTTCATTTTGCTTCATTTTCACCACAAATTTTCCGTTTTTTCATTGTGGGGGTGTAGACCCCAAAGTTCCCTATACATTTATGGGCAGCAACAGCAACAGCAATAGCAGCCTAATTCTGTGGGTGGGGGTCAAGACTGACAATCCAAAAAACATGCCAAAAATTCGATTTTGATGTTTTATCGATTTTTGCGAGGGATTTTTCAGATTCTGAGGGCGTGAACCCTCAATCTCCCCCACGCCCATGTGTGTTGGGCATCGCGATATTTTATCTGGTAATCTATTTATATATTATATCTATGAGTCTGCAGAATTATTTATACGGACAGGGACGTATAGCTGACCGTCTGAATCTGGGTCGACCAAACAACTATTTGTAGAATTAAATGCAAAATTCATGGTGTTTTTGAACGTTTACCAACAAGCTTTTGACATTTAAAAAGAAAACTTTCTCTGAAAATTTGAAAAATTCAAACTATTTTGAATCATACTACAAATATGTGTGTAAAATGACTACATAAATGATTTTTTAGCATTACGAATATGTATGCCCAAGCTCAACCGTGCGGAGAAGTTGGTTAATTTGTTTTATACTCAATAGGGGTATGCATATTTGTAAAGAAAAGAAAGAAAATCAATACGGTAAATGCATACTTCGGTCCGGAGCGTCAGAAAATTTTAACATATTATTCACCATATCTTACTCAAATTTAGACTGTTTGAGACGCAAAATTAATACAAAAAACAATAGATCTGACGCGAAGTGCCTGAAAATTTTGAGTTATTAGACAAAAACTGCTAAAATCTATTCTGGCTGTCTTTCAAATGCGCTTCAGTAATTTTCATTTTTTCCTTTGGGGGGACCCTTTTAAAATTACTCGCTTTCCAAAATTTCGAGATGACCATATCTGTTTACCCCTCGCTCACAGCTATGCATGTATTTGCCTGCAAATGGGTCTAGCGATGCCCAATCCTATTGAATTATGATTAAATCTAAGAACGAGAAAAAGAAATTTTAGAAATGCATGATTATGGATTTCTAAAATTTCTGATCATTTTTTATTGCGCATAACCATGTCTAATATCCCTTCAAGAATACATAAATATTCTAATACAATGATTGAAGTGTTGCATATCACACAAGTATTAAATTAATAAAAAAGTCAAATCTAAAATTTAAGAACCTATAATTCAAGGTTTTTGATTTGCTTAAGTTTTTTCAATTTTTGATTCACTGATCTTTATTTTAAAAACATTCGGTTTTGATTAAGCCCAACTTAGGCTTAAAACATTTTTTAAAGTCATTACGGGTCGAATAATTTCAAAAATATATTTAAAAACTGCCGATTTAGCCTTTTCTATAAATTGATATTTGAATTAATCAGGAAGATAATAGAAGTATTCAAATATCGATTTGTTTATAATTGCAGAAAAATTCTTCTTATCAGCTCGGGGCATTCAAACTATCGTTTTAGTTAAGGTCAGCACAGTTTAAAAAGAATTTTTCCAAAGATTTCATAATTCTCCACGAGATGATTACGTTGGCCTGAATGTCGCCGGGCCATATTTGCGAACGCATGATCACATGAAAACTTATGACTTGACATTTCAAAATATAATAATAATTTTTGATGATTATTATTCATCATTAAGATTATTGACAACAAGGCATTTCACGATTATGATAATAAATTATTTGAGATGTTCTTACTCTGTTGATTTACTTTTTAAGATGAATGACAGTTGTCAATCGATTTTTAAAGTAAATCGATCGTCTTTTATCAGATGAGCGGTTGTTTCACTAGGTCACGTGCTACCTAGCCTGATATTTGCATTTTAGAAAGCAGCTCTATAAACAAGTTTTTTTCCTTCAGCAAACATCAAACTAAACGTGCTTTGCCAGAACATAAAAGTTCGATATCGTGCTTGTTCATTTCATCACTAATACAATTGAGGCTAACTTTTCTAATAATCCTGATTTTATTATTGCTTAAAAGGTACAATTCTCGAAAATTGTAGGAAGTGTTAGTAAATTTGGTGTAAGCAAGAGAGTGATCGTAAAAATTCTGTCATTTGTTTTCTCCCGAAAACGGTCTTTTTATGATTTATCCAATGTACATATAACATTTATAGCGTAAACGAATAAGATCCGCCTCACGTTTCGATAAAAATTGAAATAATGTGCGAAAAAGTTTATGAACAGAATCCGCAAGATCACATTGATTGAGGAAGCCTGGTTACACCCGTGGTCAGGTCCCTTACTATTTTGTTGAGACCTTTTCGTCATTTTTAGGTGCTGATAGATAGATATGAAGTCTAAGAACAAGTTTCTTGCACATGAAGTGTAGGCCTTTGACTTTAAAAATTTTCGTATGCCACCAACTTTGATCATGTCCTGCTCTAAACAGTCCTTCAAACAGTAACAAGATTAGTCTATTCTGATCAAAAGAAACGACTTCTTTTAATTTCTAACTGTAGCATTGAACGACTTGATAATACAGTTTTGATAAGAAATTGCAGTAATACAATCGGGGAAGGATCGTGAAACAAAACTCATGAATTTAATTTATGTGTTTGTAAGCACACATAGCTTGTATTTGATAACGGCCAGCTCTAATCTACGCATTTATTCGATAAGAATTACGATTCAACAATTCCAAAAATGGATGCAAAGTATTTTGTTGGCGTAGACGTTGGTTCAAAAGCTGTCAAGGTGGTTGCGTTGGACAGCAATGGGAAATCCGTAGGGTTTAGTTCAGCTGAGCTCAATATCCGGAATCCCCAAGCGGAATATTATGAGCAATCATCGGATCAGATATGGAAGGCGACCTGCCAAGCGGTAAGAGATGATATTTTCAAATGTTTACTGATCAAAACTGTTGCTTACTTAGCATGAAATCTCCAGATTAAAGCCATTTTGCCAGAAAATTTGCTCAAACCGGAAAACATTGGTGGCATTGGGTTTACTGGAACATGTTCGCTCGTTATTTTGGATGAGTCGGGTAAGATATTTTGGGAACTTAATACTGCTATTGAGATTTTCTTACATCAAATGTAAATGATTTGATGATATTTAATTATTACAATGTATTGAATATAACACGTTTTTGTAATGCATTACTCACTTATCGATACCTTTTTAAGTATTAGTTAACTAGCACAGAAAAATGCCTTGATTGAAGAAAAAAGACGAATATACTTGGGATTACGGATTATGGATGTAAAGGAGGGGACTAGGAAAAGGCTACCTTTTTATATGCTTAAAGTCGCAAAAATCTGTTAAAAATCAGACATTTTCTAAGCAACGCAAAAACTCGAAGTATATTCTGTGGCCTTTGAAACAATGTAACCTTCTTTGAATAATTTTCAATGTTTTACGTATGAGAGTATAAACATAATCTAAAATATACTTACAATTTTTGTGAATGGCTTGCAAGTTGCAACTCTGACTTGCTTCGTATCGTGTCGTCGTGACTGATAAAAAACCAACTGCAATTGTATTTAGAGGCGTATTTTGTTACCATGAGCGTTACACAGCTGGCGTCAATTACTTAGTGCACACAATCGTTGCGGGCATGGAAGTGCACCTACATCTAGTCTGTTTCGCGTGAAATGTCGCTCCTAGTTTACTCCATCTACTTTCACATAGCTACTAAATAGATAACTTTCTGCTTTTTCAATCTTTTTTGTCTCAATGGTTATTTTATTCTGCAGGCCGCAGAATATACTTCGATTTTTTGCGTTGCTTAGAGAAAGTCTAATTTCAAACAGATTTTTGCGACTTTAGGCGTATACATGGGTAGCTTTTTCCAAGTCCCTCCTTAATCCGTAATCCCAAGTATATTCGACTTTTTTATTCCATCGGAGCATTTTTCTTTTCTAGTACCCAACTTTTAATTAGTCCAATTTGAGTAAATCAGTCGGTAAGCATATACGGTACCATGTCATAATAATGACAGCAGTTCAAGAACGCGGAAAACAATAATGTTCTGAACGTCAGTATTATCTTTTTTAAAGAAGACAACCTTATTTCAACTATTCACATATTTTCAGCCTAAATTTTACATAACTACTGGGTGTAAAGAACACTAATACACTCAGATTCGTAATCCTGACGTTACATGGAGCATTTTGAAAAAAGTAAGCTTCTGCAACATTCTGAAACTAAAGTTAATTTTCAGTGCAAAAATCATACAACTAGTGGATGTAAAGAAAACATACAGCCAGATTCGTAATCCTGACCTCAAGGAACATCTTTTAAACAAGATTCACGTGCTGCAACGCTCTGAAAGTAAAATAAATTTGTAGTGTAAATTTTACACATTAATAATAAATGAATAGTGCAAACTTTATACATCTATTGGGTGTAGAGAAAAATAACAGATTCGTAATTCTGACGTCACATACAACATTTTGAAAAAAATTAAGTTTCCGCTATGCTCTAGAACAGAAATTAATTTTCAGTGTAAACTCTACACAACTACTGGATGTAAAGAAATCTAATAATCAGATTTGTAATCCTGACGTTACGTGAACATTTTTAAAAAATTCCATATTTTAAAAGGTTTTCGAATAAGAATGAATTTTTTGTGTAAACTTTGCAGTTGTACAATAAATCAATAATGCAAACTTTACACTAGTAATGGTTGCAGAGAAAACTAACAGTCAGCTTCATAATGCTGACTTCATAGTGAAGATTTTGAAAAATATTTACGTTTTGCAACGCTCTGGAAGTGAATAGAACTTTTAGTGTAAACTTTACACGTTAAGAATCACTCAATATTTGGCATAATTAAACGCGCTCACGTGCGCGCATGATCCTCGTTGTTTAGTACATTTTTTTATAATTAGTATCGTGTCCCAACCCATATCGGGAGAAGTTGACAGACAAATCGTAACAAAAACGTCGATTTCCACCTCAATGTTGGACCTTTACAACGTTACACCGCCATAAATAACTCAGCTTAGAGTGTGAAGAAACGCGACCCAGTGCGATGTGTAAGTATCGACATGTACCTTATTTTCAGAATAGCTCGCTCTATTCAATTCATAAGCGCAGTAATTGACAGGCAAAAATAGGCAAAGTGGTCTTTTTTTACCCCAGAGTTTAAACTTTACACCCTTAAAAACACCTCTGTATTGAGTTTAAAGAAACGCTTCCAAGTGCGACGATGTGTAAACCTTGAGACTTACTTTGTTTTTAAAATACTTCGCACTTTCTGAAATATATCCGGCGCGGTTGACATACTGAAAGCAGGTGAAAGCGTGTTTTTTGCGTTCATTTTCAGAGTGTGAACTTCGAAGCGCCTGAACTAAATCCTTATTGATCTGAAACGAACGCGGGCAACTTCATCGTGTAGCCCTTTAAACCCAAGTACATTTCCGTAAATAGGTTTTTTAGGGACTCTTACGCGATAAATTGGCAGATATAAACAGGTCGAAAACTCGACCAGAATATGTCTTCTCACCCCCCCTTGATTTTCGCACTCCTCACACTCCCAATCGTGAACTATTGCAAAATTCAAAAAACAAAAAAAATTTAGAGAATTCAGTCCTCCACAGTTCTATACTATTAAATCCTATGAGGTATCTATGCTGAATTGTTTACAAGCTGGGCAGGAAAACTGTCTGAAGTTTGTATATGTTTTAACGTTACGCCAAATATTTACTCATTCTTTACACAACCGGTATGAAGTGTGAACACAAACAAAAAAGGGTGCGTAATCTTTTTATTATCGATCGATTAAAAAACCGCACCTCCCAGATGTGTCCCGTTATAGCTGTAGGGGTGGATAGACATATGTTGAGAGGGGGTAGACATATTTTGGGGGTACCCAAGTATATCATAGGTGCGTGCGACTTATGACAAGGGCGGTTTAAAGCGGATGGGCATACATGAGAAGCAGTCAAATTCTTGCGATGACTAAAATTCAAAAATTTTTCAATTTTAAAAAGGGTGAAAAAATGATAGGTAATAGGGCAAAAGGACGACCTTTTTCGAATTTAATTATATCAAACATCTAAAAAGGCGAAGAAAACGAAAAATTTAAAACTTTGAAAACTCTGGTCCTTCAATCTCCCGATCCCTCTCCCACGCCCTTATATGGGAATAGACAGGCGAAGCTCTCATTAACCTATGTTATGTAGTAATGGCAAGCTATAGAATAGGTAGAGGGTATTTGTTTTATTAATTCTATTTTTATATTTGGCTTTTTATAATATATTTTATTTATTTTCAATAGATCAAATCTAAACAGTGGTTCTCCTTTGTAATATTTATCAAATTTATCCGCTAACCAATTTGTTTAGACCATGTTTTTTTCTAAAAGAAATTTTTTCACAAGATAAAGATTTTTACGAGTCTTCCGATGATTTTTAGAAGGAAAAAATTGATATAAAAATATTATTAAGTATAAAAAACCTCCGTTGACTTAATCGTGTTTTCAGCGAAAATCCTTGCTGGAACATTCATTAATTTAACAAGGGAAGATTATTTTCACATCTGCCTATCTTAGGCGTGTACTTCGCATCGAGAATCTTACTCCCGATCAACCGAGCGCATCTTTACTTTATTTATGTATTTTATTTTCCTTTTTGTTCATGTTATAATTAGATCTTATATTCGCATTTGTTAAAAAAATATTTTCAATTCTATTAATTGAAGGTAGTCCTATCAATCTGAATCAGGACATTGATAAGGGCGATGAAACTATCATGGAACGTTATCATGTGGATGGATCACAGAGCCAAGCATCAGGCTCACTACATTAACAGCATAGGTCATCCTGCTCTGACAGCCGTTGGAGGAAAGATATCGCCAGAAATGCAACCACCTAAGTTACTTTGGTTGAAGCAAAATTTACCGGACATTTACCGTAGAGCCGGTCACTATATAGATCTGGCCGATTTTTTGACATATAAAGCCACAGGGTCTTTAGTAAGGTGGGTCTTCAAATTTAAAAATTTGTCAAAAACGCTAATTCCACTAAAGATCTTCAGTGAGCAATAAATCGCATTAAATACGCTTCCGTATTGCCTTCGACATTAATCAGAAAATGCGATTGTTTTTTCATTAATTCATGGCTCAAGCTAAGCATGTCAAACATAGAAGATTAGCAAAATGAAAAAGAGACATGACGCACGAGTAAAAAAAGGTTATGAAAGCTGCACTTAACTTCTGGAACTGGAAATATGAAAAAGTAGGAATTTTGACCATTTACGCCTTTTGTTTGGAGGTTCGGAAAAATACTCACCTTTTGTGTCCAACATTTTGTGCTAAAAATTATCGAATGCATTTAGACGCAACGCTTAGTGGACAGATTTATGCATAAATTTTAAAATTTTGACCTGCAAGTCTTTAATTTTCGATAAAAAACGAAATAATAGTTTTTTAAGCTACTGAACAATAGACACAATGCTAAAAGATCCCGATTTGCCATTTATAATATTTTTGGAATTCCGTATACTTGATTTTAATATTTTTATATACATTTTTTAATTTTAGCATTCTTTCGCTGCATCTGTTTGTTTCTTGCTTCAGCAAATAGTTTGGCCATAAGTACTGAGCTCGGAACACAAATGCGACCAGAAATTTTAGGTTTAAGATTTTTTCTTCGTTAAAACTGAAACTATGTATCATGATTTTGGAATTTTGATTGTTTTTCGAAAAAATAATTAATTCTTTAACGAAGTGACATAAATTTATGTCTGTCACAGCTTTTGAATAACTTATCGTAACTTTATGTAAGGAAAATATTTATAGCAATTCTTGTGACATTGGACCTTGCACAAGGCATTGGTTGTTCTATCTTTATTAGCGGGAAGCTTATTTAACGATTATAAAACGCATTTCAAAAGTAAATTAAAAACAGATTTTTCGCAGTTTTTCGATTTATGTACGATGTTTTACTTCTACATAATGAAGCGCAAGCCATTTCATGGAAAGATATTGAGAGAATAAACATGATAAATTCAAATCAATTTTTTTCTACAGGTCATTATGCTCTGTTACATGCAAGTGGCTGTATGGGAGCGAAAATAAATGGGATTCGGCGTTCTACGAATCAGCAGGTGATGAGGTATACGTTTGTCCATACGATTTTTAGGGAATGGCTGCTGACCCCAGAATTGTCTTTTATACTAACAGCATGCCTCAATTATTTACCTTTTATTTATTTATTTATTTATTTATTTTATCATTTGTTCAATTTTTGTTCTTCCAGTATCTCTTTTTTTCATTTTCCTAATCATAGGTATTAATGACTTTCTATTATTCCATAAAAATCGTAAAAAGTGCACTTCTTTAAGCATTTTAAGCTACAGTTTGGCTTAAAGTGTCTAATTTTTGGTTCTTCGCGCCATATAATCATTTTTGACTATTTTTGTGCAATATACTAAAAATTTCCTACAAGTTTTTTTTGAGATTTTTTAAAATGTTCTTATGTTTTATAGCGAATGAGTTCCGTCTTAAACGTCGAAGAAGAATGTTTTTGACGCGTACGCATGGTTTTTGAGCCAACGCTGTTTTAAAATTTTATGGGGTTGAACCCCGAGATTCCCATGCTGTGCATGTATGCTTTTGTCTCGCTGCAAAATTTAAAAATGTAGTAATTCTATTATATTGTAAAAATATTCTAATTTGTTTTCCGACTCCTAGACCTTGACGAATTGACGGAACACAATTTCTGGAAAATTGGTCCAAAAATTGCTTCGCCCGGAGCAAGCATTATTGGCGGGCTTAGCGCAGAAGCTGCAGAAGAAACTGGTCTTTTGCCAAATACGCCCGTCGCAGTCAGCATGATAGATGCGCACGCCGGTTGCCTAGGAGTTTTGTCTTCGAAAACCAAAGACGCCACATTAGATTCGTTGCCTTTGACACAAAAACTTGGAATGATATGCGGCACGTCTGCATGCCACATGGCCTTCAGCAGTGAACCGAAATACGTAGAAGGTGTCTGGGGACCTTATAATAGGGTGAAAAATATTGAAAAGAAAGTTAAAAAACTTTATTCACATAAAAAAATTTTGTCTTAAACTTTAAACATTTGAAATTCAAAATTCTGAATTTTTCTAAGCTTCATTTTTATTTATAACTTAATTTTTATAAACTTTATTCCAAACTCTAAACTATTATTAAACTTTATTATAATTGACTACAATTTTTTCAATATAAATATGTACATTAGACGTTAATTGAAATAAATGCGAGTAATGAATTTTTCAAACTATGACAGGTTGTTTTTGATGGATTTTGGCTAAACGAAGCTGGTCAAAGTGCGTTGGCGTCAATCTTGGATTTGCTGGCTAAGAAATCATTAGCGTTAATATGTGGCAAGGATAATTATTCTGTAAGCATTTTTTAGTCTTTTCACGATATTGCATTTGGCGCTTTAATCTATTTACCTGCAAGAGCGATTAAGGAAACAATTGAATTTTAGCTGCTTTTATCACAACGTTGACTAAATAGAGCTGCATTTTTATAATCATTCAGTAAAATTTTGCTAAAAGTTTGAAGTTTTTACCTGTATAAGACATGCAACAGGTAGACTTGTTGAATGGATGATCAACAAGAGAAAAGAAATTTATCTGTTTGTCCTTGCGCTTATCACGTTTTGAATCGGAGTGCGTATTTTAAAACGATTCAAAACGACATTCAACTGCAATCGTTGATTGTAAATGGATGGGAAAAATTAAACGAGCTAATCGATTCCGTTCCCTAGCTTAACTTTAGATAAAAGATATATCTTGCCTATTCGCTATACAGTTATAAGTGTTCAAATTATTGAAATCGTTCAAAATAGACTGATCCTGTCTGTCTAAAAACGGATCCAATCATGGAACTGTCGATTATACCCGCTGCGTTTGTTAAACGTTATTCAATATTTATTTATTTATTTATTTATTTATTATTTATCATCATTATAATTTATTACACTCATCGTTATTTGTGATTTATTTTTACACATCCATTTCTTACATAAGATTCATAACATAAATTTCTCTTTAAAAGAGCATTCGCATAATATTGAGTGAATATGACAGGAAATAATCATAATCACAATGTATGTTTTGCTCGCCTAGGAAGAATGTAAAATTGCTTCTAGTCCGACTAGCATGCATGCAGCGTTGAGCAGAATGTTACGCGAATATTCGAACAAGCACGGCTATCACAAAATGATCCAATTATGCAAAAACATTCACGTATGGCCGGACTATCATGGCAATCGGTCGCCTTTAGCTAATCATAACATGGCTGGGGCCATTTTGGGTCTGAAGCTTGAATCGGATGTTAATCGCCTAGAATACGGTCTAGGACTTTATTTGGCGCACATTCAAGGTAGTGCTGTTATCCTTCTCTTGTGGTGAATTAATTTAACTAAGCTGAGAATTATTATGGTCTGCCCATAAGTTGCGTTGCGCTTTTCAAAGAATTTTGATCTGCACAAACTCACATTTTTCTGTTCTGTCAAGCTGAGTTGATCCAAAGCTATCATAAACTTTTCGCATAATGCGTAAAAATTCTTTTGACGGACGCCGCAAACTTATTAGAAACAAGACGTGTCGTAAAAAATAAAAAGGTAGGTCGAGTCTAATCAATACGTGTTCTTGGGGGTGACTTTAGGAGAAGGTTTGACCCCTCCAGCTGACCCCCGCAAATGGCTGCGAGTCGCGAGCCCCCATAATTTTCGATTTTTTGCAAAAATTGTAAAAAGTGTGCTGTTTATTAAGCGTTTGGCTCATAAGTCTCAAATTTTTGGCGCTGTGCGCCATTTACACATTTTTTTACTATATTTTGTTCAATTTATTCGGTTTTTCCGAATTTTTTCGAAATCTTTTAATGCTTTTATTTTTATAACGGACGAGCATTGTCTAAAAGGTCGAAGAACAGTGTTTAACGCGTACCCATCGTTTTTAGCCTAAAAAGGCATTTTACAAATTTTTTGGGCCTCGACCTCTCAGTTTCCATGCTGTACATGTATGGTCTTATTCTTTTTTGCTTTATTCGAGAGCACTCAAATTAAAATTATTTTAAAGATTTTAGGAAAATTAAAATTCTACGAAGATCAAAACCTTTTCACGGGAGATCAGTAGCTATATATTCTGACAGTCAAAACACAAAACCTCCGAATTCCAAAAAACAAAGTTTTATTGAAAACCATATTTTCCATCGATGAAAGTCAAATAAGTCTCTTAACCCATCGTTTTTTGTTTAGCATTCGGCCTGATGACCCGCTATATCATCGAGACGCTGCAAACGCAAGGTGATTATAAATTTGCCGCAATTTACATGTGTGGAGGCCTACAGAAAAACGAATTTTATGTGCAAGCGCACGCGGACGCTTGTGATTTGCCGGTAGTGGTGGCGGCTCATGGCTGCCCATCGACCGAAATGGCAGCTCGGGGCGCGGCAGTTTTGGGCGCCCAGGCGGCTCAGCTTTGCCCCACGCTTCGAGCTACAGCCGAGCGCCTCGCTCTCCGCGGAATAGTCGTCAGACCCAAATCGGAAAATCGCGAATTTTATTGCAAAAAATACGAATTTTTTCGAAGACTGGGCGATTTAATGATCGAAAGTGACTAGGACGACGTGAAATTGACCATTTTATGATTGTTGTATAAGGCCTATCACGTTAGTTGAATTAACTTTCAGATTTTTTATATTGTCGTTATTGTCAATAAGTGTACCTTTAGTAGAGCAGCTAGTGTCTCAAGCCTTGAATTTTCTTCGAGTTTCATTGAGTAAATTTCGCAGGGCTTAAAAAGTTTAAATCTGATAGAGAATGAGCAGCGTCAACACACCTGGGCGTAGGGGGTTTGGAGGTATGCACCCCCCCCAGAAACCAAAATACCCCCCAGAAATCAAAATACCCCCCCCCAGAATTCAATTTTTGAAATTTTTTTCATTTTTTTTCGCAATTTTTTGATGCCAATGGATAGTGCTTGATGAGAAACGTCGAAAAATGGTGTTTTTTATTGCCATACCACCATTTTTAAGGCCATTTTTCGACCTTCAAAAAAATCTTGAACCCCCCAGAATTTTCTTGCTGCCCACGTATGAGCGTCAAGTCTACTGTGATTGCCATATAATCATGCTATTCGATCCGGTCCGGTAAGAATCGAATAGACTTGAAAACAAAAAGTTAACCCTTTTTCAGTTCCAAATAATTTAGAATAGAGATTTCACAGGAATGTTGCATTTTTGTGCTTTTCGGTTAAAGCGCAATTAGAAAATGGAGTGTTTTAGGAACTCTTACAAAATTGAGGTTTTGCCTACTCAGCAGTACTACCGAAAGAGGCAACCTTTAGATTGATTTATTGTGTCGGCGCAAATTGGATGAGCTATGCTGTTTCATGCGACTGGGATGTGAGCATTAATTTTTGATAAGTTCTACTTAATAGAATATTTGCTAGGATTAGACTTCAGAAGTTCACTTAGCTCGCCTAATTACCCTTTTCTTCTGAAATGTTTTACATTTTTAGGTATTTACATTATGTCGTTCGATAAGCCATGGCATCTTTGCATTGAGAAACAAAAACTAAGCCAAGAAAGTCGGCCTTGGGGTAACAGAGGTGGTCCTTATTTTCCTTAGACTTTAGGGTGTTTCACGGCAATAAATGCTTAAATTACTTAAGACAAGTGACGCATTCACTTCAATATTTATATGTAAGTTACATAATGCAATCTATGTTCATAGAAGCTATTCATCGTTGCGGACCATGATTTGTTGATAATGGATGCTAGTATTGGCTCCAGGCCAAATGACGCCGCGTTTTGATATTTCATGTAGTTACCGAAATTGAGATGAGATGAGACGTAAATTGAATCGAATGAGTGTATGTATGGATGCACATATGTAGCTCTGAATGTTTTGCACTAAATTATGTTTTATTCCACAGCTTTTATATTTCATCCTTGATTGAGTCAACGGGATGCCACTTAATTGCGTTTCGACGTAGAATATGAAGTAGGTGGGTTCTAGTGCTTCTCAATTTTGAGACTCCAAGTAGCGTTTAATAGAACCTCGTTTTGACCAGTTGATGAGACTAATATTATGCAATAATTCTAGGATCTGTGGTAAAAATGACATGAATCGAAGGCGTGAAAGTAACAATTTACAGCTGGTCAAAACCTGCATAGCTTTCATGACAACAATTTACATAACGGATTCTTGAAGCCTCCTCGCTATAAAGCTTAATAGAATAATGAAAAAGTGGCAACGGTAGAAAAAGCTGGGATCCAATAATTTTCTCTATATGAGAAACGTCGAAAAATTATGTTTTGCGTCAGTTTTTCGGCTCTTTTGGACTTCAAGCCCCTTCTAAGACAAGGAAGACAGTGAGATTCATTTGAATTTAAGGTTGAGAACGGCAGAATGGTATAGTTCTATTTTTCAATAAATAAACAGTTATGCATATCGCCTGAAAAAATACATTTACGAGTATATGTATGCGAAAAGTGTGTCCTGCCAATCTGACCATCGATTATTTAGCCATTTATTCATTTAGCAGAATGCACTAACAACAAGAGGGGCGACCTTTTAAATTCCGTGAGGCGGTAGAATAATTGTTCAAAAACTTATTTTTGTCTCAATTCCTCTCTTTTCTCTCTTTTGCTTTTACATAAATAATTTAATAAGTAATTTTGATTTTTGTAATTCTCAAATGAATTAATTTTTTCAACAACTTTCTGTCCAGTATTTTTGAACTTTCGTCCTGAAATTACTACTATATATACGTCTCTAGCAAAAGCACATTTTGGTCGAAAAAACGAAATGTATAAAAGCCACCAATCAACTAAACTAGTGAATATGATACCATTATGTATAAGTACGTAGATAGGTAAAGTATTTGGTTCCTCGCGTCACTACATTAGCTGTAATTACAGGCAGAGATTACGGTGCGTTCGAATGTATAATATTTTATGTACGTTCCGCATGAAGAATCAGATTTATATGAGAAAATTGCAGTCAAAATAGAATCCATACGGAAACTGCCTGCAAACCTACTTCACTTAGGTAACCAACACAATTAGGAGCGAAATCAAAATGTGTGCATTACATAAATCTAAACATAATTTTTCCTGATATTCTTATTAGCACAATTAAGAAACGCGATTCCTATTTGCTTGTCGGAGCAACGTTGGTGCGGGTAGCAAAAGCATTAACGTGGACGTTTCTTACGTTGGGATATTTTGGATAATTTGCATTTTTAAAATAAATATGCGGAAATGGATCCCAGCAGGAAACGACTCCCGTTTTATTACGGTACTGAAACATATAAACAAGTGGACAGAATCATCATCATCCAGCTAGTTATGACGAACCATAATTTCTTGCGCACAAAAACCTTGCTAAATACGCATCTGCGAGTCTCAGGATTAATTTCCCTACACACGAAGCTGTTTACGACTTAAGTATGTTGTTGCCTGGAGATAAACGGATAAAAGGCTCTGAGCCGACATGCGACAAAAAGCCCTTTGTGGTATTCTGCCGTGGTGCGAGGATCTAGTATTTTATTCAAGCCCAGTAAATGACGCTTTGCGGCCTTGTCTCAGGATTTCCAAGCTGTTGCACAAATAAAGGTTATTTGGCTTACTCTAACTATAGATTCGTATTGTTTGTATATAATGTAAGATTTGGATATTTTTAGCGATATGTCCTTGCAAGACGGGTGATGTGCGATGAAAATAAATGCAAGCTTAATTCTTATATTTCCTACTGCTAGCGCCATTAATAGATTTTTGCTGACTAATTCAGAATTTTTTTGCAAGTATTCGACTATTTATTTGTATGTGTTACATAATATGCATTACCTCATTTTTTTGTTAGAGTGCAAGCTTGACTTTTAAAAATTCAAAAAAAATTAATCCGAAATTTCGGTCTTTCCATAAGCCGTTGTTTATTGCTGGATCTTAATGGATTCAGCCGCCTGATATTTGATTTTTCGTCGATTTGATCGTGTCATTTTTTGAGAAGTACAATCTTCGTTCTTTTTCGACATTATAGACTGGAATACCTGATCAAGAACGACTTCAATGCGGTTATGCTTAATTTTTTTAAGTTTAGCTTAGAGGGATTAGGTTTTTATGGTAGTCATCGTCGTAGGGCATTGCGCAAAAGATGGTTGCGCCGGTTAAAAATATGCTAACATAAAAATAGCGAAGTTAATTTGCTTATTATAATGGCATAATTGAACTGCAGCAGCAATGCATGTACGTATATCATGACAGCATATGAAAAAGAAAAGAAAATGAAATATTGTGGTTGATTAATTAGACTAAGATGAAAAGGCGCATTCGCCCTTTGTTGGGTTTATTCGAGCAAATTCGCTGCGATACAAGTCATTTGTAGAATTAAGTTCGGTTATCCAATCCACATTTCAGATGCAAAATGGAATCATTTCAGGACAGTTTCTCTTCACTCTTAATGTCATGTTCGCATTGTACCTACGTATATACTATACACGTTAATTAGGTTGGGTCTACCGTCATACGATAAGAATAGGATAATGAAAATGAGTATACTGTCACAGCAACGTCAATAATATATGCATAAAGCAAGCAAAGTCAGCCTCTAATTAAATCAACCAAATGTTTCATTTAGACCTTTGTACAATTCGGGGTAGGCTTAAGATGCAATGTAAAGGATGTGTAATTAAATTGCTTGCTGTCTAATTAGAAGGATAAGCAGCGTAAATCCCTATCGCTGATTTGTCTAGCTTGTCATAAAAAGTGAACACTGCATCTACCACTTTACTTACTGAAGCACACACACTTTCATTGCTGATGTTTAGACTGAGCTTCTTAGCAATAAATGTTTGTTGCGTAAAACCCGTCAAAACGAGCTTGAGCAAGGTTCCTAAAATTCATTGTGCCTGGAAGTTCCTAAATCAGCTGATAACAGTGGCGGATCCAGGATTTTCTGATAAGGGGGTGGAATCCCAAATTTTCCAAATAGTGTCAAAATTTGTCTAAAAACTCGTCCATTAAGCTTAAGTTATCGATTGTTCCGAAAAAAGTTAGAAATTATCGAAAGTTTCCTTCGAAAAACGCGCAAAATTATGCGAAAATCGGCGCAAAGCACCAAAAAATACTCGAGAAATTATTGTAAGAAGTAAAGAAATCCTTGTTCTGTTTATACACAAACTACTCTTCTGACGTTGAAATATATTTTTCAGAGCGCCAAGAAAGTCAGTAAATGTCATTAATGAGTAGTATAGATTTAAAAAATTCGGGTAACAAAATTGCTAAAATCATCAATTTGCGCCCAAATATTTGTTGACGGCAAGGGGGCTGCCGCCTCCCTCTAAAGCCGCACCTGGCTGAGGACAATCTGAATAAGAAAATTCGAGGCCCTCGAATAGACGCGCTGTTCAGCTGTTGTAAGGATTTACATAGCTGCAAAGCTCCTAAAATTTTTATTTGGGTGCAGTGCACATAAAATACACAATTGGATATTCCGTTAAAACTGCCTTATTATAGTTAATGCGTAGTGAATTAATTTAGGCAATTAAGCCGAAAAATTTCAGCCTCTAGTTTTAATATTATCCGAGCTCAAACCCGTACTACGTAACAAATATCGGCAGCTCTCACTTTTTTTGTGGTGCATTAGGTTTTAGCTTGGTCTAAACCTGAGCATATTTTGGGACCGACTTAAGACAGGCTTAAATCTGGCAAACACTGAGGTCGGGTTTGGCCTGTCTTGAGCCCGAATATATTGAAATCTGATTTAGATCGGCATTCTTCGAACCGTGATCGTACTGTTTCCGCATAAACTTTTCCTATTTCTATGCTTGTAATCAAAATTCACAAGATAGTGCGCTTCTGCAAAGGTCTATTGCGTTTTGCCTGGAATGGGATCAAACATGGGCAGCAGCCGAATCCTGTGGGGACTTGATGAAGTAAAACTGGCAAATCCCAAAAAATGCCCAAGATTCAATTCGGGGTCCGGTGGTCTACTAAGTAGCCGAATTCTGTGGGGTGTGGGTGAAGTAAAACTGGCAACAATACCAAAAACATGCCGAAAATTCAAGTAGGGGTCCGGTGGTCTATGGGATCTGGGCGAAGTAAACTGGCAACAATCTCAAAAACATGCCGAAAATTCAATTCGGGGTTCAGTGGTCTATTGGATTCTCGGGGATGGAGTGTTAACCCGAACCACGCGCCCCGTGTGCTGGGTATTGTGGAGCCCGCTCTAGACCCGTGCTCGCAGAAACGGGGCCGGCTGGGCTTATCATATGCGACTTGAAATGTGCTGACAGCCTCAAAAACTAGATTGTTGGAGCTGCTACTCACGAGTTTTGATCCCCCAGATTAATTTCGCTGCGGGGAACAAATAACAATTTCTTGACAGCAGGATTCTATTTTTGTACGCAACTTTTACTTTTAGGTCTCTCAAGACACTTTGAAATAACAATCGCGATCGCACAAAATAGACAGCGCTCTTTTTGCTCAATGAAATTATTGCAGCAATCCGTCTTCCTGGTCCTTTTACTTTCGACCGTACATTTATTACTATCATCATAAATAACGAGCTTTATGCAATTTTACTCTAATGCGTTGTGGGAACACCGTATATTTTTCGCACATTCTTCTGTTACCCCCAAATTAGGATCACATTATAGAAAATTTGCGCGACGACCATTATATCTGCACACGTTTGTCGATGCAATTCTAATCTAATAATGTTCATGTTGTTATAAGCCCTTTGTGTACTCAGTGGATTTCAACATTAGTGTTACACGGGATTACATGTTGTTAGCCAAATTTAGCTGGTCGGTCGGGGTTTCAGATAAGGCGATTCTGTGCACCAAAAGCAAGTATATCACCGATGTCTTTTTTAGGTATACTTTTCGTTAATTTGGCAACAATGTTATCGAAGATTACGTCGCAGAGCTATTCTGATGTTTCTCCCAAGCTTTTCTTTTCATTTTTTGCCAATTATTCCAGTATCTATTCCTATTTCTGTCTCCATTCATACCTCAGTTTTCTTTAAGTCATGTTCATAGTTCTATTTTTTTCTATTTTTGCATCAAAATCAGTTTATGTTCAGTATGAGAGACACGTACTTCTCAAGCACATTTTGCTCTTTGACTGTGAAAATCTTGCTGAATTTAAAGCATGCATTGTGAAAGTTTTGCGAGTCGATGCTTCAGATTGTCTTTTTCGGGCATCTGTTTAATAGGAAAATTAGAATAAAATACAAGGGGATTCAAGGGGCGGGAATGGCCAGGCCACCCTCTGTTGGCCCAAAATTGTTGGTGAGATAAAGGATTAATTTCAAAAATTTTGGAAATCGACCATCGAGATTCCTCAAAATTAATATTTATTTATTACACTTAATCGTTTTTTGGCGGCGTGGAAGCCATAGTTTTGTAGTTTTCTTCCATTTTTTAGCTTAAATTCTGAATTTTTGCGCTTCGTGTTAACGGTAAGAAAACGCTAATCTGCACGTAGACAGTAATATTTGGACTTATTTCTGGCTATTTTGGAAAAACTGGGGTACCGCCCCTTACGAAAATCATAGATCCGCCACTGTTATAATATCTAATTTCGCTCCAATAACTATTACTAAATAATTAGCAACTTTGCATTTGTTCTTCTTCAGTTTTATTGCGGTGATAGAGACGGTTTCAGCTAAGCGATTCTAAATTGAAAAAAGTGAAAAATTCAAATTGGGGATTGTCGGACAGATTTTCGCCTAATTTTTGCGAGTTACTGCATTCGTAGACGGAATTAGGGAATTTCAGAAAATTCTATTATACTCGCATAATTATTTTGAAAACTGAAAAGGAAAAAAGATCGAAATAGATTTAAAAATTTCGGGTCACACACAAGACGTGCCTGCTTTTTCTACAATCCGCAGCGTCTCGCGATTCATTGCACGGTAGGAATGGTAGGACACGTGCTGAGCCAGTTGTCATTACGCGCATTTGTTTCAATGTTGTTAACAGATGTATCCTGCACATGAAAGGATTCCGCATGATCAAATGTTTCACTTTATGTCCGCCACGAAACGATATATGTGCGAGTTGATACTGTATTTTCTTTTTGGCCTTGCTCTGATATGCAACTTGCGCTGCAAATGGCAGCTGCCCTAATGACCAAGCCTATCCCCTGGGGTCACCGCATGAACATTTCGTGTCCACTAAGTCATCGCTTTATTGTCTTAATAAATATACATTGAATTTTGTTCCGTATAAATAAATATTCACGCCTTATTTCTCGTTTCTTAGGCAGGTACGACACACGACGACCATTTACATATCGCATTGGTGGGTTTTTCATTTTCATCTTGATATGGACCCGATTTGTCCTTTTTTGTACTCGATGCTTCACAAGTAGGCACGCAGCTGGTTCGGCACCTGCATAAAATATTCGCTCACAGTAGGAGTAGTGAATCACCTCTTAATTGGACCTCAGCGCAGGCACGGACGGAATAGGATATTATTAATTTATTATTAAGAGAAAAAGATACATATTCCAAAACTCGCGAAGATTCAGAGAAGATAGCCCTCTGGAATATTTTTTTGAAGTATGACTAGCTGCTTTTCTATTCAGCGATAAGGATCGGTTCCCCCTCATCTTTGAAGAATAGCGTATTTTTAATCAATTTTCATATGCACGCAATGTTGTTTCTCCGCAGAACAAAATAATTGAATTATCTTCATCGATAGATTAAAAAATAGTCATTTAGATTTCATTTTGTAGCATAATCGCATCCTAATCGTTCTTACATATATAGCATCTATTGGGAAAGAAATATGTTCTCGAAACCATATTTTTATTACGTGATACAATATGCGCACATTTCTCTTGAAAGCGATTGGAATAAATTTTTCCATCTCGTTTGCATGATAGGAATCCTTTCTTTTTTCATAAAAATTCTGCAAGCTATTTTTTATCTCACGAATACTACTTTAAACAAATATGAATAGCATAAATGTAAAGAACTAGCGTCAATATCTTAGAAAGATTTATAAAGGGTACAGCTTAATTCTATTTTCAGGAAGCAATGGAGAATTTTTTGATACTTGAAAGCAGAAAAACGCAAAACCACTATACATACTCGAAAAACACTATACATGCTTGATAAATAAAATTTATTATTGTTAAGCATACTTTTCCCGATTTCAGATTTGACAATTTCAATTTCACAACCGTTAGAGTAAATTTAAAATGTAATAAAAAAGCATAAACAAATACTCGTAGTAAGAAAATTTGACGTGATCAGTATAACTCAAATTATTTCAATAACATCTCAAGCTTGTCCGTTGTAATAACAATCCAATTTTTTTCAAATGACTAAATTAGTGTCATTGTGAATAAGATAAATTTTAGGATTTGAAATCTGTTAATCACATTTGTACCACGAAATGGTGGTGTCTCGCGTTTCTACAGTCTGTTTCACATAACTTCGGCAATAAATTTTAAGAATTTTTATCGACAGCATGCCGAGGGTTACGATAATTATATATCAGATCAATGCTATAATCGCAATCTGTCAGTTTATTGTCGAAGATAGTTTTAAAATTTATGACCGAAGTTGTATGAAACAGACTATAATTTATCAGTCATTGGTTTCGGCCACCTTAAGTTCATTATATCTGTGGCGCTCAAACAATGGTTATTTCTTATCGAAAATCGATGATTCAAGTTTGTCAAATAAAACCGATTCTAAAAAATATTTGGAGAAGAATCGGGCAGATATGTGTTTCTAGACCCTCAAAATATGTTTTGTGCGGCCTTCATGTAAATTTTCTGTCTGAAAACTAACCAAAGGAAAGTTGGAGCGTCGATTTATCCAAAACATACCCATTTTAAGAATTAAGCATTTTTACCCTTTACGGTTCGGTGCCTTAATATTTTTTCGTTTTACCTTGTTCATCATTCCAATTTTTTACTTCATCTTCAATAGCCCTTTATCCATTGTTTTCGCTTAACATTTGACCGTTCAGAATCGGAATATTGCATTATGCATTCTTGGTGTTTGAAATCAACTTTACGACCATATAGTGATATTAAGAATTATTCTTGAAGCCCCCATTTAATTCAATTATTAAGTTTTTTTGAGAATTTTTTATAAATTATAATTTTCTTAAATATACTAAATGTATTTCGGAATAATATACGGTCAGCATAATATCCTTCTACGGTTTATTTTAGAAGAGAATAGTGTCCAGCGTATGTACACGAGCTAGCTTTATTTAGTTTTAAATTACTAAGAAAATAATACGCGTTTACTGAATTTGAACCGGCAGTAAAGCTCGCTGGATTTGTATTTACTGTTTTGTTTACTGTTGATTGATGTGGTCATTTGAATGGAAAAGAAAACTCAAATGAAATTCAATTCCATCGTTCAATTACTGGCATGCTATTTACGGACGGATATTGTCATGTTTACGTTGCTTGCATCGTTTCCGTGGTCGATTATCCAATAATTTCGTTAGCTAAACGCCCGTATAATCCTAGCACTAAATCAGAGCAGTGATTTTTTCATGTAAAATAGCTTACCCGAGAGAATTTCGACGGAACTATCTTCATAATATAATGATTGCTGTTTACTTTGACTATCTACTGTTTAAGTTGCCGTATGCGTCATAAAGTTTGGTCAGATTCGCATATTTTTCGCAGTAGAAATGGACGTGTCTGGAAAACGCGATATTTATCAGTAGTTATTAGTTATTTGTTTATAGTTATTTCTGATAGCCATTCTAAACAAAAAGAATAGTTGGTAATATGCTTGATAAGGCAAATTTTGTTTTGTTACTCCTACTCACTACTTATACATAAAAACATAATTTTGGGGTGTTTGGGGGGTTTTCTTCACTTACCGCGAAAGGTTTTCAACCCGCATCCTCGAAAAGAGTTTTGAACTTAAATAATTTTTGCATTTTCCAAAAAAATCGTGGAAAACGTCAGTTAAGCGTTATTAGCGATCTTTTACTTCAAAAGCGTCAATTTTTGCGGCGTTTCGCTCCTGAGAGTCAATTTTTTACTATATTTATTGAATTGTTTTCGTAATTTTTTTATGTGCTTATTGTCTAAGGAGAAAAAACATTGTCAGAAGCGTAGAAAAATTGTGTTTTTGACGCATATCAATCGTTGGAGAATCTTTCTTTATGGCATATTGTCAAAAGCTCATTCGCTCAACTTATTGTTCACTACAAATAAGTTAAAATGCGCGTCAATCGTTCTCGGGTAAATTATTTGCAAAATATCTTTTCTTTCAAAATTTGTCTTGCATCACGTCCTTCAATTAATTGTGGCGGAGCCTACTTTTGAAATTATAGAATAATCTATCACACTAATGCTTCTTTTGTCTGAGAAATCTACAGACGAGTTCATCTTTGGCGCTCACCCCGTTACCATCGAAATTTAGTCAGTTACTATTTAATGCGTTTAAACAACAAATTCAGGAGAAATAGATGTTGTCTTAGTTTGGCTCAACGAGTATCATGCAATTTGCCTGACATGTTCTATTATACAACTCATCGTTAATGACACGTCGAGTGCACATCAATGCAACTTTCAAAATCTCCTGAGCCAAGAGATTCACTAAAACTTTGCTTACGAATTCGCGAACTTTTCGACAATTTACCAGTTTTGATTGGCCAGTCAGTATTAAGCAATTTGCCCGGTACCCGCTAGTTGGATAAATGAAAATTCCGCTATTATGTTAAGTACACAACTCTTATGTACATACAAGAACACTTCACTAGATTGCCTCGTGAATAACGTAACTTAAATCGCGTAGAATTCAAATTAGTTATACTGTTGCAAAAGGCTAGGTTCTTTTCCTTAGGCTATTCAAACGATCGTTTAATAATTCTATGAATATTCTCATGCGTATTCGTTCTCAAAAATTGCTACCTTTCAAAACCTTCATCACGTTTTTTATCAAAATTTATTCGCGTGTTTTGTTACATTGACTTGTTGACTGTTACCGTCCCAACACGGCCACCGTCCCAACACGGCCACCGTCCCAACATGGCCACCGTCCCAACATGGCCACCGTCCCAATATGGCCACCGTCTTAACAAAGCCACTGTCTCAACAAGGCCACCACACCACGTGGGCGTGGGGGTTTGAGTATGCATCCCCAGGAGTTCGAATACCCCCAGAAACCAAAATAACCACCAATTCAATTTTTGGAATTTTTTGTTGCTATTTTCGCGATTTTTTTATGCCACTGGATAGTGCTCGATGAGAAACGTTAAAAAATAGTGTTTTCTTCGCCATACCACCATTTTCAAGACCATCTTTGAAAAATTTTGCACCCCCCAGAATTTTGGTGCTGAATGTTCCGACCACAGTGCAGAACAATGCTTCGTTGCATACAAAATTCTTTATGCATGTAAAAAACCTAACATTAGTCATCAATTTAATTGCTGCCACATGTATATCCATGCCTAATTACCTTCCTGTAATTAACTATTAATACCTACTTAACTGATTAAAATACAGTGATAGTGGCCTCGTTGAGACAGTGGCTTTGTTGGGACGGTGGCTATGTTGGGACGGTGGCCGTGTTGGGACGGTGGTTGTGTTGGGACGGTGGCCGTGTTGGGACGGTGGCCGTGTTGGGACGGTGGCCGTGTTGGGAATTTAGGTGGCCGTGTTGAGACGGTGGCCGTGTTGGGACGGTGGCCGTGTTGGGAAGTTCGGTGGCCGTGTTGGGACGATGGCCGTGTTGGGACGGTGGTTGTGTTGGGACGGTGGCCGTGTTGGGACGGTGGCCGTGTTGGGAAGTTCGGTGGCCGTGTTGGGACGATGGCCGTGTTGGGACGGTGGTCGTGTTGGGACTGGTGGCCATGTTGGGACACAATCGATGTGAAAGATGTATTACTTGTCCCCAAGAATTTTGTGTGAGGTCTCATAGAGAAGTGGATCCTGGCTGTGACCATACCTGGGCGTGGGGGTTGGGGGTATGCACCTCCCAGAGAAACCAAAATACCCTCCTCCAGGAACACGATACCCCCAGGCTTCAATTTTTGAATTTTTTTGTTTTTTTCGCAATTCTTTTATGCTAATGGATGGTGCTCGATGAGAAACTTTGGAAAATGGTGTTTTTTAGCCATGCCACTATTTTTAAGGCTATTTTTTTACCTTTGAAAAATATTGCATAACAAGATTTTTGGTGCCGCCCACCCATTCCTGTGACCTCTTTGTCACTATTTGTCATATTACATATAAAATCGAAGTCATGGTCCGAAGATTTTCGAAATCGTTAGAATTCAAATAAAAATCACAAATCAAACGTTTCATTTTGACATTTTCATCGAGCTCTGTTTATGGGTAGGTATTCAAAAATTAAATAAAATGAAAATAATTGTTGAGTACTCCTTGTTGATTATATTCGGCACTTTATTCTTGAGACATTATGTATTGAATGCAATGCGTTGAATAAGTGACGGTGGTAATGGGCTAACAATTTATACCTGACGGATTCTAATAAAGGTGGATAGCTTGACATAGTGCTATAATTAAGAGCAGTGCCAAAAAATTTTAAATGAAGTCACTGGGATAATTACAGCTATCTATCTAGATAAAATTGATGAGATTATCCGACGTGAAGCGTCGAAAAAAATGGAAAAATTTGACCATAGCTGAGAATTCGTATAAAATGCATATCCATCCTTTGTGTCGCTAACTAACTTGGGCCCACAGGGGTGGCCACCATACATGGGCGTGAGGGGTCTGAGAGGTCTGGACCCCCGAAAATCCGGCGAACTCCCCAAAGTTGATAGACCCCCAGTTATAAATTATTGGTGCTATTTTTGGCAATTTCGCTCCATCGGACCCCCAAAATTTGGTCGTTGCCCATGTATGGTGGCCAGTGGCCACCATAGATGCACAGCATGGCCGATCTGGGGAGGGGGTCAGCCTATCCCTAAAATGGGATGTAGATAATGGAGCTTTATTGGCCGTAATGACCTAAAAACAGATATACATGCTAAAATATCGTCAAAACTACTTTATTCCACAGTTTCTGGTAATTTTCAAACACTTTCGAAGACAATTTTTAATTTTCATCCAGTTTTGTTCTTAATTTTGCCTCATTTTCCGACATAAATTTTCCACCTCTCAATTCTGAAGGTCTAGACCCCAAAAACTCCCCCTTCACGTGTATGCCTGGTGGCCAGTGGCTAGTCTTGTATGTCTGGTGACCAGTGGCCAACATTTAAAGGCTATGGTATAGCATAATATTAGCCTATTGCATACGTTGAATGTCGAGACGCGTTCCTGCGTAAAAATTTATCATCGGGTTTATCTCGGTGTCTGCTTTCATTAATTATCTTTTATATACATATTTTCCTGTATTCAAGGTATAGTTTAGTTATAAAAGCGATGCCGCAAGAAACGATCTCATTACGATTCACTTTTGTCGCGTTGTTGCTATCGTGGATATTTTACGATAATTTTATCAAGTCAATCCAGGCGGACAAAATGGTTCATCAACGCGTAGCAGGACTGGGAAACGCCGCTGGCAAAATTGGCAAAAGACTCCAATGTCCCGACACTTGCGCGTGTTGGCCGCCCGAGGCGATGAACGGCGCCGGTGACCTCGACCTGGAGGTCACGTGCGAAACGGGCGGTCTGAACGATAGATCATTGGCCAAATTATTGCCCGGCATACCGAAAATCGCTACAGTAATCCGCATCGAGGCGCCGCCCTGGAATCCGAACAATTTTACGCTAACGCAAGATCTAGTTAAATTCACGAAACTCAATCGATTGATTTTGGAGAATTGCGGATTGCCTTCTTTGGGTAAGCGAACTCTAGAATCGATGAAGCATCTTAAAAGTCTGGAATTGCCGAATAATCGAATCCGGTTCTTATCGCCCGACACTTTCATCAATTTGGACGGCATTGAGAATTTGGATTTGAGTAGAAATTCATTGAACGCTGACGTACTGCCCACCGGCACTTTTGCCCATTTAAGCGGCTTAATTTCGTTGAATCTATCCGACAATCTCATCGGCAATTTCGCTTCAAATTTTTTCAGTGGACTCAAGAAATTGAAATTATTGTCCATGAGTGGCAATCTGCTAAACGGTTTGAACGATTTCGACTTGTTCCGCGATTTGCCGGCCTTGCAAGAAATAAATTTGGCAAGGTGCCAACTGACCCATTTGCCCGAACGAGCATTCGAGAATAATCGATATTTGACGACGATAAATTTGGCGGGTAACCGATTAAGCGTCAGAACGTTGAAGACGTTTTTCGGCAACCATCCGAATTTAAAATACGTCGATTTGTCCGACAATAGTTTAACCGAAATTCCCGATAGATTTTTCAACAAACTGCCGAATCTACGAGGCATAAATTTGGCGTCGAATGTACGAAATAGTTCTGATCGCGTTTTTCCAGAAAAATTTTTACGGCCTCGGATTTTCGGGAATTCCACTCAAATTGAACATTTAAATCTTTCTGATAATAAATTTTTTGAATTCGACAGTGATTTTTACTTATGGCCCATTAGTAAAACATTAAGATCGCTCGATCTGTCCAATAATCCATTAAGCGCCATTTCGCCGAATCATTCCAAGTCGTTGACCAATTTACGACATTTATATTTGGCCAATACGCGCTTAGCGCGTTTGCCCGAAGAGCCGCCTATCGAATACGAAAATTTGGAATTTCTGGATTTGTCTCACAATGTATTGTCCTACGTTTCGCCCAATTTTCTAGCTGCGCTAAAATCGATAAAAATGATCGATTTTTCGTTCAATCGTCTGGAAACGTTTACGCATTTTCTTGCGAATTTTTCCCGAAAATTGACCGGCCACATTAATTTGCATAATAACAAATGGAAATGCGATTGCGAGACTATTGGATTATTGCAAGATTATTTGTTAGCCTCGAAAATGCGGCGGAGATGCCGGCAGATGTTTTACCAGAATATAACTTGTGATTGGCCGGTGCAAGTCAGGAACATACCTGTCGTCTTGATGGAAAAATCCGTCGAATGTTCTGCTGCATACTATAGGTATAACTTTCTAGTGATGCGTATGACATTGTGGCTTAAGTAACGACAAGTCAAAAATATGTGATAAAATCAAAAATAATAGAAAAATTGTCTTTTCGAAAAAATAAGTCAAAATATTGGACACAATTTACATGGAAAATATCGGTTTTGATGCGTACAGTTGATGCTGATTTATCTAGGAGGATATGGACTGGTATGTAATAGTTCACGAGCAAAATAAGAATTATGCAGGATCAGTCCCGAAAATCTTTTTCTGAAGGTGCTTTTGTTGGACTGAAAAGAGACGGGTACACGTCAATAATACAATACATTTCTCGAATGCTCTTCAGTAAGCGCTATGCGTTGAAAAAACCAGTTTTTCTGAAAAATCAAAAATTATGGGTTCAGCAGGATCATTCTGGAGTTGGAAACCTAGAAGTCCTCCCGAAGAAGACATGTGCAACGATTATGTAACCCAATCCAGTCTCTTCGTATTTTGTCTGTTCGTTATTTCAGGACGCTGATGAATATCTGGCGTCCAATGTTTCAATTAAGGTGTCAGGCTTATGCTTAGCACACATGGGCCTGCGGGGGTTTTACATTACCCACAGAAATTGAAAAGATCTCGCAGATTACTGTAGACCTCCGCAGAAATCCATTTTTAGTAACATTTTTGACCATTTTTGGTAATTTTATCCGACCAGACCCCCAGAATTTTCTCGCTGCCCAAGTATGATGCTTAGCTTAAAATCATGGTCGGTTGGCCGGTTGTTACCTAGGTATTTGCGAGGCTCAGCTGAATTTATTGGCCCGTGAAACAATGAGAAAATAAAAAATTGAATTTTGAGATCTAGTCCTCTTTGAGAGGTCTTGCCACAATCCAGCTCTACGCGCTAAGATACATGAAGCGCCACTGGATTATGCCCATGCTTAAAAATGTGTTCGTGTGTGGATTAAAGTACGAAAGTGATTTATAATGAACTTTTTGGAATTTTTTTTCGTTTACCGAAGTTGCGTATCTCTATGTACTTTCATGCTGCAGACCAATGCACAAGATCGGAGCAGTGAGAGTGTGAAATTCAGTCAATTTAGTGTATTTAGTGTATTTTGCAAGTCACGCGAGGAAAACGATCATCATAACAAATGCTTTATGCGGTTAGCAAGCGTCGTCTTTGCATTTTTTGGCCCATTTTGACTGCATAATGTTACTTTTATCGTTAAATATATAAATTCACGATTTATGAATCATATAATCCTTTTAACTTAATTTTAGGCATTTTATGAAAGCAGGACAGAAAATATTATTCGCACCTTAAAACTTTTGACATTATCCATGTTTTATATCCTTAAAAATGCTCCATCGGCTTATAATCGCTGAATTGTCTGCCTGTCTATTCTCAAGCAGTTATTTAAAAAAAACTCCGTTATTTTTTATACTTAATGCGTATTTTGATGCAACAGATGACGCACTCTGATTGGCTAATATTTCTAAACTTGTGAGTAGTGAGATGGCAACAAATGATTCTTCTTTGAAAATCATTCCCCTTAGAGTAATCCGGAGAGAAAAATTTGTAATACGATGAATATATTGCAAATCATTCTCTTTTTTCACTATACTTTATTCGCTTATCGCTTATCATGCTGAATAGTCAGGCACTAAGCTGGCCTTCTGAATTTGAGGGACGAAAATTTTGGACTCTGATATTGCGACAACTATCAGGAGATCACAAAAAATGATGATATTTTTAGCGTTTCTTGGCATGCTCTATCTACACACTTCAAAAGAGAAATTTGAAGAAAATATGAAAGTTTACTATATTTCAATCTATATAAAAATTTGGCTTAAATTATAAAATTTAAGAAAACTTAAAAAACTCAAAAAAGACTAAAAAACCCAGAATTTTGGTGCTGCCCACCTATAGTAACGATCCGTTTACAGGTCTAAAATTGCGACTGAAGTTTGACAAAAAATTTTCTCAATAAGCCTCAACATCATGTATCAAAATGAAGAGTACTACAGAATAACTTCCATCAACATGTACAATGTTCATTTTTCTATAAAATAATTAAAATTATAAGAGAAACGAAGAAGTATTGATCGAGTTATTGAAAATATTTGGAAACGATCATTTTTCGCTAAATTTCAAAACCCTGATCTTTGATGCTTGCTACAAAAGCCCAGGAGCATTTTGTAAAGTTTTACTTTACGCTTTTTTCATCTGGTGCCAAGACCTACCGATTGGCTTTATTTCATTTGTTTTTGCGACGGATTATCGAGAACGAGTGTGCGAATTTTAACGGCAGTAACTCGTACAAAAATATTCAATCCGGCGCGAAGTGCCTTTACACTCTGGGCTGAATGCGCCTGAAGAATTTTCGGTTTTTACTTTTAGGCCGCCTGCGTTAAAAATTGATGAACTTTCAAAATTTTGGGAGACTTTGTACCTCTATCCCTCCTCAAATACATGTCTTCTGTACGTATCTGCAGCTTTCTCTGCGAGAGGAGTCGGACCAGGCGGGCGGGACCAAGGGTACAGAAATTTGAAGCGCGGGGGTCAGGTTGTGTAGGAATGGGGGAGTTCAACCGAAGTTTTTGGGCTAAAAAGGCCACAAAAATTTGTGTAAAGGTTAAAATATGATTAAAGTCGTCTAAAACTTTCTAATCGATTTCAAGCACTTTTGCGGAAAGTAGTAATTCTGTCTGTTTTTACCATAATTGTACCCTATTGTCTGTAGAAAATGTTATATTTCGAGCTAATCTGTTTCACATAAGTTTGGGCATAAATTTTAAGAATTTTTTCGAAAGCTATCCGACGGATTACGATAATTATATTTCAAATCAATGCTATAATCGCAATCTGTCGGCTCATTGTGGGACATAGTTTTTAAAATTTATGCCCAAACTTGTGTGAAACAGACTAGAATCATGAGTGTTAAAAATCGGTAATATTGCCCCATTAACACAATTTTTCGGTGATGTCTCAACAGCCCCACCAGTCCCAACAGCCCCACCGTCCCAACAGCCCCACCAATAATCCCAACAGCCCCACCCGTCCCAACAGCCTCATCAGTCCCAACAGCCTCACCGTCCCAACAACCCCACCATCCCAACAGTCCCACCGTCCCAACAGCCCCACACCAAAAATCCCAACAGCCCACCCGTCCCAACAGCCCCACCGTCCAAACAGCCCCACCAATAATCCCAATAGCCCCACAAATTTCAACAGCCCCACCAATCCCAACAGTCCCACCAATCCCAACAGCCCCACCGTCCCAACAGCCCCACCAGTCCCAAGAGCCCCACCAATCCCAGCAGTTCCACCGTTCCACATTCCACCGTTGAATTTTTTGTTTTTTTTTCGCAATTGTTTGATGCCAGTGGATAGTGCTTGATGAGAAACGTCGAAAAATGGTGTTTTCCTCGCCATACCACCATGTTTAAGGCCATTTTTTGACCTTTGAAAAATCTTGCACCCCCAGAATTTTCTTGCTGCCCACGTATGCTGGTGGGGCTGTTGGGACGGTAGGGCTGTTCGGATGGTGGGGCCGTTGGGACGGTGGGGCTGTTGGGATTGGTGGGGCTGTTGGGATTGGTGGGGCTGTTGGGATTATTGGTGGGGCTGTTGGGACGGTGGGACTGTTGTGACTGGTGGGGTTCTTGGGACTAGTGGGGCTGTTGGGATTATTGGTGGGGCTGTTGGGACGGTGGGGCTGTTGGGATAGTGGGGCTGTTGGGACGGTGGGGCTTTTGGGATTGGTGGGGCTGTTGGGATTGGTGGGGTTGTTGGGATTATTGGTGGGGCTGTTGGGACGGTGGGGCTGTTGGGACTGGTGGGGCTGTTGGGACGAGTGGGGCTGTTGGGATTTTTGGCGGGGCTGTTGGGACTGGTGGGGCTGTTGAGACACAATCAATTTTTCGATGTTTCTCATCGAGCTCTATCCGATCAAAAGTCACGAAAAATCGATAAAGTTTTTAAAAATTCAATTCTAGGGTTTTGGATAAGGTTGGAATTCTGGACTTGTTAAAATCTTGCCTTGCTATTCCTAGAAACCTAGGCAATTCGAAAAGATGAACCGGTATCCATATATTTAAGATCACAATCGTTCGCTTTTTACGAGCAGCCAGGACTCGGAGTACTGACGGCTGGAATATGTGGCGCTATACTGTTGTTGGGACTCCTGCTTGCCATGGCTTATAGCTATTTTTTCTCACCACAAGCTTCCTATCGTACTAACGAGGAAAAGGTGATTTTGTCAACGTCTGCTTCAATCGATTCTGCGAGTGACAGAAGCAATAGTGAAAGCGGCGGTAGCGAGCTTACAGGAAATACTACTGATCCATTGTGTTGACATTTTCTTCAGGGCTTTTAAGTTTCACTATGGATGGACATTGATCAAATTCGATCTGGGACATACATACCGTCCCCAGGCACATGAAAAGGCTAGCAATTTTGGGAGGGGCCCCGGCCTTTTTTAGAGGGAGGGGGGTAGATGACCTCCAATTTTTGGCCAAAAACAGCCAAAAAACATCTAAAAACGGCCAAAAATTACAAGTTTTTCCAAAAATCGGGAAAGGGGGGGGTCAAAAATTATTTTGAGGGTGGGGGGGACGACCAACTTTTGGTGAAGGATCCCCCATCCCCCTCTTACGTGTCTGCACAGGCACGTAGCTAGCCTTCTGAGTTTGGTGGAGGACCAATATTTTGAACTCGGGTATCTCAACGACTGCTTTTACATACATGGGCTGAAATAATGGTTTTTTTGAGCGTTTCTCAGCGAAGCGTACGCGAGATGTTTTTTAAATTGAAAAAATTGACCTTGATTTCGATATCCAAAAGCTCGGGCTCTTTGGATGACAAAAATTACATATACGAATACAATAGCGAAGCACCTAAAAAAGTGGACTTATTAGCTGAAAGGTGGGCTGAAATCAATTATGGCGATATTTCAAATGCGTTTCAGGAACTTTAAATTTTTCTTTCTTGGGGGGCAGTGTGAAAAATACTCGTACTTCAAAATTTTGTGGGCCAGTCCTTCCTATTCTACCCCCGTACAGCTACGTGCCTGACCGTCCCACCATGAATTGATTAAAAATGTATTATAGCTTTAAGAATTTTTTGTTCGTTGTATATGCAAGTAAAAACACGTTCTTCGTTAGTGAAACTTTGTTTCCATTTTTGTTAAGTGGATTTTTTATTCTTTTCCAGAACTTGTAGGTGCAATAAAAAATTAATTGATATGGGTATCACCATATAGTATGAACAGCATGAAAATTCAGGGGAAAGGAAGGTGTCAGGCTCTAAAATTTTTAAAAAGTGCCTTTTTTGGGCTAAAAACGATGGATATACGTCAAAACACTGCTTTTTGACGTTTCAGACAATGCTCATTCTTTCTAGAAGATAAAAACGTTTTAAGGAAAATTTCGAAAAAATTTGAAAAAAATTGAGTAAATCGAACAAAATATGGTCAGAAAAATATGTGTTTTACCAAATTTTTTACTAACTTTTACGAAAAATCGATAATTATGGGTGAGGGAGTCGCAGCTATTTTGATGGGGGTTAAAACCTCTCCCCCGGCCAAAGCCCCTTCCCCCCAAGTACACGTCTCGGTATCACTCAAAGCTCACAGCTATTTTGATGGGGGTCAAAATCTCTCCCGGTCAAAGCCCCTTCCCCCAAGTACACGTCTCAGTATCACTCAAAGCGTCAGCTGTAATAGTTTTAATTTTTGGATAGGATTTTTGTCGAGTTTCTACCGATACAGTAGAGTGTAAGGAGGTTAGGAACAGGCCATAAGTTCGCATTTGCGTTTTTTGTGAAAGATGCAATTGTAACTATCGCATTTCCTCAGAAACTGATTATTGTTATAATCTGTGTGATGAAAATGCTCTCGTTTATATAAGTAACTATGTACATGTGTATATCCTGTATTATTCTATTACAGTAATAGAACTTTTAAAACCGTAAAACGAGAGTAGGTCTGTTGGAATGGAATGGAAGATAGTGTAAGTGTACATAATATCGAAAAGTTTCCTAAGGGGCTATTTTAAAAAAAGAGCTTATTCTTGTGCTTTTAACTAGTTAAGCTCTGTTTCCTCCGTGTTACTGTAAGCACAAACTTTTTGCCAAACTGCGAGATTTTTAAATCCACCGTTTTTCCTCAACGGTTTCATTGACATTATAGACCAGACCCGAATTTTTTCCTACTTTTTCCGACCTTTTTCCTCGTTTTTCGGGAGGTCTAAAAATGTAAAAAATAGAGCGCCTGTGTTGAAAAATCAGTGTTATTTAAGTAGAAAATTTTATGTACACATGCAATAGCGGTGTTTGATGCACTTTTTGTATAAAAATTTCGCGCTCTACAAGAAATATCACGATCAGTACACTTTATTCATGTTGAAACTTGAATTTCCTTCCTGTAGTAAAGCATCTTAGCCAATTCTGAAGCCGTTTTTGACAATTAAAACTATAATTTATCAAATGGCGCGAAGCGCAGAAAATTTTGAAAATTTAGCTCTCTAAATCAATTTTGCATTACAAAAACTGTGCAGAAGGTAAGGATTTTCAATCGTAGTGGAGTTCTAGGACCAGATTATCGATGCTGCAATTGGCGCCGCGCGGCTTAAACGTTAATAACAAACAAGTAAGAATTTAATCAATTCGGCGCGAAGCGCGAAAACTTCATGTAGTTTCACCTCTCTGAAACGCATTTTTGCATTACAAAAACTAACTGAATCCGTGCAGAAGATAAGGATTTTCAATCGTAGTGAAGTTCTAGACCAGATTGTTGATAAAAATGCTGCAATTGGCGCGGCGCGGCTTAAGATTAATAATTAGTAAGAATCAAATCAATTCGGCGCGAAGCGCGAAAAATTTAAAACTTTTAACTCTCTAAAACGCATTTTTAACATTACAAAAATTTTCCACAAATGCTAACCATGCCCAAAAACGTTTTTCATTTCCCAAAATTTTGGTTGACAATAGACCAAAAAAGTGGAAAAAACGGTATTTTAATCTGAAAACGTAAGTTTTTTATCTTCGAGTTTTTGAGTTGCGTTTTTTCGTCAGTTTTTCCAGATTTTTTCTGAATTTGAGATTTTTCATCAAGAGTAAGTTTTTTGTTTTATGCAATTTTAGACGCTTTTTGACTAAAAAACGCAAGTTTTTTTCAAAAACCGAGGACTTGATAGTTCGAGTTTAGTGTCAAGCACCGTTTCTTTCCTAGCGATTTGGTTCACATGTGAACCATACCCAAAATTTTTACACATTCAAAATTTTGTTTTACATTTTAGGGGGTCTAAAACCGTGTAAAAATTGAGCGCTCATGTTTTGAAAACCCTTAGTTTTTTGCAGAAAGTCCAGCATTCGTGTAGCAGGTACACATATGTATTAAGATAGTCATATTGTAAGGGCGTCTGAATGTAGTTCGTAGATCCCGATGAAGCGAAAGAAAGTCGCTGCCAACCAGATTCGAAACGTGGACCTCCGCCACCTAACTGGTTCAATTTAAGTCAAGTCGAAAAAATAAGACAGTGCTCGGATCAATTCTGTAGATTCATGTGACTGACCAAAATATTGGTGTCAGTGTTTAAAAAGCCTAAGTAATTGGATACGACTAGCGTCGCTTGCTTCGCTCATTCCACTTTCGCTTGCTTAAACACTGGCACCAACATTTTGGTCAGTCCATCCATGATACTAAGCCTAAGCCTAATCAGCAGGTAACCAATGCAAAACATTACAAATACCTTGCATTCCATATCGAAATAAACCAGCGTTAGTCGATTGGTTAAGGATCTGGACTTTGGAGCAAGAGGTCCACGTTCCGAATCCATATGCCAACAACTTTCTTTCGTTTCCTCAGTTAGATGCTACCGACTACTTACATATGCCCTTACAATAAGACTATGTTGATGTGGACCAGCTACACGAATGCCCCCAAAACGACTTTTCGAACATTTTTTTATCGTAAATTTAGTGTAATGCAATGAATTTAACGACCAGTAGTGCATTTTCAGGCCATCACTCATGCACTTTTAGCCGATTTATTGAGTCTTATCGGAGAATAAAAACTCAATAATTTATCAAAATAGAGCGAAGCGCCAGAAAATTTTGAAATTTTTATTCCTCTAAAACGCATTTTTGTGTTAAAAAAAATTGTCCGAATGCGGCGCAGCTTAAATATCAATGAAGACGAGCAATAAAATTAAATCGATTAGGTGCAAAGCGCCGGAAAATTTTACATTTTACTTCTCTAAAACGTACTTTTGCATTAAAAAAATTGTCGAATCCGTGCAGATGATTTTCAATCATGTTATAGAACAAGTTGTCAATAAAAGTTCTGTAATCAAGCGTGATGCAGCCTAAACATCAATAGCAAGTATATATAAGATTCGGAAAATGTTTTCATTTAGGCTCTCTAAAATGCATTTTCGCACTATAAAAATTGACCAAATCCGTTCAATAGAAGAGGATTTTTAATTATAGTATAGTTCTAGAACGAGCTGTCGATAAAAGTGCTGCAATTGGCGTGGCGCGGCCTAAGGATCAATAATAAGTATAAAATTAAATCAATCCGGCGCGAAGCACAGGAAAAATTTGGAATTTTACCCTTCTAAAACGCATTTTTGCATTACAAACATTTTCCACAACATGAACCAAGTACAAAATTTTTCTCCACATCTCGAAATTTTGGTTCACAGAAACCCCTAAATGAGGGGGAAAACGGTGATGGTGAGAATCCAAGGCACACCTGGGCAATGCCCCATATCGGCCCATCACCTGCACGGGCCGAACCAAAAGTTGGACGGGGCGAAGGGGTAACTTGGACGGGGCTATGTTTTGTACAGGGAGAAAATTTTTGGAGATGATTTAAGGAAATGCTAGATACAGTATATCGTGATCAGTTTGCAAAAACATGCACAGGAACCATCTTATTATACTGTTTGACACCTTTTTCACGGATGGACCCACCTATTTTTCCAGTGACTGACCCACAGATTAAGCTAAACGATCCACCTTTTTCAGGCACGGGCCCACTTTTTTCAGGGACAGACCCACCTTTTTCAGGGACATCCACTTTTTTTGTGGGACTGACCCACTGATTAAGCTGAACGACCCACTTCTTTCAGGGACGGACCCACCCTTTTTAGGGACAGACCCACCTTTTTCAGGGACAGACCCACCTTTTTCAGGCAACGACCCACTTTTTCCAGGGATGGACCCACCTTTCTTCAGGCATGGACCCACCTTTTTCAGGCACAGACCCACCTTTTCCAGAGACGGACCCACCTTTTCAGGCACGGACCCACCTTTTTCAGGCACAGACCCACCTTTTTCAGAGACGGACCCACCTTTTCACCTTTTCAGGCACAGACCCACCTTTTCACCTTTTTCAGGCACGGACCCACCTTTTTCAGAGACGGACCCACCTTTTCACCTTTTTCAGGCACGGACCCACCTTTTCACCTTTTTCAGGCACGGACCCACCTTTTCACCTTTTTCAGGCACGGACCCACCTTTTCAGAGGCGGACCTATTATTTTCAGGGACAGACCCACCTTTTCCAGGCACTGACCCACCTTTTTCAGGTACGGACCCACCTTTTTCAAGAGACGGACCCACTGTTTTCAGGGACAGACCCACCTTTTTCAGAGATGGACCCACCTTTTTCAGAGATGGACCCACCTTTTTCAGGGAAAGACCCACCTTTTTCAGAGACGGACACACCGTTTTTCAGGCATGGACCCTCCTTTTTCGGGGCAGACCCACCTTTTTCAGGCACAGACCCACCTTTTTCAGAGACGGACCCACCTTTTTCAGGCACTGACCCACCTTTTTCAGGCACGGACCCACCTTTTTCAGGCACGGACCCACCTTTTTCAGAGATGGACCCACCTTTTTCAGGCACTTACCCACCGTTTTCAGGGACAGACCCACCTTATCCAGGCACGAACCCACCTTATTTTTAGACGGACCCACCGTTTTCAGGGACAGACTCACCTTTTCCAGGCACTGACCCACCTTTTCAGGGAAACACCCACCTTTTTCAGAGATGGACCCACCATTTTTCAGGCATGGACCCACCTTTTTCGGGACAGACCCACCTTTTTCAGGCACGGACACACCTTTTTAAGGGACAGACCCACCTTTTTCAGGCACGAACCTACCTTTTTCAGAGACGGACCCACCGTTTTTCAGGCATGGACCCACCTTTTTCGGGGCAGACCCACCTTTTTCAGGCACGGACCCACCTTTTTCAGGCACGGACCCACCTTTTCCAGAGATGGACCCACCATTTTCAGGCACTTACCCACCGTTTTCAGGGACAGACCCACCTTATTCAGGCACGAGACCCACCTTTTTCAGAGACAGACCCACCATTTTCAGGGACAGACTCACCTTTTTCAGGCACTGACCCACCTTTTTCAGGGAAAGACCCACCTTTTTCAGAGACGGACCCACCGTTTTTCAGGCATGGACCCACCTTTTTCAGGGACAGACCCACCTTTTTCAGGCACGAACCCACCTTTTTCAGGCATTTACCCACCGTTTTCAGGAACAGACCCACCTTATTCAGGCACGAACCCACCTTTTTCAGAGACGGACCCACCGTTTTCAGGCACGGACCCACCTTTTTCAGGCACGGACCCACCTTTTCCAGGCAAGGACCCACCTTTTTCAGGGACAGACCCACCTTTTTCAGGGAACCTTCTTTCTTCTGGGACTGACCCACTGATTAAGCTGAACGACCCTTTTTTAAGGGACGGACCCACCCTTTTCAGGCACGGACACACCCTTTTCAGGCATGGACCCACCCTTTTCAGGCATGGACCCACCTTTTCAGGGACAGACCCACCTTTTCAGGCACGGACCCACCTTTTTCAGAAATGGACCCACCTTTTTCAGGCACTGATCCACCTTTTTCAGGGACAACCCACCTTTTTCAGGGACAGACCCTCTTGTTTCTGGGACTGACCCACTGATTAAGCTGAACGACCCTTTTTTTCAGGGACGGACCCACCCTTTTCAGGCACGGACCCACCCTTTTCAGGCACGGACCCACCCTTTTCAGGCACGGACCCACCCTTTTCAGGCATGGACCCACCCTTTTCAGGGACAGACCCACCTTTTTCAGGCACAAACCCACCTTTTCCAGGAACAGACCCGCCTTTTTCAGCCACAGACGCACCTTTTTCTGGAGCTTAATAGTTAGAGAAGTATATGTGTCAGTTAAACTCACCCATGCAACCCTTTTGTACAAGTTTGTGTTGGATGTGTATGGAAGTAAGTAATGAAAACATAAATTCTATAGAGATTCACTTTATTAAGATAACAATAATAGCAACACAGAAATTTTATCTGACGCGAAGCGCCAAAACTTCCTTTTCAATTTTTTGTTTCACCTTACTTTTACTTATTTTTAATGGTAAGCAATGCGCGAATTATAAGCAGCGCACATAGTTGAATATTTTTGACATTTGTCTTCTTTTCAACTCATTTTGCTACTTTCTCAAGATAAGCAGTAGCTAAAGAAATTCTCGGAAGTTATTGAAATCAGAATTAAAAATAAGATTCAATCAACATCATTTTGCTAACCTAAGGATTCCATGAAATTTACATTAACCCATGAACTATGCGTTATCTTCAAAATACGGAAATGGCTTTGCATTTGCATGTGCGTATGCTATAACTTACGCATCGATATATTGACAGGGTGGCACTCACCCGGGAATTTGGGAAACCCGGGAAAAGCCCGAGGATTTTTTTGGCACCCGGGACAAAGCCTGGGATTTTCGTCAAGAATTTGAATTCAGTTTTCGGAGGACAAAAATATTGAAATAATAGTACAATGTTATATTTTTTATTGCTTTTAGTATCATGCTAGTTTATGTGTTTTTATATTTTATCATGTAGCATTTATTTCCGTTTTTCATCTCGCCCATTGTCACATCGTTGATCGCTATTTGTGTATTCTCTTTGTTTGATATACTAGTAGCTATTAGTACCAATGTTTTTTTGTACGAAAACTTGGCGATTTTTTCGTACAATGAAAAGTCGGCCAAAAACAGCCTATACTTTGTGTACAAAGTTGTACAAAGATCGCTCCAAAACTCTTTGCACGAGCCTCAAAATCTTTGTCACGTACAAAAAAACGGTGATTTGTACTATTGTACGTTAAGACGTTTGTGCAACAGTGTTTTTTGTACTTGGCAAAGATTTTTCCCGATGTACAAAGACTTTCCGGCATACATTCCCATAGGGGGTCAGGGGGTATTACCCCCACCTCAGGGTCCGAGACTTGAATCACTGTCGGACGATTATGAGCTTTCAAACATTTTCTGCATGATTTTTGGGTACAAAAGCAGCGAAGGTATTAAAATTTTTTCGGCGCTTCGTGCCGACTAGTACATTTCTGCTTTGTTTACCCATAAAATACCTAGAATGAACTAGAAATGATCTCAAAAGTCAAAATTTCCGATGAATTCTTACATTTTTTACTTACAAGAGTGACGAAACTAGTCAGAATGGGACAAAAGTAGTTAAAAATGCAGTTTTTCACATTAAAACATGCTATATGGGATGTTTTAGCCATTTTTCATATTTGGCCTGCAAAAAAAGGCTAGATTCTAAATTTAGTGGTCCTAAATTTTGGGATTTCACCCCCCCTGAACTTTCGACCTTGGGAAACTATGCTTTCCGGGACCGTCTTTGTACATGTACAAAGATTTTTGGGAAGACTAAAATTGAAAAAAGGTCTGAAATTCGCGAAAATTTTCGGCGCTTAGCGCCGAAATAAGTAATTGGGTGTTCAACGTATCTTTATAATGGCAGAGATTGCATTTTAAGAGGAAAAATTTCAAATTCTATGGCGCTTCGCACCCTTTTAAGACGATTCTTAGTGATTTCTGTCCTTACAGACCCAGAAATTAGGTAATCAAAAGTCGAAAAACTCTCTTTTTACCACACTAAAGTCGCTACTCTACCATATTATAGTACCCAAAAATTTCTGTGTACAAAATGTTCAAAGATTTTTGGGAAGACAAAACCTGTAAAAGGTGTAAAATTCCCAAAAATTTTCGGCGCTTTGCGCCGAAATGAGTAATTGTTCGTTTTATACAGGGGCGGATTTAAGGGGGGGCATGGGGGGGCGACGGCCCCTCATTGGTTTAAAATATTTGGCGAGATGAAGAATGGATAAGCAATTTGCAATGATTTTTGGCCGTCAGTAACCACAACTTCTCCAATTCTTTCGGCGCTGTGCGCGGATGATACCTATTAATGACATTTATTCACTTTCTTGGCGACATGGAAGCACCTTTTTGTATTCGGCAAAGATTTTACCCGATCTACAAAGATTTTCAGGAAGACAAAAACTGCAGAAAAGCTCTGAAATTCGCGGAAGTTTTTGACGCTTCGCGCCGAAATGAGTAATTGTGTCTACTATATATCTTTATTATAGCAGAAATCGCATTTCGAAAGGAAAAATGTCAAATTTTTCGGCGCTTCGCGCCGTTTTAAGTCGATTAATGATTTTTGCTTTCATAAAACCAGGGATTAGCCAAAATATACAACCAAAGGTCGAACAACTCTGTTTTTACCACATTAAAGTCGCTACCGTACTATATCATAGTACCCGAAAACTTGTGTGTACAAAATGTACAAAGACTTTTAGGGACCATCTTTGTATATGTACAAAAGGACCTTGTACAAAAAACCACTGCCTGGAAGCCATTCTCTGTTTATGTAGGTTTCAAAACAATTTTAACAGCTATTTTTTGCATACTTTTCTTCTATTTTCAATTAAAAATTTCGATGTTTCGCTCAAATGCTATAAATACAGGAAATTAAGCAGTAAATCATGCTTCTAGACGTCTATCCGCCTTAATTTCACAAATTTTTCGGCGCCTCACGCCAGATTTTTGTTAAAGTCAAAGAATTTTAATGATTTTTTCGCACAAAATTGTCTAAGATTTTAAAATTTTCAGGAAAATATTGCGTCAAGAAGTGATTTTATGTAAAGTTATACAATGTAAAACACCGAAAAAAACGCTATTTTGCGCGTTAAGGGCAAATTTTTGGACCTATTTCTGACAGTTTTTGGAAAAGTTTGGTTACCGCCCTCTTTAGAAAACTCCTAGATCCGCCACTGGTCCTATATATCTTTAAAATGGCAGACTTTGCATTTAGAATGGAAAAATGTCAAATTTTTAGGCGCTTCGCGCCGTTTTGAGACAATTTTTAGTAATTTTTGGCGTGAGAAACACATAAATTAGCTGAAATACACTAACAAATATCGAAAAGCCCTGTTTTACCCCACCAAAATCGCTACTGTACTATATTATAGGCTGCGAGAACTGCTATCGACAACTCGTTAGCATCATTGAAAAAGAAATTATGATTGTTCCAAAACGTTTCGTGTAGTGTTTGCATTTGTTTGATTATAAGTTGCTTGTGCCTTATCCTTTTTCATGTTCTTATCATGACACTTCTGCGTATATAGTGTGCGTTTAAAGCAATGATTTGAAACGGGGAAGTGTTAATGAATCTACTGGGAAACCCGGGAAAAAACCTGATTTTGGGAAGTCAGTGGCCACCCTGTATTGACCTAGTTATTGTCCATTTTATTTGCATAAAATAATTGTCACCTTTAAACAGTAGGTCCGAACGACAATACACCAGCTACGAAAAGCAGTTGCATGGAAAACTTTAACATTAACAAATTTGCTGATGCTCCCCATCAAATCGTGAAGTGATTATTTAAGAGTTTCAGCCACCTCGCCTTTTCATATTCTAAATTTACAAAATTTTCACATTCATAATTTTAAATATATTATTGTTTATTTTTTTATTTTATTAATTCTTTATATATTTATCATTTTTGATATGCTAATATTTTAATAAATTAAGGAGATGGCAGGCAGCGAGCAGACTTTTACAAAAATTAACTGGTTAGGTACGTATTTTAGTGAAATTTTGCACCGTAAAAAGGCATAATGGGTCTAGGGACCCACCCACTCTTTTGGCTGGAAGTTGGACGGGGCGACCCATCAGCCATTCCCCAGGTATGCAATGCAGTATGAGAAAACATGACAAATAATGTAATACATTATATTTATAATCTCCAAGCTCGCTAAACGACGCCACTGACGATGCAACGAAATCTTCGTAATGTATCGGCTTGCTTGTATTTATGTACCTCAATACATTGTACTAGGTACGTATATGTACATGCCTACTTACCTAATTGTACAGCGAGTGATATGCGTGGGCGTATATGCGTACGTATACTCAGCTTAACCTGGACACTTTAAGGTACCTCAAAGTGTCCGGCCGGACACTTTAAGGGACACTTTAAGGTACCTTAGAGTGTCCGGCCTGACACTTTAAGGTGCGACACCGGCAACGATTGTGTGCACTAATCTATTGACGCCAGGTTCGCTTGCTACAATCCTCATGATAACAAAATTAAACACCTTTTCATACAATCGCAGTTAGTTTTCTATCAATCACAATACGAAGCAAGTCAGCGTTGCAACTTGCAAGCAATAATCAAAAAGTAAACATTTTCGTTTATGCACTGTCAAGTGAAGCATTAAAAATTAATTAAAGAAGGTTACACTATTTCAGAGGCCGCAGAATATACTTCGATTTTTTGCATTGCTTAGTGAAAGTCTGATTTTAAACAGATTTTGCGACTTTTGGCATATATATACATACACAGCTTTTTTCTAGTCCCTTCCTTTTACTTGCTTAATAATCCACAATGCCAAGTATATTAGTCTTTTTTGTTCCATCGGAGCATTTTTCTTTGTTAGTATCCTGTTTTTAATTGGAACGAGTTGAATAAATTGCTCAGTAAACACATACGGTAACATGATACAATAATGACGAGTCCAAGAACGCGGAAAACAATGTTGTTTTGAACATAAGCATTATCTTTTATAAACAAGACAACCTTACCTTATTTGAAGAGATCAAAGGTTTTCAGTATGAACTTTACGCCAAATATTGGATGCAAAGAACACTTGCGCTTCCGTAATCATCGTGACGTTACATGGAAATTTTGAACAAGAAAAAATGTAGCTTCCGCAAACGATCTCAAAATAAATTTTATTTTTCAGTGTACACTTTACATAAGTACCGGATGTAAAGAAAACATGCAGTCAGATTCGTAATCCTGTCCTTACGGACAGTGTTTATTTTATTTTCACAGTGCAAACTTTTTTGGGCCCGCACAAAGAAAAAATTTGGTGATCTTTGCACGGTGCAAAGAAAAATTTGGGCAAAAATTATGTAAAATATGTCGATTTTTGAACGCCCAGGTCACTTTAAAATCAAATTTTCAAAAAAAAATTTCGGCGCTTCGCGCCAGATAACACCAAAAATCTTATTGTCTTTCTAGCACGCCCACTGAGTTCAATTTTTCATCCTATTTTCATTTTTGATGCAGACAAGCTTGTTCTACTTTGCAAGAAGAAGTGGATCTTGTTTTAGCTTTTTTTACTTTTTTTCAAAGGTCACCCAATTTTAAAAGTGCAAAGTTTCAAATGAGCATTTTTTGGAAAAAATTCAAAGATTTTCGGTACTAGTGCTTGATGTCCCATGCCTTTTTTCGACACTTTTCCCTAAATGTAGTAAATTTCTAGACCAGGTTAAACGAATCATTAGGTTTTTGTTTTACTTTACAGTGCCTACAAATTGTTAATTAAGTTTTCTGCGCCATGTTAATAAGTAATTACGCTATTTTTTTCATTTTTTACTCATGCCATTTTCAGAGCTTTCATATGTTTTTAAACAGTTTAGCATTACAGTGTTGTTTTTTACACATTTTTCAGTGCTAGAAAGTGAAAAATCTGAAGTGCTTTTTTTTGAAAATCCCAATAAAGTTTCGCGCTTCGTGCAATTTCTTCACTTCTATAGATATTTTCAGCATTAACATTTCGAATAAAATTTTACATTTGATCATTTTAAAGATTTTCTGGCTCGAAAATGAGAAAAATTTTCAGCGCTTTGTGCGACTTCCACTTATAACATGAATCGCTAGAAAAATATGTCATTTTATTTTTGAGCATTAAATTCCTGCAGAAACCATTAAATGTGCTGAAAATTCGTTACAGAAATCGCAAATCTGTCGTTTTTCTCAGGGTAAACATAGTGTGAAAGATAAACGGCTAAACCTACAGTATCCTACTGCGCGAAGCGCGGAAAATTTTTGTATATAAAATACACTGTACAAAAAAATTTTCGGTCGTGCAAAAGGATTTTAAGAGGTTTTTGCACGGTGCAAAGAGGCCCTGCAAAAAAAACACTGCTTACGGAACATGCTTTGAAAAATTCTCGGTTCGCAACGCTCTAGAAGTAAATTAAATTTGTAGTGTAAACTACAGATTAAGAATGAATGAATAATGCAAACTTCAAACAAGTACTGGGTATAGAGAAAACTGACAGTGAGATTCGTAATTCTGACGTTACGACAAATAGTTTTAAAAAAATTAAATTTCAGCAAGGCTCTAGAACTAAAGTTAATTTGCAGTGTAAACTTTATTAAATTACTTGAGGCTTTGGGTGAGGGATCATCCCCTAACACTCTGTTTCATATATATGTTTGCCAGCAGAGAAACTTCTGATGATATAATACTGCCAATATACTGCCAAGAAAGTAAATAAATTTCACTAGTTGTTTGTACCTCCGAACAAAATATAAGAATTCACGACGAAAAAATTGTATCCATCCTCTAGATTGTCATCTAGGTTGGACTGCCGGTGGGGTCATCTTTCGTATTCGCCTAAATTCCAACTTGCTCAAAATTTACCACTCAATCTTTACCCACACTAACTTACGTACAATTCTCTCAATAATTCAACAGATGTGTTATTTCCTAGATAAAGCACAAGCATATTTAAGCAAATACAGACCTAAACTGCGAGAAACAGTCTATAGTCAAACACTGAATGATGCCTAAGCCTAACAGAAATGAAACATTTTACATATATAAATAATAATAACCCAATCAGTTGCTTATTTTAAGATTCTCAGAATTTATAAAACTTTTAGAGAACTGCTATTGTGAAACTTTCCGAGATCTTGATTAAAGCTTCTTAATGAAGCTTACCTTAGTCCATTTATAACGAAAACGCTATAAGTGCCAGTTTTTAGCTTGTAATTTAAGTTATGAAATCTAATTAGAGATTAGAAAATATTACTCCAGGAAGGGACCTTATAATCTATGGATTAGTTACCAACAAAAGTTTTTCCTAACGATTTTGTGCACAATGTGAATGATGACCTAAATTTGTTCAACTTTTAAGATTTTAATTCGTATTTTTGTAGTCTAGAAACATTCAAAAATGGATCGCTAGTGTTAAATAACCAGCATATATTTTTTGTGGAAGTTCTCATGCAAATACAAAAACTGTACCTATACAAAGACTTTTAACACTTTGTAAACAAAACTTTAGTGTACTTCGAACAATAGAACGATCAGTAATAAGTAATCTGGGTCTGGTGCACCTAAGTGAATTTGTGAAGTTTAATTTAATAATAAAAATGCTGTAGTCTATCACCAGGGGCGGATTCAAGGGGAGTGGGGGCAACCGCCCCCCACCCCCTTTGGATAAAAAATGTAGCTGCACGCTCAAAGAAACAGCGCGCTTTATTCATCCTATGTCGTGTTCATATTGAGTCTCATTGCATTGCTACATATTCTTATTTCCGACTGCGTTTTCACTATTCACTTCATATTCCCTTTGGATAAGGTATGCTTATAGCCTTCATTAATTTGAGTCTATTATTGTTATTTATATTAATGGCTCTTACTGAAGTTGGAAGTAAAAGCGCTACCTATCAACTTTCTTACATTGCCTAAAGTCATCATAGTTTTTGGAATGGAATTCAAATATTTCATACTTAGTTTTATAGTTTGATTACCACAGATTTTGTATTCAAAAATTGCATTTGCGTCGCGTATTTTGACACTTTAAGTAGGTAGGTTGTAGATGGGTAAATACTTGGAGTTTGGCAGGCTACAGAAAAATTTTTTAAATTTTTTCGAGATTTGATATATATGGTCAATTTTTATTTTATGATCATGAATATCGGCATACGCTTCCATTACACTTAAGTGGATTTTAAGTTATTTCAGCTTTTGTAGTTTTTACGAATGAAATCGCTTTTTAAAAATGTTTAAAGAATTGTTTGGTAAAAAGCTTTGAAAGCCTTGCTTCTAAATTCCTTAAATTAATTGAGTTATATCCATAAACAACTACTGCATACATACATAGGTACCTATTTTTTGTATGAGCGCCGCGTTCTTAGTATTATAATCTAACTACCTAACCAAACATAAGTGCGGATTTAAATCTCCTCTAATTCGATATACCCTTGTATTCGAAAAAAATTTTTTCAGAAAAATTTTTGATCACCGATTCTCCTAAACATAATTTTTTCTGATAGATTCGAGGACGCTGAGTGCAGAAAAAAAGGCGTTTAGGCGGCTGACGAATATTTGTGGAGATAGAGCCCTAAGAACGATTGAAATAATCACGTTTTTTGCAAGTTTGAAGGGCTCTATCTCCACAAATATTCGTCAGCCCCCTAAACGCTTTTTTTCTGGGCTCAGCGTCCTTGAGTCTATTAGAAAAAATTATTATTAGGAGAATCGGAGACAAAACCATATTAGAAACTTTAGCCGACAAAAATTGCAAAAAAGGTCTGAAATTCGCGAAAATTCCTAGCGCTTCACGCCGAAATGAGTAATTGTGTGTTCTGTATATCTTCATAATGGCAGAAATTGCATTTCAAAAGGAAAAATATCAAGTTTTTCTGCGCTTAGCGCCGTTTTAAGACAATTCTTACGGATTTTTACCCTTAGAGACCCAGAAATAAGCTAAAATACACTACCAAAAGTCGAACAACTCTGTTTTTACCACACTAAAGTCGCTACTGTACCATACTATGGTACTATATTAAACAAAAATTTGTGTGTAAAAAATGTACGAAGACTTTTGGGAACTATCTTTGTACATGTACAAACAGGCCTTGTACAGAAAAGTGCTGCTTCCAAAGCATAATAAACATTTTTGTCGTTAGGAACGTAGGCTAAACTGAAGAATATGGTACTTTTAGAAAAGGAGCAAAACGAACATGGCAAGCCAAAATTCTTTTTGCCAAACTGGTGAAACATGATAAATTGATGCGCGGGAAAAAATTTGGTGAAAATCTGAGCCATACTTGCAAAGTTGCATGCAACTCTCGATTTGAGTGTTGGGTGGGACGATTAAACGGCTTGATCCAAGGACTTACCTATTTGTCAGAAATAGATAATATGAGCTGAAATTACGGAAGAAAGCGTAGAAATGAAGGAGAAAAAAGGCGCGGAAACCTGTTCGAAATTTTGAAAACTTAAAAAATTTTCATATTTTTTGCATGTTTTTTTCGGTTTTACTTGATAAGACATACGAAAATCTAAGTTTTTGCTTCTATAATACTTAGGCTTAGGCTTATGATATCTGAAAAGGTGTTTTAAGCTGCTTGAGGTCGAGGTCGCTCCCGCTCAGGTCGATGTATAGATGCGTCGACGTAAATTGGGTATCTACATGTGATTCTGCATTCAACTGTCTGAATCTTTAGATACTTAGGTCGAGAAGATGCTTGCTTAGGTCGAGAAGAGGCAGTGTTGGCAAGGCTGGGTTTTTTGAACTTGGGTTTTTTGGGTTTTTTGTGGGTTTTTTAGGTGCAAGAAAGCGTTGGGTTTTGGGTTTTTTGGGTTTTTTATCTACAGGATAAGAATTATTTGAAATGGAATTAAATACTGTGTATTGTCAATGTTTTTTGTATCATGGTTGTTCCTTTCACAATTGCTTGCAATGCACAAGGTTGAGTGTCCATCCTTTCATCCTCTCCTCCTTCCTGTTGCTGTTTTTCTCCTATAGTATATACTTTTCAAATGAGAAAAGCCGCCCAATAAAGGCTATGTGGCAATGTGGCATGGATTTTTCTACTAATATAGCAAATTTTTTGTTTTCTTTCTTGAAGCAGAGCAGAATTTATGAAGAAATTTCAATATTATGCATTTAAAAATTGCTCTGCCCAATTTTTCATTCTGTTCACACAGCATGGATTGTGCTTGTGAATGACCAATTTTGTTGTTGAATTTTGTGTATTAGCTGAATAAAGTTGTTGTTTACTTGTTTTGTTTTGTGTCTTGAAGCTGTTGAAGTATTCTCAGCTACTATCTATAGCTCGAGCTAGAATTTTTATAAAAAAACCCATAAAAATCCCTTAAAAAACCCCAAAAGACCCACAAAAAAACCCAAAAAAACCCAAAACCCAAAATTCGAAATTTTCAAATCTGGGTTTTTTCCATCCTTGAGAAGAGGCTACTTAACGAAACCCATAGCTTTTGTAATATTGATCATAGACGGATGAAATTTTTCTTCCGCGTTTTCTTTCAAGATGTTCTAAGTACTGAGCGAAAAAATCCGCTCATCTGAAGTTTATTTTTTAGTATTTTGAAAATACGGCATTCGTGTAGCTGGTTCACATACGTATTAACATAGTAATATTATAAGGGCGTATGTGTGCGGTCGATAGCATCAGAGGAAACGAGAGAAAGTTGCTGGCAGTCGGATTCGGAACGTGGACCCCTTGCTCTAAAGTCCAGAACCATAACCAATCGACTAACGCTGGTTAATTTCGATAAAGATTGCAAGCTATTCGTGATGTTTTGCTGGTTTACCAGCTGATTAGGCTTAGGCTTAGTATCATGGACTGACCTAAATGTTGGTGCCAGCGTTAAAAATAAGCCTGAGTAATGGGATGCGACGAGCGGAGCGAGCGAAGCGAGCGACGCGAGTTGCATCCCATTGCTTAGGCTTATTTTAAACGCTGGCACCAACATTTTGGTCAGTCACATGAATCTACTGAAAAATCTGATGACTGCCTTATTTGTTTTTGACTTGACTCAAATCAAACCAGTTAGGTGGCAGCTTTCACCGGATAATACTTGCTGTATACTTACTTATAACGTGGCTGTCTTAATACATATGTGAACCAGCTACACCAATGCCGAAAATACCATATTCTTATGTAACCCCAAGAATGTAAAAAATTTCAATGAAAAAATAAATTTTTCCATTGCCTTAATAGTGCAGGACGATGTGAAAAGCCCGAAAACCACGTTACTTAAAGGCCCAGTCCGTTTTTATGAGTTTTTGGACAAAAGAATAATTTTTGATTTCCGGCAAAAATCCTGGCTACGCCTACGATCAGGTCAGCTTGTCGGGTGCCGAACTTGCATCTCTAACAGTACCAACCGGCATTCGGCAACCAAAGCTTAAGGTGCACACCACAGTCAATCGTAACCATTGTTTATTTGTACAAAATATGAAACCTTCATCTAAACATTCTTTAGCTACGATACACACATACAATGCATGTAGCTAAATTCAGTCAGAGACACAATTGACGTACCTAAACCCAACCAGTAGATTTTTGGATGGCTAAGATTAGAGCATGTTGGCCACAGTAAAATACGAGTAGAAAATGATCAGTCGACCGACAGCATCTGTTCGATGCAGGGCTGTAATGTACATACATTGTATTAGGGCGAAGAGCTTTAATTTTAGCCACGGGAAAATCAACTGGTGGAAGAATAAACCGGTTTAGGGACGTTAATTGTGTCTCGGACTAAGTATGTATGATCCTTTTTTCAATTTACAAAGGACATAAATTTACTCGGCAAACCAATTTCTTTATTTGTGTAACACCTGATTTTTTATCGCTTGACTGGCCAACTAAGATGAAATTTGCTCCTTCTTCGTCGAACATGGGAAAAATTAAATGCTACAGTAATAAGAAAATCGTTTTTCTGCGCGAATTCATGTGCTCATGATTAATTTTTACAAGTACATACCTAGGCTTATGTATCTGAGCGCTGGTCAGGTTGCTAGAGATATTAAATGCCACGAACCAACCTGTTTGACCCTGGGTCTCTCCTACGGCTTCAATCTCCTCGGCCCTAAATTGCTGGCTGCTTAGATCTTGGCGCCTGTTGAATCGTTTTCAATTTATTATTAATCCCCGCAAATCATGTGCGACCACACCTGGGCGTGGGGGTGGTTGTAAGGTGTACCCCCCCCAGAAACCAAAATACCCCCCAGATATCAAAATACCCCCCGGAATTCAATTTTTAAAAATTTTTTCTTTTTTCAATTTTTTGATGTAAATGGATAGTGCTTGATGAGAAACGTCGAAAAATGGTGTTTCTATCGCCATACCACCATTTTTAAGGCCATTTTTCGACCTTCAAAAAATCTTACACCCCCCCCAGAAATTTCTTGCTGCCGACGTGATGTGCGGCTCCAGATTTGAATTCATCGACTTTCATTACTCTTTTTGCACCAAAACTGGTTTCAACCGAATTTTGCAGAGCCGATCATTTATTTCTTTATTTCGCTTCTCATAGTACGTTATTTACACCATATGCAGCAGTATTCGTCGTCAACGTCTTGTTTTAAAATATGCATACAGTCTGACATACATATACATATACACAACATTTTTTCGGAAATAAAGGTGTTTTCGATGCATACTCAACTCATGTGTACGTGTAGCAGGAGTGCTAC
>JAVLUZ010000366.1:577613-630369 GCA_036768485.1 Mermis nigrescens | reverse complement strand
AAACGGTGGACACCACTGCCAACAGGCATGAAGTCAGAAAAAACTCCGTTAATACAAACACGCTGAAATCGACTATGTAAAAAGGATTTGAGCCAATTAAAAAGTATACCTTTTATTCCATATTTAGAGAGCTTATATAAAAGCTTAGCAAAATTTTATCAAAAGCTTTAAGAAAAGTCGATGTAAGCAACATCGACTTTTCTGATAATCTTCCGATAAATCCCCATTAATTTGAATTCTATTACTTCTATCTATTCTAGAATTAAGCCAGCTGCAAACTTTCTAAATCGTGCATCGCTGCCCAGGTACACACAGGCACATATGGTTAGAATACAATGGCTGCCACTCTTTTTCAGGGGCACTGATTATTGGCCAATGTTGGCCCCGAATTTTTGTTGAATGAGGCCAATATTGGCCAATAACGCGATTATCGTTAGGGACCGATTTTTGCGAGATTTAGAATGCTTAAATAGCTACACATCCGTGGGTTTTCTGAACCCCATACTTTCGTGTTGGTAAAACTTCAGGCGCGCACATTGCGCCATAAGCGAAGTGTTGTGAGTCAATGTATTCATGAAGAATGATACTAATGCTATCATGTATATACAGATACCTATGTATACGCAGTTGTCTATTTTTGTTTGAAGCTAGATTGCTTGCCTGCTATCTTTTATCTCTACCCTCAGTCGTTTGAATTCTATGGTAGGTATTTCTAATTGTCGAACGGTTGCCTCGTGCATATTGCATAAATCCTACATATGTACCTACATAAATACATGCGTGCGTACATGTGTGCTTAAATATTATAATGCCATGTCAGCATACGTGGGCAACATAGAAAAATTCCGAGGAGGAGTGCAAGATTTTTGAAAGGTCAAAAAATGGCCTTAAAAATGGTGGTATGGTGATAAAACACCATTTTTCGACGTTTCTCATCAAGCACTATCCATTGGCATCAAAAATTTCGAAAAAAACGAAAAAAAATTTCAAAAAATTGAATTCTGGGGGGATATATTTTGATTTCTGGGGAGTATTTTGGTTTTCTGGGGGGTGCATACCCCAAACCACCTCACGCCCAGGTGTGCATGTCAGTAAGCGATTTCAAATAGCTAGATAGTGGTTACCTACCTATGTAGCAGGACAATAGGTATCGTCTGTTTCATTTATTCGAAGGCTTTTTAGTCAATTTTTTCAAGGGCTACAGTAAGCAAAACAAGACGATTTACTGTAATTGGGCAAATCAGCTCAGTGAGGGCGAGTGGCTGGAATTCTTACATTTTAAATGCACTAATCCGTCCATATAAATTTAATTTAGGCATTTGATCAGCGCTTGGACATGGACAGTAAGTGCGCTGAATAAAAAGCTGTCTGCTGGAATCGAACCCGGGATGCTTCGACGACAAGCGGACGTTCTACCACTGAGCCATGCGGAAGTTCGCGGCGTTTCTTAGCATCTTAGTCTATTGTGTTTAAAATGTCAACTTAGGATTAGCTGAATACGTGATTTTATCTGTAGTTGATTGATCTGCTGGAAGACGAGAATTAATTATGCCGCTAAAAATGTAATTGAAAAACCCTTCTTTGCTACGTAGCTACAGTGAGATCTAGCGACCTACAGTAAATAAGAAAAAAGGATTACTGTAGCCGTCAAATAATTCACTGAAAAAGCTCTCGGATAAATGAAACAGACTATACATATAAAGGTACCTACGCAACTTTAGAGCGTTTCATTTGATCGAGGGTTTTCTTGAAACAGTTTAAAAGTGGCTACAAAAGTGTTCTATACTAATGCGACATCAAATAGGTATATTCTATAGAATATCGAGTTGCATTATGATCTTTGATACTGCTAAGAGGCAAGACTGCATCATATAGGTATGTACTTATAGGTCACTTTAGTGGCCTGGTTTATCTGGACTAAATTCAGCGGAAAAGCTTTCCAATAAACAGAAACAGACGCTAGCAATTCTGGTCATACAGATTCGGCGTGTGATATCTTACGCTTTGCAGTAGGTTGAAACTCTCTTAAACATTTACTTGAATGTAAATGATAGTTTTCAACGAGGTTCTAATTTTTCCACATAATATGTTTATCATTATATACTGTATTTTCATAATATTGGCCCCTAATGCACGCGTTATTGGCCAATATTGGCCTTTAACGAAAGAATTTTGGGCCAACATTGGCCAATAATCAATGCCTTTTCAGGGCTGAGGGAGTCTTCTGGGGTTGCGTTCTCAAGCGCCCCCAGGGCAAAAGCCCCTAAAAATTTTGTAAAAAAAAAGCATCTTTACGTCAGCATATTCTAGAAACCGTCAATCTGTCGGGAAAAACGTCACATTTGAAAATCCCGTTGCTGAGCTGAGGAGAAACGCTAAACCGCGCGCGGCGCAGAAAAAATAACTACAGTACTTGAAATCGTATTCTTACGTTTGCTACACGTATAACATGCTTTTCTCGAGCGAATTAGCTTTACGCGCACTAAAGTGTATTTTTTTAACCTAGGGCATGAATTCGCTACGCAACGCAATAGGTATTCCTCTTATTGTAATAGCCAGTTTCCTCGTCGCTCGACCAGCCATCTCTATCAAAAAAAATTGCTACTTATTCTCAAGCAAGGAAGAAATTGAGTAGATATTACAGTAATACGAAAAAATTTATTTTCTGAACAAAGTTATTCACTATTGCAAAAAACAGACTATATGTATCTCTCTACGTCCAAATACACTCATAAACTAGACTACGAAAGTGGCTGAAAAAAGAATCCTTTTTACAAAAGTTTTGCGATCTACTTTCAACGAATATGACTGTTAAGAACCGCTCTAACAAAGACTCTGGGCTGGATCCGACACTATGATGTACCTATAAGTGATGTGTATGTTTTTATAAGTATAAAATTCTTATAATCTTACGGTATTGTTTCAAAAATTTTCGCTGCTGCAAAATGACAGCTTTAGAAAATATTGATTATTTTAAAATATTTTCGGTTTACAACAGCTGTAAATCGCTAAGCTGGACCGCAAATTTACCTACGTGAATGACTAAAAATTGAAAGATGATAGCATTTCGTTGCTGCCTAAATATAGTACCTAATCTATTTCTCGTAGGTATTCATATTTATGTACATACATTAAAGAAAAATGCTCCCATGGAACAAAAAGCACGAATATACTTGGAATTGCAGATTATTAGACACAAAAGGACGGAACTAGGAAAAAGTCACTTATGGGCTCAAAAATCAAAAATATTTGCTAAAAATCAGATTTCTCTAAGCAACACAAAAATCGAAGTATGTATATTCTGCGGCCTACGGAAGGCTAATTAGTGGCCACAAGTTGACGTAAGGGGTTTCAGGGAGTTCAGCCATACGTGGGCAGCAAGAAAATTCTGAGGGTGGATGCAAGATTATTCAAAAGTCAAAAAATGGCCTTAAAAATGGTGGTAGGGCGAAAAAGCACCATTTTTCTACGTTTCTCATCGAACACTATCCATTGGCATTAAAAAAAACGAAAAAAATAACAAAAAATTTCAAAAATTGATTTCTGGCGGTGTTTTGGTTTCTGGGGAGGAGTATTTTGGTTTCTGGGGAGGTGCACATTCCCCACGCCCAGGTGTGGTTGTAACCATAGGTGGGCAGCACCGAAATTCTGGGGGGGGGGTTGAAAACATTTTCAAAGGTCAAAAATGGTCTTAAAAGTGGTCGTATGGCGAAAAAACACAATTTTTCGACATTTCCGCATCAAGCACTATCCAATGGCATCAAAAAATCGCTAAAAAAGCAAAAAAATTTAAAATTTGAATTCTGGGGGGTATTTTGATTTCTGGGGGGGTATTTCAACTTCTGGGGGTGCATACCCCCACGCCCATGTGTGGTTGTCCCCTAGAAGATGAAAAACTCCCACAGATTAATGTAGGACCCCAGAGTTATATTTTTAGTAACATTTTTTGGCGATTTCACTCAACGAGACTCCCAGAATTTTCTTGCTGCCCATGTACGGTTGTGACCTCAGCAGTTTAAGAAATAAATAACACAATGCTTTATTCCTTGAATATAAAACTAATCAATCTTATTAAAGAAAACGACAACTCATTGCTGTTCACTAAGCTTATCTGAATACAAGTCCGAACGACCGCTGTTGCAAATGTATTGAAGTGCTACAAGGGATTAAAAATATACGCAAACAGGTTAGCACCAAAGAATTTAGGACACACGGCGCACGAAAAATGAGCGAGATAACCGTGCAAATATATGCGATAGTGCAAGACGATTGAGCGGAAATTTTAAAAGCTCTATATATGTAAAATGCCAAGGCAGGTCTACCTACATCATCTCATCACGCCAGCATAATACATGTAACGGCAGACCTTTAATAAACAGCATGAATGTCAAAATTCACCTTATTGAGCCCTTCAACTAAATATTGATTAAATATTGTCATGAAAATGTGATACGGATACTCAAGCTAAATCGGCTTCTTTACCCAGGCCAAGGTTTCCTTCCAAGCTATTCACCAACCACCAGTAAAAGGCATTTAATAGGCCTTCTTTTTTCAGAGGTCATAGAATATATATAATTCGATTTTTGTGTTGATTAGAGAAATCTGATTTTTAGCAATTCTTTTGATTTTTTGAGCGAATCAGGTGTCTTTTCCTAGTCCCGTCCTTTTATGTCGTTAATAATCTGCAATTACAAGTACATTCATCCTTTATGTTCCATCTGAACATTTTTCTTTGCTAGTACCCTACTTTTAATTAGCATTATCTGAGTAAATCAGTCAATAAACACATACGGTAACATGCCCCAATAATGACAGCAGTCCATGGACGCGGAGAACAATATTGTTCTAAAGATCAGCATTATATTTTTAAATAGGATCACCTTTCATCTTGTTAAAACAGATCAAATATTACCAGCGTAAACTCAGCGCAATTACTCGGTTGTAAAGAACACACTCATATTCGTAACCCGTCGTTACATGGAACATTTTGGAAAAAATTCAGCTTTTGCAACGCTTTAGAACTAAAATTAATTTTTAGTGTAAACTCAGCCTAACTACAGGATGTAAAAAAAGCATCTAGATTCGAAGTACTGGCCTTATGGAACATATTTCGAAGAAAAATTTACATTTTGCGATGCTCTGCACGTAAAATAAATTCGTAGTGTAAACTTTCACATCAACGATAATTGAATAGTATAAACTTTCCATAACTACAGAGTGTAGAGAAAACTAGCAGTCAGATTCGTAATTCTGACGTTACATATAACATTTTAAAACAAATTTAGCTTTTGCAACGCTCTAGAACTTAAGCTAATTTTCAGTGTAAACTATACACAACCACTGAGTGTAAATAAAGTCGGATTCGCTATTCTGATATTACGATCAATATTTATGAGAAAATTAACTCTTCACAATGTCTGAAGACGAATAAATATGAGAAGTAAAGCACTTTACACCACTAGTGAGTGCAAATGAACGCGCCCAGCTGACGTATGACGTTTGAACTCAGGTGTATTTTTAGACTTGTCATCATGTCTAGACTCATAATCGGAGAACTTGGCAGAAAAAGAACAGGGCAAAAACACGTTTTAAACCCCGACTTTTCACTTTACACCTCCCGAAAAAACTCAAACACAATTTGCTGTGACGTATGCCCCTCAGAAAGTACTTTATATTCATTCTATTCGACTTATCCCGAATTCTAAAAGGGAAAAAGTGGCGAAAAGGGATAAAAACGGATTTTCCACCATCCACCACATTGTGAACTTAAAAATCTGAACCAAGTTCCCCATTGAGTGTGAAGAAAGTCGATTCGGGCCAGTTTGTAGCCTTCAAATTCTAGTACGTTTGTATATGAAAATCTTCTGTTCCGCAAAGTATTTGATGTTTACCAATCAAAGTAGAGAAAGAAACGAGTGTTTTCGCCCATTTTGCACCCGATCTTGAACTTTGCACCCCACAAATGATTCAATGTTACATCGGTTTGCTGCGACGAGTAGCCTCTAAGACGTACTTTATTTTAATTTTATTCAATTTGTTCCGACTCATAAGTGGAAAAGTTGACAGAGAAATCTTAGACAAAATGTTTTTCACTCCATCCACTAGAGTTAAGATTTAAACCCCCATATCTAACTCTGAATTGAGCGTATGTTTGCTGGTAAACAGGAAGTAGCCCATAACATGTAGTTCATTCTCTATCAGAAAAATTTCTGGACACTCATGACCGGAGTTGTTGGCAGACATAAACAATTTAAAAACTCGGCCAAAATCTGTTGTTTCACCCCCAGATTTTCACTCTTTACACTCCCATTCGAGAAGTAATGCATATTCAAAACATAAAAAAGTGGTATGTGGAACATTCCTTCCTGTACGATTCAAAGCCATTAAATTCTTTGTAGGTGTTAATACTGAGTTGTTCACAAGCCGCGTAAAAAACAAACAAAATTCGCTATGTTATCACGTTATGCCAAAACTTTACGCGCTCATTACAAACTCGGTAGATTGTAAACAAAAAAGAAAAAAGCACCAGAGTTTCCTTATTATCTCATCTTTTAATAAAACCGCACCTCCCAGATGTGCCCCGTTAAAGCTGTGAGGGGGCTCGTATGTTGGGGGTACCCAAGTATATTATAGGTACGCGTTAAGGCGCTACTCTGATATAAGTGCATACAGGCAGGCGCGTATCCAGGATTCGGCTAAGGAATGGGGGCGGATCTAGCATAAATTGGTCTACATCTCAGGAAATTCGTCGCGATAGCACGCAGAAACCGCATTTTTCGACATTTTTCAACATGCTCTATCCATTGATGATCATAAAATTTAAATTTTTCTGAATAAAATTTTTCTTACTCAAAATGCTACAAAACGTGTCGTTTTTCGGTCGCGCTTGAGCCAAAATTCTGAAAGATGCTTCATATCTGGCGCGATGCGCCGAAAATTTGAAGATTTTACGTCAAAGACAGACAATTTTTCAATCTGGCGCGCATTATCTTACCTTTCGAAATTATTTTTCCGGCCACCAAAAAGGAAAAGCCGCCCCCCCTAAATACGGTCTTGGGTGCATAGATTAGATAGTCCTACCTAAACGTTTATGATAGAAAGAGATAGGAGTAATTAAGTACCGAAAATCGGTCGATACTATGTACATCTCAATCAAGAGTTGATTTTCTGCAACCCTCTTCAATTTTTAGACGAGAGTCAATTTTTTCTGAGCCTTTTCAATATTTTTTATCATTTTTAACTAATAAAATAGGCCACTTGTCCGCGCTACCAAGAAACTGATAAGTCAGTATGGCCACAGAAAAGTGAAATTTCCAAAAGTAAAATAGAGACGATATGCTTGCATACTATCCTTCGTTCTGGTATATTTCAAACCGGCTTATTTCTACTAAAGTTGCTTATTAGGTTACTGCAGTCATCCACGAAACCTTAACGCAAGAATCAAAATTTCTGAGTCAATATAAATTGATTACAGAAGCGGTTTAAACTTAAGCAATAATCGCGAATTAAGTAGTACCCATATCGAGGTTTACTCCTGTAGACTGTCTAGGAAGCTAGTTTTATAGCTACTTACTTGAACGCCGAAAATTAATTTTCATGAACAAGGTTTAGCGAAATCGGCTTTAATACAAAGCTGCTTAGTCAAATTATTTATACTAATTCAAAATGCTCATTTTTTACCTTCCAAAGTTGCTTAAATCATTACTAAAAGTCACTTATCACTTTTTTGCGCTTTTCAGTTCGGGCATGATAAACTCATTCTATAAGTAGTATAGGCGCTTTAACCAGCCTTTGTAATTTTTCAAACTCTCTACTACTCAGTTACACGTGCTTTTAGTTAGTACCGCATTGGGATTTAGCGGTGACTCGATGAATAGATTTTCGACTATTTTAAATTCATATACCATGTATTATAAATATCAGGCAAAACATACACTTATAATCTACATGCAATCGTTACGTACACATAGACTATACCGCAGTCAACAAACAAAAGAACAATAAAATAAACAGGTAGAATAGATTATGACGCATATAAAATTATGCCGCTAATCCGAATCCAGCGCCGTTTCGTAAATGCCCGTGTCGTAATATTGGAGTAGACAAAGTAAAAAACATCAGCGAACGTAAAAAGAGAATCAGTCGCGGATCAAGGAGGTCCAATAATAATTTTATTCAGCAAAGAATCGCTCCGGCAACCGGATTTAGTCCGCCGAGAGTTCGCGCGCGAACCATTGCAAGCCAGGTCATTCGGGTCAAATGACCGATCTACGCCGAACTTCTGATCGCAGCCAGTGCTGTAACTTTTCATAAGCAGCCGGTGCTCCAAATGCACGTACTGATTGGCTCGCTTTTTACTCTTTTCGGCTGCAATCAAATCCGTTAAATCCGATTTTCGAGTGTTTACCGTCCGCGCAAGATTTAGACCGTCGTTTTATATCATCGAGGCAAGTGTTATTAGGGGTTGATAAATGCGTCAAAGCAGATAATCGCGTGTTGCTAGGCCCAGTTGAGGACTGTTTAGGTTGCTCGCCATTAGAGCATGGCCGACGCAAACACCTGCAACCGCGGTCGTGATACTTGGCGTAGCAGAATGAGCAAAGGTTGGCGCAACCTCTGAGCGGCAAATAGCACCAAAGGCAGGGCGAAAATAAGCAAGCGCCCAGCAAGCACAACGCTTTCCAAAAATTCATCCTGCCGAATAATGAGTAAGAAGATGGAGAAGAGGAGGAGGAGGCACCAACGTTAGCACCGTTTTTACCGCACGCGTCGTGGCGAAAATGAGGCGGCGCCGAATGGCGTCGACTGCGACGACGACGACGACGGTCGTAAGCCGCGGAATCGCCGTCGTGCGAATTTAGGTGATAAAGGCAACCTTTGAGGCAACAAGCGCAAGATAAACAATCGACTAATCCATCGACTGAACACAAACAAGTCCTGCCGCACAAATAGATCGACGGCAATTGGCGCGGTCGAGCGCAATCGGCGCAGCGGCATTTGCCGCAAACCGTGCAAATAATCGACGACTGCGCCGAAGAAACGTTGGCTGACGAAGTACAGGCAATATGCGGCGATAACGATGCAGTCAATTTGTCAATATCCTCGAAGTCCACGTCCCTGTTTCTTCGTCTGGCTGGAAAAAATTCGGCAGACTTGGGATAATGGAATTTGGGCGTTGTGGTTGCCTTGACGTCGTTAATGTCGATGACGGTTTCCAACGGCGACGCTAGCTTCGCCGGTAGATCGCCGGCTCGCCGTTTTGGCAGGTTCACTGATGGAGCGCTATTGCACTGAATAGACTGGGTTTTATCGGGTATCGAGCGGATTCGGCTGTCTCTACTAACCACAGACACGTTGCAACGATTAAAAATTGAAGCTGGATTCGTAGTTAGCACGTCGGTATATTCGTTGATATTTCGGGAACATTTCGGCCTCGGATTTTCTAATCCTATGACCTCGCTAGTTCGATTTTCGGTCGATAATTGCGCATTATATTCGCCGCGATTGCTATTATTTAGAAACGCTATCCTGCCGTCCATTACACGGAGTCTCTCATTGGATATAAGAATGAATACGTAGTACGAATGGCATCCGGTTCGACTGATGCACGCGAAAGTAGTGCAGCTCCAATTAATGTAAAAATAATTGCTATTATGCGCATCGAGGTCGAAAGTCGGATAATGCTAAAGTCAGTGTCTAGAATATTCGGCTAATCTTCATAATATAGGAACTACGCGTGGGTAAAATATAAGTCGGCTATCCCCATTAATGCATAAATAGACGTGTGACGCTACGCAGAGGCAAAAAGACGGCCAATAGCTAAAAGTATAAAAAGTTTTCAAACATATCGCACACAGAGAGAACAGGAAGCTGTTGCACACCACAAAGGAACAATGAAGTGAGAGAAAGCATACAATTGTGAATGGAGGCACAAATGTTGAATTAGCGTTGCTGACGTTTACGCTGTGCAATAAGCGGCGTGGTGGGCGGAAAGTTGAATTCAGGAAACGGCGAAACTATTCTGCTTCCAAGCATAAACCCGAAAACGAATAACCAAGCGAAACATATGTTGACAGATAGCAATCTTAAATAGCATATGTTATGTCGTATAGTCGCGGTGCTAAAAACGGTTACATAATGGCTCAAAGGGACAACACAGATACCAATGAACTGAGCAGACAGCGTTTTGGTTTCAATTTTTTAGCAGAGGAAATACGAGAAAACCATAAGATAAATATAAAATCGCTTGACAAAGTTATATTATAATTAAAAAGTCACCTTCTAAAAAATGTAGCCTAAAAATGCTTACGGATAAAGCAGGATAAGTCAAATCCAATTATATTTATCTGAATAAAGGATGAAGAATAAACACAGGTCGTATTTTGTTATAAGTTGAGCAGTCATAAGCGTGTTCTGGTGAAGAGGGTTTGGAGACTTCGGTATGCTGCTGCTTGCTGTCCCCCGCAACATGCTTCGAACCTCTCAGAATAATCATTTCTCAAAAAGTATAGAAAATGTGTTGTTCCAAACGTTTTTAACGATCCTTGTGCCTAAAACATTAATTTTTCGGCGCTTCGCTGCGCCGAATAGCTATTTTTGACCGAATTCTGTTCAATTTTAGTAAATTTTCAGATTGCTTCGTATTTTCATCTTCTAGAAAAGGAAAAAATCATCAAAAAAGTCAAAAATGTTTTTGACGCAACCCATCGTCACTGAGGAAAATTTTCTGATTTTGACCCCTTTCCGCTAGAACTCCCATGATATGCCATGTAGTCCTAAGGCGTTAAGAAACGTGCTTCTGAGAAAAATTAAATTTTCTTTGATAAAATGAGCTTCAAGATTGAATTTAATCGCCTTATTCTGTCGAAAATAGCTTTTTTAAATAATGAAGAAAGATCACAACTCGCAATAATTTAATCGCCTTATTCTGACAAAAATGGCTTTTTTAAATAATGAAGAAAGATCACAACTCGCAATGGCATTTTACTTGCGAAAAGAAACCACCGATTGCTATTTGGCCATTTCCACATTCATCCTCTCCCTTCAATAGAATAAAACTTAAAAAATTAAGAAGTATGAAATTTGCCCGAAAAAATTCAGAATGTGGATTCAATCCTCAATTAGCAGAACATGTTGGAAAACCTCGACAAAGCGCTTTTTAACTAATCCAATAGTTTTTTAGATATTTAGCAGAGTATCAAACTTCATTCCTTATGGATTCGGGTTTGGCTCAATGATATTGGTAATGACATACAAAATATTGACAAATTAATAATGTCATTATTATAATTCATTCGTTCAATAAATGTGAAAAAATAGCGCGTCACAAATGAAACCCATTCGGCCAAAAAGTGAAATTTTAAAGATTAGAGCGATTATGGCTAAGGGTTCTGGGATTTTAAGACACTCGTTAATCGCAACGTCATCCATTCATTAGATTTTCAACAAATATTGCGGCTATCTCTTTAGGGTCAAGAAAAGCCGAACGCCGAATGTGCATCATGCAAGGTATAGGTATCTGCAGATACAGACACGATTTAAAATAAGTTCTACGAAGACATTTTAAACGCTATTTGGAAGAATGAAAATTTTGACGATAAGAATAAAGCGATTCAGTACATCACTAGCAAGCACATAGCTTAGCATCGCAAATATCAAAGCTGGAAAATGGAAAACGCAGAAAAACAGCCTATCCAATTTATTTTAAAGAATACCTCATTCGGTTGCTTACCTTTGATAATCGGCATAGATGCACAACCATAACTAGTCGGTAGGTCAGTCAGATCATAGGTGGACAGCACCGAAATTTTGGGTGTGAGGGTGAAAAAATTTATGAGGGAGGAGGGCGAAAAAATTTTCAAAGGTCAAAAATGGTCTTAAAGGTGGATGTCGTATAGTGGAAAAACGCCATTTTTCGACGTTTCTCATTGACCACTATCCAATGGCATCAAAAAATCGCTGAAAAGTAACGAAATTTTCAAAAATTGAATTCTAGAGGGGGGATATTTTGATTTCTAGGGGAAGGGGTATTCCAACTTCTGGGGGTGCATACCCCCAAACCCCCCCCCCCCACGCCCACGTGTGGTCAGAGTGCTTCTTATATCCCAAATGCTAAAATTGCGTAAAAAACTATGTTAATCCACAATTCGTGATCAATTTTAAGCACTTTTGCTGAAAATTTTTGATTTTGTTCATTTGGTCTCCACTTTGCCATATTTTTCAAAGATTTTCAATTTTTTCCAACTCCCTCATTTGCATATCACATTACCGAGAATTTTCATCTGCAAGCAACGAAATAACCACTCTATCACTTTTAAATATCATACATGCACACTGGGAGGGGTATGGAGGGTACCTCCATACCAGAACTTTTGAAAAGCATGTACCCCGGGCCATTTTTGGACCTAAGCGCATTGCTCGAACTATTGAAAAGCGTAAAACGGCGGTTAATAGCATAATTTCAATTACGTAGTTATTTTTCTCGTATTAAACTTATAAATTTTGTTATTTAGGCACTTTTCTTCCATTATTTCACACATATTTCATGTTAAAGATTATTTTGTCGCTCTAATTGTTATTTGTTTAATTGAAATTCAACCACAAATATTCATGAAGAATGAAATACAGCAAATTAGCATCAACTTAGGTATCGAAACTTCGCATTAAATAACAAAAAATTATTCATTCATCCCCCTCAAGAAATCCCCAGAGCTTTTGACCGTGTGCATGTGTGTTAAATATTTTTCTACTTTCTGGTTAAATCTGATTAGCAGTTGTAGGATCCTAATCAAAAGAGCCTTCATAACTTTTTTCTAGATTCTAAATAAAAAATCATCAACAATTTTCAATTTAAGGTTTATACCACGTTTTAAGGCCAATTTTAGTTGACTCAAAAAGTTCTCTGCTAAACCTCCGGATCGGCCATCTGTGCATCTACGCTCGACGTTACTCTCAAAAATGACCGGCTCCCTAACCTCGCCTAAAGAAACATACATGTGCGATAAGTTAAGCAGATAAAAATAGAAATCGTAAGAATACGGTGTTGCAGAAACATCGGTATAGAGATGCACCTAAATCAAGAACGACAGCTTATAGGTGGCCATTCAATGCAATGCTGAATGAAAACATTACAAAACCTGGCAGCCTGGCACGAGCACGACCTGGTATCAGTAGCAAGGTTGCCAAGTTGGAGGGGTTCCCCCATTTTCGAGTTTTTTTCTTAGGCCGTTGGAGGCACTTTTTTAGCGATTGAGGTTTTTCTGCGCCTCAGCTTGACCATTGGTTGGGGTTTTTTAGGCAGATTGAGGTGAAAATATGGGGTTTTTTGACAAGAGCACTTGGCAACCCTGCAGTGGACAGAATCAAAAATGCAAAAAAAAACGCCTAAAAGCTTATTTTGCGATAAATCGCTTTCAGATTAAAATTTTGCGCGGACGCCTTACAATTAGTACCCACAACACTTTTTTTCTGACATATATCGAAGGCCCTAAATGAACAAAGACGCGTGTCGTTCGTATGCTTATGTACATGCACAGCATTTGGTGGGGAGAAAGCAACAAATTTCTCTCGCCTTTTTTGGACTCAAAATCGATATAAACGCATTAAAAGCATCATTTTTTAGCATTTCTGGCGATGCTAATAAAGAATTTCAAACAAATTCGATAAAATTTAACAAAGCATAGTCAAAAATGGAGTTTGGCGCAAAGCGTCGAAAATATTAACATTTTTTCCACCAACAAAAGCTAAAAACGCTTGAATCATATGCTCTCTATAATCTTTTCTGAAAATCGCAAATTTAGAGGTGGGGTAAAAATGTTTTTGCGGCATACGTGCACGGGGGTGAACGGGGTATTATCCCCGCTGAAGGGTCAGCCAGACAGGTATTGTCCGGCGATTTTGAGCTGACGGAACGTTGTTTGCATCATTCTTAAGGTCAAAAGCAGTACTTTTATGTACTTTTTTGCCCAAAAAGCGCCAGAAATTGATCAATTTCTCTATTCTTTTAGCGTTGAAAGTGATATAATGCAGTCAAAATGGACTAAAAATGCTTTTAGAATGCGAAATTACGACAAAAAGACGTTTTATAGGCTATTTTGACCATTTTGATCGTTTAATCAACAAAAAATTCGTAAACTTTAAATTTACTGTTTTGAATTTCTGCGGTTTTACCCCCTGCCGACCCTGACCTTTGTGCACCTATGGTTTGCGGGGTTTGAAAAAAATCGTGTGGGGAAGGAAGTGAGTTGTGAAGATTCTCTTCGCCCTATGTAACAAACATACCTATGTGTTCTGTGTTCTTTAAGGGTTTGGGGGGGGCGATTTAATTCCCCCAGAACAACCGGCTGACCCCCTCCGCTACAAATAGCTGCGATCTCAACCAGAATTTTCAGACTTTCCGAAAAAAATCGTAGAAGGTATACTGATTTAAGCTTTTAGCTATATTTCGGTTCAAAATTGTCAACTTTTCCCTCACATACTCATTTTTTGACTATATTTTGTTCAATTTACTCATTTTTTCAAAAATTTCTCCGAATTTCTACGTTCGTGTTCTAGAAACAACCAGCACCGTCTGAAAACGCCAAAAAACCGTGTTTTCGACTGTACCAATCATGCATGGTTTTCAAGCCAAAAAAGGCACTTTTTGAAAATTTTTCGCTGCTGACTTCCCAGATTTCCTATGCTGTGCATATGCAAATATGGTATATTGTTATAAGCGTTATCATACATGCACATATGGGGGTGAGAGGTAGGGATCGACTGGTTACCCGAAAGCGGCCGGTCTTTAGACGTCCGGGCCCGGGCCCGGTTCTGAATTGTTATTGTATTTAGCTTTTTGGTATAATACTTGTGCGCGCTTTATTGCCGATAGAGATTGATCCATTTTCAAAAATATAAAAAGCGTAATCGGAAAAGGCTAGAATGAGCATGGCAGCAGTTCAATCATGCTGCGAAGACGTGATCGATTATTAGTAGACTAGATTATATTATTGTTAATTACTCGCTCTCTGAGTTATTCTTTTTCTATGTATTTTATTTTATTTCCTAATATTTGTTTGTGCACACTAAATTCATGTTTTCTTACTTACCTAAACGTTTATTTCCACTATTTACTTCGGCATGATATCATCACCAAGTTTCAAATTACTGTTTTTTTCAGGAGTTTTTAAAGATTTTACAGTAAACTAGTCAAAGTTTTGCGCCTAGCATAACGCGGCTTTAGTTCAGGTAGAACGACAAGACCGATTCCTCGCAATTTTTCATAAAGGATTTCTACCTATTCTATCTCATTCAAACTTTGAGTTAGTTTAAACCGTTTGGGTAAATTTTTGAAACTTCGTTCAATTTTTCTTGCGGCATGAACTCGTCGTGCGCAATATCTAGATCACTTAAGGCATTTTAATGAGAATGAATAAATGATTGACTTCACATTAACAAGAAACAAATTTTTTAGATTTCGTCTACTTATTCCTTCAGTGCTTAGATAAATACTATGCCTATACTTCTACATTTCCCTATTTATACAACTAACTGCCGTATCATTGAACAAATGCATATATATATATATATATATATATATATATATATATATATATATATATATATATATATATATATATATATATATATATATATATATATATATATATATATATATATATATATATATATATATATACTCTTGTGAGTTGCTTCCTATATTTAGTACACATAAGGCAAGGGCCTGGTTTTTCGGGCCCGATCTTTAGCTGGGAGGGGGTTATTACCCACGAAACCCCCTGAAGGGTCAGCCAGGCATGTACTGTCTGGCAATTTTAAGCTGACGGAACTTTTTTGCTTTTTTGCATTTTTTTGAGGTCAAAAGCAGTAGAAATGTCAAAAATTTTCCGGTAGTACTTTTTATGTACTTTTTACTCAAAAAAAAGCGATAAAAATTGATCAATTTCTGTATTTTTTAGAATGAAAAGTGATATAATACAGTCAAAATAAACCAAAAAATGCTTTAAAAGTGCGAAATTACAACTAAAAGACCTTTCAGAGACTATTTTGACCATTTTGGTCGTTACAGCAACAAAAAATTCGTGAACGTTAAATTTACTGTTGTGAATTTCTGAAATTTAACCCCCCTTTCTGCCGGCCCTGACCTTGTGCACCTACGAGCCTTATGTATTAGGTATACATAGGGTAAAAACAAAGGAAATGATTGTAAAGTCTCATATCAGTTGGGAATGCATAAAGCCCCAGAAATGATACCTCAAGATGAAAAATGCTGATTAGCATCGACATAAAAATATAATTTCGATAAATAGAGAAAGAATGCGAAAAGACGAACCATATGCTTCGTTTCTAAACAAAGTGGAACTATCGACGCCTTAATCGACGGTGATTTTTCAAATAGGTTCGAGAAGAATGTTCTTAATAATGCGCGAAGCGCCCAATACATCATATCAGGCGCACGTAGGGACGAAAAAACGTGAGATGCCCATTGTCAAATAATTTTTAGCAAATACTTTATAACTGCGAAATTCGACCAGGAATTTTTATAATGTTCTAAAACGCGACCAAATAAAGCCTCCTATAATAACCCTAAAAACCACGGTGAGAAGTAAAAAATCGGTCTACCTACGAGTTATATAAATGCGCGGATGCTACAGCGTCTGACTGAAAAATATACGACTCTGAAGGGTATGCGGCGAGAGGAGCGGAGACCCGGTTGTAACAACTTACTTAATACGCTATAAAAAGGGTCCAATTGAAAATTTACGCGCCTTTCCTATGGAACCGGACCTGTTTTAATGCATGTACTCTATGATAGCGCAGCGAAAATGATAAACGACCCGCCAACGGACTACCGCGTAATGTAATACGTACAAAAATTTAAATCTACCATATACACAAAACCACATCCCAAACTTTAGGTTCTGCATTGATTGTACGCATAGTCAAACGGTTAACAGTAGACGCAAGCTTCTACACCGTACTTTAGAGAAGTATCGACTCGAATCAAAAATATCACTTAAATGCATTGCGGTTGAGTTGTGTATTAACGTTTAATTATAAAGCGTGCGTTGGACTGACTACTGAATCAGCATCCGGATAGGGTTGGGCAAGCATGAATGAAATAGTTTCGGATATTGCTCGAGATTGTACTAAAACTGGCAGAAAAATACGTATCTTACTCGCGCGTATAATTTCAACATAAGGAGCGGAAATGACTACGCTACGGTGCAGGCCCGTAGCCGAGAGAAGGCGAGAAAACAACTGCTGCCACCCCAATAAAATTTCATTTTGATTCTTCATAAAGATCCCCAAAGGTAAAATAGACTTTTCCAAACATTGTCGAACATCATTTCCTACATCAGTTATGAGGACAAAATTAGCAATAAATGTCTAAATTTTTCCGGCGCCGGATGTGTATAATTCATTTTAATTGTACGTAAGATGCCAAATTGAGTCAGAATGATGTAGATAGTCCCAAAAATTTCGTTACAATGTATATTATTTGATCGTAAAAGTAACATACGGAGCCCAAATTCGATAATGCTTGGAAAACGATCTCTTATCGCAAAAAAGGCACGCAATATAAAAACGAAAACATGCGAGAGTTTTTCCGAAGAAAATGTGACGAAATTGAACTTGTATTGAAATTTAATAATTTAATTTTAATCTAATTTAATAATTGACCCTGTTTGAATTTATATTAAATGTAACTTCGATCGATCTCTTAGGCAAAGAAATGCACAGAAATTTGAAGTATTAAATTATTAAATGAATGTTTATCAAATTATTTGCCACACGCGTGCAAATGGGGGGACTTACAGAAAAAAACAGGCTCAATGGATATAGTATGTCAAAGAATATCGAACAATATATTTTATCACTTCACTATAAATTCACTTGACAGACCCCAATTTTCGAAAAACTAAAGGAGGGCTAACCCCTGTCAGGGCAAATAAATTTCAGTTGCAGTCTCCATTAAATATGGAAGCTTACCATTTGCCTGTAGGTTTTAAAAAGAACTTTATTATTTTATTCAATCCTCCAGATATTCCAAAATATATACTCGTGGAGCTCAACAAATAAATAAATCAAGCGAAGTAGCATGAGTCTGCGCAGCCACTAGCGTCCAATGGTTCACGTCTGCTTATGAATTTGAGACAGGCCCGAAATACAGAGAACGGAGGAAACAAATATACCATTTTAACCACGCCTTTTCAATTTGCAATACAGAATAACCTTCAACGCAAGCATTGCATAAATATAAAACCCGGCCTAATCCAGGCACGCAGATATCAAATTACGCAACTTAAAAAAGCGTACTTTATATAAAAACACTACAATCAGTATAAATCGGAACCGTGAATATCGTTGAATAAGCTTTTATAAAGATGATGTTTTATCTTTGTTCGTTTAATCTTTTAAATAGGAGAAAGCAATGCTTTCTTCCAAATCTTGACGAACATTTATTCATTTATTTATCGAAATTAATTACAAGGCTTATCTTAATATAAAGGAAACAAAGGACTTATACGCAAGACGAGCAAACATTCGTCGATTTATAAAGGAGAAGCAAAACCTTGTCGACGCCAGAAATCAAAACTTATTTATACACCGATATACTATAATTATAAAAATAACTTGCAATGAATGAGCGATGCATGCTTGCTTAGGTGATTTAAAGAAACGGGGCGGCTGCTCTCCTACTGATTCAGCATAGATGACGGAAGGGTATTAGTACAATATGTCACCACATGGTCAGAAAATTGCAACAACAAAAATTCCAGAAGTAACAAAATATATGCTTTAGGGTAAATCGAGGTCGCTGATCACGAAAAGAATAATTTAAAAAACCGGAGAGTGACCAGTCATTTTCTATGAGTGACCATTGGTCAAACGAAATGGTCACACACAAAATGCTGACAAGAACAATAATTCCTGGGTAAATCGAGGTTGCTGATCATGAAAAAATTAGTAAAAATTCCAGCGGATGACCGATCACCTTTCTATGAGTGACCAATAGTCAAAATAAATGGTCACACAAAAATTCTGATAAAAACAATAATTTCTGGGTAAGTCGAGGTCGCTGATCACAAAGGAAGTCATAATGTAAAAAAATACTAAAACGACAGTTATTTACGGCAACAGCTTACAATAATTGGTTTTAGTATTTTTAACAGCAACATTTTACAATAACTGTCGTTCTAGTATTTTAAACAGCATCATATTACAAAAACTGTTTTTTTTATTATTTTTAACAGCAATACTTTACAATAACTGCCGATTTAGTATTTTCTTACATTATGACTTCCTTTGTGATCAGCGACCTCGATTTACTCAGAAATTATGTTTTTATCAGTATTTTTTGTGTGACCATTTGATTTGACTAATGGTCACTCATAGAAAAGGTCCGGATTTTACCAATGGTCACTCATAGAAGGTGATCGGTCATTCGCTGGACTTTTTTAAACATTTTTTCGGAATTAGCAACCTCGATTTACCCATGAATTATTATTCTTGTCAGTATTTTTTGTGTGACCATTTAATTTGACCAATGGTCACTCATAGGAAGTGACCGGTCATTCTCCAAACTTTTTAAACATTTTTTTTGTGATCAGCGACCTCGATTTACTCTAATATTTTGTTTACTTCCAAACTTTTTAAACACTTTTATCATGTTTTTCAAAATACTCATTAATGACATTTAATGACTTTTCCGGCGCTTTAAAAACCGTATTGTAACGTAAGAAGAGTAGTTTTTGTACAGAACAAGGTTTGGTGTCTGTTACAACAATTTCTTGAGCAAAGCGCACAGTATTCATACCCTGGGCGTGGAGGGGTCAGAAAGCAAAATACCCCCTTCCAGAAACCAAAATACCCACCAGAATTCAATTTATTTTTTTTTGTTTTTTTCGCAATTTTTTGATGCCAATGGATAGTGCTCGATGAGACACGTTGAAAAATGGTGTTTGTTCGCCATACTACCATTTTTGAGGCCATTTTTTGATTTCTGAAAAATCTTGCACCCCCAGAACTTTGGTGCCGCCTACCTATGATAGTAATGCGAAATATTTTTATATAATTTTTTAACAATAAAGAAAATTAAAATTCGAATAAAATTTAAATAATAATTTAGCAAAAATTATAAAACTTATTGCACATCACATCATGTCCTTTTGATGCATTTTATTTAACTCAAAGCACAGAAATAATGCTGAAAGGTTTCATTGTGCCTTAGCGGCATTTCGCATTGATGTTTGACCCTTCGTGTCGATTTTTGCACAAATGTCGTTGCATTTTCGATATAAAATTTTGGAATTTTTAAAATTCTTACATTTTTCGCATCAGAAATTATTCCGTCTGTCAAAAAAACGGTCAAAAAAAGCGCTAACGTAAAGGACAGATTCAGGAAAATGTGTGATTCCGCCCTCTCTGTCAGAAAATGCTAATTTCACAACTGCTTCGAATTTAAGAAATTTTGTTTGTCACAAAGCACGTTTTTAGCTAGTGCGCAAAAAAAATTTTGTACCTATAGTTTTGTCTTCTAAACCGCTAAAATTTGACTTGAAGATGGAAAATATATCGAATTTGAATTTTCAGAACTGTTTTAAATAAGAGGCGAAAAATTGGGTACAAATGCAAAAGCAGTGAGAAATCAGTGATGCAGATAGTTTGAACTAGTGATGTCCATACATGATCTTGGGGAATTTGGGGTTTCTTCCCCAAAAAAGTTTTTCACCCCACGCGAAAAATTTTTCACTCCCGCAAAAAATTTTTCACCCCCCCCAGAATTAGCGATTTTTCAAAAGTTTCCTAAACTTACCTGAAAATTGGTAGGAAAAGTGTCTTTTTAAGGGTTTTGGCTATCTATTTGCTCAAAATCGCCGAATTTTCGGCGCTTCGCGCCATATATTCATGTTGTAAGCGATATATTGGTCAATTTATTCGACTTAATTCGAAATTTTTTTCATGATTTTATGCTCTACAAGGATAGAGTATCGTCAGAAACGCCTAAAAAATGATGTTTTTTAACGCGTACCGGCCATTTTTGGGCCCAAAAAAGGCACTTTTAGGTTTTCACACCCCCCCAGAATTCCCATGCTGTGCATGTATGGTGATGTCCATAAGTGGGCAGCACCAAAATTCTGGGGGTGCAAAGGTTTTTCAAAGATCTAAAAATGGTCTTTAAAATGGTGGTTTGGCAAAAAACACCATTTTTCAACGTTTCTCATCGAGCACTATCCATTGACATAAAAAAATCGCGAAAAAAACAGAAAAAAATTCAAAGATCGAATTCTGAGGGGGTCATTTTGGTTTCTGGAGGAATATTCGGCCTTCTGGTGAAGTTGCAAACCCCACCCCCAGCCACGCTGAAAATTTACTTCAAAAGTGCTTCAAATTGACCAGAAGCAGTGTAATAACGTAGTTTTAATTCTATTTAGCGCTTAAACCAGTTTTCGAGGTCATTTTGGCCCAAAAAAGCCGGGTTAAAAAGGGTTAAAAAGAAGACATTATTATATTTTGTATCATAAAATATTTTAACCAATTCTGAGAACGTTTTAGCATGAGTAAGACACGATACACATTGAAGTTATTGAGTAAGCATGTACAATACAGCGCGTAAGAGGTGTTATTGCCTACAGGAAATGGTCTGGGCTTAACTATATTCGTCCAGTTTCAGTCGTGCGTGCACTGATTCCTTTTGAATCTGTGCTAATGGATGCAGATAACAAACGAGAGCGAAGCAGAAGGCATTTCGATATCGAGGAAAATATGCTAATCAAAACGTAACGGGGTAAAGGTGATTGGAACATGATGAGTATTTACAAGTATTGTGATTGAGACTACATTTTACAACCAATAAACCAGAAGAATCTATAACTCGCTTTGAAGTTGCGTCATAATGATTAAAATTGGAACCTGGGAATAACCATTAATTTTAAGCCCAGGCCCGGCCCTTATATAGCCGGGCCCGGGCCTGCCCTGACCAGCTGGGTCCGGTCCGAGTCCGGGTACCCGGTCGATCACTGCCCCCCCTCCAAAGCTGCGCATCTCCAGTCCTGACTACCTTGCTTCTGTATGACTATATTGGCGATTTATGGACATAGTTTGTCGAAAATTAATGACATTTATTGACTTTCTTGGCAGGCTTGAAGCCATTGTTTGCTCATAAATCTTACTGCTTAGTAGGTAGCAAAGATTTATTTCACAACTGATCCTTTAACAACCGATGCAACTTCCACTCTTAAAAATGTGAAAATTTGTATCCTTATACTTTTTTGTGGCATTGGATTTTCCCAAATTAAGGTGTTCAACTCGAGCCTGTCCTTCTAAATAATAAGGATGATAAGAAATAATAAACCACCAAAAAACTTGGGGTTTGCTAGCTTCAGACTGCGTTAAAAACCTGTCTTGGCGTTCTTTTTAATGGATTTCGATAATTTTCAGTTTTTTAGTTCTAGGACACATTCGTTAAAAATTATATTTTTTTGAGGGATTGTATCACACCCATCGTGATACGGGCAATTGGTCAATTATTCCTGTTTAACAGAATTTTGACACGAAAATTTTTTCACCGTAGATACTAATACACACGCATCGTTCTTTACCACGAATCTAGGCTTAGGCTTAGTTATGTGCATTCACATTGGTGCCAGCGCATGGGCTAAGCTTCTGAGATAAATGGAGCGAAAATCGCTTCGCTCGCTCCACAATTTTTGCCCCATTTATACCTTAGGCTTAGCCCATGTTCTGGCACCAATCTGAATCCTCAAGCAATCCCAGAAACATCCGTCAATATGCATGCAAAAAAATGTCTTAAATTAAACGAATACTTACATACGTGGTTCATTTATAATGTTAATTACGTTGAAAAAAATAAGTGGTACTTTTACTTATAATATCGTTACTAACTCTAAGAAGCAGGTGGCGTAGCCGATTGGTTAACGCACTGGCGTAGCCAGAATTTTGACATGTTCAAGAACTGAGCAATATGGTTGTATGATACAGTTCTATGACGTAAAATCAACAAATTCAACGCTTCGCGCCGATTTCTACCATATTTTGGCAGTTTCTATCGTTTTATTGCTGAAAAAGTCAAAACATTAGCGCTTCGCACGCGTTATAAACATTTTCCCGTCAAAAACGCAAAAAAATTTCAAAAATTTTTTTAATGCTCAAATAGTAAAAACAATGTAAAAAGCCCAAAAAACATGTTATTCAACGAACGGCCCATTCCATTTTTATATGTTCTTTTCGATGATAAAAATTTTTTTATCCTGGCTTCGCCTACACCTATTCTAGTTTTCTAGAAATCTATAGAAAGAAAAATCAAAAACTTTTTTTGCAAACAAAGAATTAGAAATTTTAAAATCAAGTGATATCCGTAACTTTTACAATTTCGTTAATTCACGTTTGAAAACCAATAAAATTCATTTCCCTTGACTTTACGTAATGGTATTGAATTAGATAACGATCATGTAATAAGCTAATTATTTTAAACCATATTTTGCATCTGTTTTCATTCTTGATGATAAAACTCTTCCTTTTTCAGGCTAGCACATTTTCATTCTTATCGACTATCGAGTTTGATGTAGACACCGTTTACAGTGCTATTTGCGAATCTAAACCAAGTACTGCATTAGGCCCTGATGGCCTGTGCCAGAAAAACTAGGTTACTTGCCCTCCTCTCCTCTTGCTTCTATCTTTGAAACATCTTTTCGACAAGGTTCAGTCCCAAAATTGTGGCGTCAAGCAAAAGTAATTCCTGTTTTCAAAAATAAAGGCGACTCTGGTTGTGTTGAAAATTATCGTCCGATTTCTTTATGTTGCTCTCCTTGTAAAATTATAGAAAAAATCATCAATAATAAGATTCTTGAATACTTAAATAAAAACAGTTTGCTTACTCCTCTTCAATTTTGTTTTTTAGAAGGTCGATCATGTGAAACCCTATGGCTAAAGTGTAAAACTGAATGGGCAAAATATATCGATAAAAAATCTACAATTGATGTAACTTTCATCGATTTTAAAAAAGCTTTTGACAAAATTTCGCATACAAAATTACTTCATAAACATTCTGCATATGGCTTACATGGGTTCCTATTTAACTGGCTTTAATCTTTGTTATCTTCTCGATCTCAGTGTGTAGTCATGAATAGTTCTTTATCAGATAGTCTAAATGTATCCAGCGGTGTCCCGCAAGGCAGTGTGATAGGGCCAACCCTTTTTCTGATTTATATATATGATTTGTGCTATATCAATAGTTGTGTACGTTTATTTGCCGATGATGTTAAATTGTATAATTCGTCTTCTTGTAACGTAATACTTCAAAACGATCTTGATAAACTTTATATGTGGTCGCGTGAATGGCATCTTCAGAGATCTATCGATAAATGCTCGGTTCTGTATAGTGCTGGCCTCTAAAAAACCAGTCGATTTGTAACCTTAAAAACCACCCCTTTTTTCCATAACCAAAAGGAGATGACTGATGATATTATACTGGCGAACAAGCTATGCCGTGAGAATTACAACTGACCCCTGTTCTCTTTCCGGATCATTCACAAACTTGAGATATAAATTTGTCGAGAAGAGTTCCTAAAAATTGCCGTTTTTATGATATTTTTAAGCATTTTTGAGGGTCAATATTTCTACCCATTTGCTGGAATCTTTTATGTTTTCACGTTAGGCTCCCTTGCAGACTAAGGCTAATGTCAGAAATAAACTTAGTTGTTCTGTGTCATCCGCATAGCTACAGTATACCTTCAAAGTCAAACCTAAAAAACCACTTATAACCTAAAAAAACCAGCAACAATTTTTACAAAACTTAGCAGGAATGTGCCTCGTGGCACCTTACATGATGCCTGATATTTATTTTTCACAAAAATGGGAATCAACCCTAAAACTGCCAAAAAAATCGATTGTAACCTAAAAACCACTGTAACCTAAAAACAGACCAATGCTAAGTATATGTTGCCATGGCAACAAAATTACTTTAGACCAATGCTAAGTATATGTTGCCATGGCAACAAAATTACTTTTCATCAAGTTGCATAATTTTGCAGTGATTTCTTGCAGAGGATGTAGAAGAGACTTACCTAGAGCTGTTTTTATCACTTGAAGACTTTATTTGCGAAATTTATATATTTTCATATTTTTAATAAAAATTTATATATTTTTAATAAAATAATTTATATATTTTAATAAAATTCATAAAAAATTATTGATTTTTATATAAATGTGATAAAATGAACGGAAATATCATAAAAATGATTTTTTTCAAAAAATATGATCATGTAAGGTAAACTAACTATTTTACGCTGCAAATCACGCACTTCGCATATCATTTTAGGGGTAGTTTTTTTATTTCCCATGGGTTTTTTTACTTCCAAAATGGAATTTGCTGGTTTTTTCAGTTTTAACTTTGATCGATTTTTCTCTCCAAGACCTAGAAATCAACTAAGTGACGAAAGATGGAACATTGACGGTAAATTGCTCTGATTATATAAGTTTCTAGACTGGGGTGCTTGCACAATGAATATATGCAAAAAACATTAAACGTGGCTTTTTTAGAGGCCAGGACTATATATACATGTGTTATAAAAATCCTAAACCTCAACATTTCATTGGAAATCAACTTTTTCCTTCTGATTCGAACTGTGTCCGTAACTACCAAGTTCTTTTGTCTCAAAATCTGAAATTTAATCAGCTCAGCACTATCACGAAATAATAAAAAAAGCTTCTCGGTAATCTAGCCGATACTGAAGTTATTCTTCTCACGTGATCATGAAATTTTGTCGCGTGCGTTTAAGCTCTATGTTTGTCCACTACTTGAATATTGCTCTACTGTTTGGAGGCCGTACCATATTCGAGATATTGATCACATTGAAATAGTTCAGCGCAGGTTTACGCGAAGTATTTTTGGCTTTAACAGCGGTTTGTCTTATAACGATATTGAACTGTCTTCATAGGCGTAGCCAGGGGGAGCGTTGGGGCACATGCCCCCCAGTGTCTTTTTTTTGTACAAGGTCCGTTTGTACATGTACAAAGATGGTCCCCAAAAGTCTTTGTACATTTTGTACATGCAAATTTTTGTGTACTTTAATATAGTACAGTAGCAATTTTAGTGTGGTAAAACAGGGTTTCCGATCTTTGGTAATGTATTTTAGCTAATTTCTGGGTTTCTGACGCCAAAAATTACTAAAAATTATCTGAAAACGGTGCGAAGCGCCGAAAAATGCTGACATTTTTCCATTCTTAATGCAAATTCTGTCATTTTAAAGATATATAGGACAAATAATTTATCAGTTCGGAGCGAAGCGCCGAAAATTGTGGGAATTTTACATCTTTTTCAGTTTTTGTCTTCCTAAAAATCTGTGTACATTTTGTATACACAAAATTTTTGGGTACTATAATATGGTACAGCAGCGATTTTAGTGTGGTGAAACAGAGTTCTTCGACTTTTCGTAGTGTGTTTTAGCTAATTTCTGGGTCTCTAAGGGCAAAAATCACTAAGAATCGTCTTAAAACCGTGCAAGCAGCGCAAAAAATTTGACATTTTTACTTTTGAAATGCAATTTCTGCCATTATAAAGATATATAGAACACACAATTACTCATTTCGGCGCGAAGCGCCGAAATTTTTTTCGAATTTTAGACCTTTTTTGCAATTTTTGGCTTCCCAAAAATCTTTGTACATGTACAAAGACGGTTCCGAAAAGTCTTTTGTACATCGGGGAAAATCTTTGCCGAAGTACAAAAAAAAACCGTGATGCCCCCCCCAAAATCTTTCAGAAATATTGTTGATTTTTATGTTGCAATAATGTGTGTCCAGAAAATTGAGTAAAAAAGGCAAAAACGTTAAAATTTTCCGGCGCTTCGCGCCGAGTCATTATTATTTATTGCTATATAGATCCAATGAATTAAAAGCTTGAATAAGCTGAAATAGTCCAGCACTTCACATCACTTTAGTAATTTAATGTAATATTTGTTCGTTATCTTTTGTGTACAGTTTGTCTATTCTTTGCTTTGTTTATTTCTTTACAAGGACACGTAATCGTTTTTAAAATGAAATGAATGGCCAAATTTTCTTACGTTTTTGTGCATTTGCTGTTTTCTGAAGTGCATCTTGTTAATAAGAAGGCCACTAATGGGCCTAAAAAGGGTAAGAACAAAATTTTCATTGATACATTTTTCTATCTTATTGGAAGCGACCTATTGCTGCGCTATGTACTAAGCAGAGGTCAAAAAACGCATTTCAGCTCAGAAGTTTTGTGCAATGTAGGAGTTCGTCAATTTTAAGTATTTTTGGGCTTGATTCAGAACCGAGATTTGGCCGATTTTGCGAAAATTTTAACGTTATTATTCAGCATTAAAATTCTTTTTTTTTCAAAATTTTTCGGGACTCTGACCCGGACCCCGCTGGGAACGCTTCAGCGCGCCTCTCCAGACCCTCCAGCAGCCGTAAAATCTCGTTGTACATGTGCAACGAGATTTCAGGGATAACAAGCCAGGTAAGATGGTTAAGAATTTCATAAAATTTTTGGCGTTTCGCGCCGGCATTAATTTATCTGTTTTCTATGATTTAAGCGCTATAAATTTAGTTTAAAGTGCAAAAACGTAAAAATTTTCCGGCGCCCAGCGCCGCCACTTACTGTTGTTCTTTTTGTAAAGCTCCAGCATTGCGTTTAAAAGCCTAAATCACTCAAAATATCTTCAGACAAAGTTAGTAATTCGCAGTATTCTTGTTAGAAGCTTGAACTGTCAAAATTGTTCTGTACACATTTGATAATTTTCCGCTCTGTCAGACTACTAGTATTTACAGAGCTACAAAATCTTAACAACGGTAAAAAATGACTAAATTTCTTGGCACTTTGCGCCACTTATGATTTTTGAACTGTTTGTCAATAGAAAGGCCGCAAATTCTACTTGAAAATGGTAGAAATTCCAAAAATTTCACCACCTCGCGCCGCTTTACACTTTTTGTATTTTTGATCGTCAGAAACCCATAAATTAGCTAGGCTACACTACTAAAGGTCGAAAAACTCAGTTTTACTATACGTAACGCTACTGGCATTCAATGCAAAAGTAGTCTTGAAAAATTTTTGTCGATGCCCCTCCGAACCAAAATCCTGACTACGCCTCTGACTGTCTTTAGAACATCTTGAAACACGCTGTATTCATTTTGCGTTGTGCTTATACTTTCAAATTATTGCTGAACAGTCACATATTTTTTGTGACGAATTTTTCGTTTTCAAAAACAATTATACTCGATCTATTCATAGTTTTAAGCTTATTATTCCAATAGCTCGTTCCAATATTCTCAAGTATGATTTCAGTCATAGATATGTAAATCTGTAGAATTCGCTTCTGAACGATGTTGTAAATTCACCAAGCTTGGAAATTTTTAGGCGCAAACTCAGTGGTACTTTCGCTTTATCTGTTTTTTTAAAGGGGCACGCCTAAGTTGTCACTTTTGCGACTATGTGTCCCAATTGCTGTCGTTGTAGCCATATATGTTGTCTTGTGTGTGTCATTTATTACGCATTGTATTTTTTATCATACGCTGTTTCATTATTCTTATCATGTGTTTTTCTTGGACCTAGCAATGGCAGTAATTATTTGCAGTCAACTGCAGGTAATATAGCACACAATGTAAAATTATATGCAGTCAAAAACCAGCGGCCTAGACTATAGGTAATATAGCACACAACGTAAAATTATATGCAGTCAAAAACCAGCGGCCTAGACTGTAGGTAATATAGCACACAACGTAAAATTATATGCAGTCAAAAACAAGTGGCCTAGACTGCAGGCAATGTAGCACACAATGTAAAATTATATGCAGTCAAAAACCAGCGGCCTAGACTGCAGGTAATATAGCACTCAATGTGATATTATATGCAGTCAAGTTCAATGTTTATTGATATGGGAAGCTGGCGTTTTGCTCGCATTTTAACCTGTAGCAGATGGTTCGGGAAGGCACTTTTATTTGAGATGGTCTGGCAGATTTGCTTCCTCAATAGGGAAGTTTTTTTGCGCTGCATGGGTAGCAGCTTAAATAGCTGCCCATCCACTCATTAGCATATTTTGATGGACCAGCGTAAGCTCTGGTCCTGCATGATAGATATTGCGTAGCTGTTGCTGTTCTTGTCCTCATTCTGTGAAATTGTTTTACTTCAATGAAAATAAAATTATACAGCAGATACTATGATACTGGAAAAAACTGTGTGTGGCAACAGCAATTGCTTGCGGATTCAGATTGGTGCCAGACATGGGCTAAGCCTAAGGCATAAATGGAGCAAAAATTGCTCCGCTCGCTTCGCTCGCTCCGCAATTTTCGCTCCATTTATCTCAGGCTTAGCCCATGTGCTGGCATCAATGTGAATGCACAAAACTAAGCCTAAGCCTAAGACATTGGTAACCCCGCTCAGTCACAGTCCCCCGACGCTTCGGAGACTAATCTGAAACATTCCTAAATGCCTTTCGGAATCGTTGTTTCACATTGTCGAATAAACTTTGAAGCATTTTATTTCCACTAAAATAAAACACTTCCCCAGAATGTGGACAATAAGAGCAACAGCTACTCACTATCTATCATGCAGGACCAGAGCTTACGCTGTCCCATCGAAATGCGCTAATGGGTGACTGGGCAGCTATTGAAGCTGTTACTCATGCAGCGCAAAAAAACTTTCCCTATTGAGGAAGCAAATCTGCCAGACCATCTCAAATAAAAGTGCCTTCTAAAACCATCTACTACAGGTTAAAATGCAAGTGAAGCGCCAGCTTCCCGTATAAATAAGCATTCAACTTGACTGCATATAATATCACATTGTGTGCTATATTACCTGCAGTCTAGGCCGCTGGTTTTTGACTGCATATAATTTTACATTGTGTGCTATATTGCCTCAGGGGCTGGCAAAAACCCAGGATTTGAAAGCGGCCAGTGTTTTGGGTTTTTGGGGTTTTTGGGGTTTTTTGTGGGTTTTTGGTGGGTTTTTAGGGTTTTTGGTGGGTTTTTGGTGGGTTTTTGGGGGGTTTTTGGTGGGTTTTTCCTGGGGTTTTTCCTGATACACACCAGAGCGACTTCATACACCTGTAAACATTAATTCGGCTGACTTTGTGTCACATAAAGGACCCAACACTAAAAAAAATAGGACACGTTTGAAACAAAGCTTTTTATTCGAATGTTGCTGCGCTGACCAGTAGGTAATTAAATTACATATCCCTGTCATCACAATCATCATCATCTATCACGGTTGAATCACAAAGCTGATTGGCGTTGGTTTTGATAAACACTAGCTTTCGGACTGCCTTTTCAGTGCTCAATGAGTTTCCCAACTTTGAATGGACGAAACCAAAAGAGAAAAATTTCGTTCCGATGAAGCCGTTGAAACCGCCAACGTAAATACCTATGTAATAAGTATAAAAGTCAGAAAATGGTGTTATGGCAAAAAGACCATTTTTGAACTTTTCTCGTTGAGCTCTAACGATTGGCATAAAAAACCAAGAAAAAACGAAAAAAAATTTAAAAAATGAAATTTCAAAGGGTATTGTTTGTTGGTATTGTTGCCATTTCTTGTTGGGTATTTTGCCTTCTGGGGATGCATAAACCCCGACGCCCAGCCCAGGGCAGGGGGGTATAGTCGGCATCACAGATGCTTGCTGCTGAGAGCTGGAGTGCTAATGCTGTATAATTGTGTGCTGTGCGCTGTCTGCCTACGGCGCCAGAAGCCAAAAAACAACCTTCAGTCATTTAAGCAATAACTACTAAAATATGATTTAGAGCCTTATATAAGTACCTACCTGCGTCTCAGAATACCAAAAACCCCCAAAACTCCAAAAGCCCAAGATTTTTTAGAACCCCAAAAACCCGCCAAAAACCCCAAAACCCCAAAAACCGACTTTTGCCAGCCCTGTATTGCCTGCAGTCTAGGCCGCTGGTTTTTGACTGCATATAATTTTACGTTGTGTGCTATATTACCTGCAGCTCCAGGGCCGCTCGGTTCATGACTTCGTATAATTTTACTTTTACAATGTGTGCTATATTACCCGCAGTTGACTGCAAATAATTACTAAATTAATTACTACCCCTAGCAATAAATCCTTTGTTGTTGTTTTCGTTATAAACGTGTTGCGCTGTAGAAGCAAAAGGTCTGAAGATCAAAACCCAGCAAATGTAAGTTATTTTCTTTACCGGAAAAAGCCCTGGATATACCGTACGTTGAAAAATATGAGAAAATTTGATGGGCCTTGAAATGAATAATCACCCAAAAAGGCAGGTGTCAACCAAGCGTAGAGGGGAATGCCGGGCATTAGTAATAACAAGCCCGTGATTGAAAGAAAATTTACTTAAATATGCTCCTATCATTAGTTATATGCCTCGGCGTGGAAAATGAATTTCATACTTATTCGCGATCGGCTAGAATCGGCTACTTTTGCAGAAAAAAATTTTCGATGTCTCGTAAACTGAACAAGTGCCGAGGCTTTGTAAAACTGCCGAAAAGTGTGCACGTCAGGGACGTGTGATGCTCCTAATCTCGCATGATAAACGCAAGCATTCACTTTAAAACTGATGCAAGTAAAACACCGAAGAAAACGAAACACACGAAAAACGACGAACGACATCCGCTTCCGCAAAACTTTAAAAAACACAGTAAACGGAATAATTCAAGCCTAACTCTAGATAAAGATTAACTTGTGGCAAGAAGTCCTCAAAATTGTTGTGTAAACGAACTTGAAATTTCAAACGGTAGTCAATAAAAGAAGTAGTGTTTCCCACTTTATTCTGCTGGAATTGCACAAGCCATAGACTACCCATATACCTTGACCTCCAGAATAAAATTCCTAGCATGCTTTTTGAGATTTTCCATTTTTACATCACTTACTCGCCTGCTGCCCATTTATGATCTCCATAGTTCATCAAACAGGTACGTATGTATCAATATGTATTTATTCACGTGTTATACATAGGTACCATGTCTAGATATGTATGCAAAAGTACGTGTATGTAATTTATGTATTTACAAAAGGCCTGTATCCATGATGTAGCCAAGAGGCGGACATAACATAAACTTTTTTATCTCAGAAAATTCGTTGGAGTAGTTCGAAAAAACTGCATTGTTCAATGTTCGACATGCTCTATCATCACAAAATTCAAATTTTCCAAAAAAATATTTTTCTATCGTGAAAAAAGGCTTTCAAAATAGAGTTTTTTAGTCGCACGTGAGCCAAAATTATAGAAAATATTTTCCATTGGCGGAAGCACCGAAACTTTGAAGATTTCATGAATTAGAGATATAATATCCTTTTATTTCCTAGGCGTTCTTACCTTTTAAGATTTTTTTATAGCCTGCTCCACTTAAGTTTGGGCATAAATTTTAAGAATTTTCTTTGTCAGAAAGCCGGCGGATTACGATAGTTATATATCAGATCAATGATATAATCGCAATCTGTCAGCTTTGTGTCGGAGATGATTTTTAAAACCTATGCCTAAATTTGTGTGAAACGGACTATACGTTGTAGGGGGGCCGCCATTCCTATCCACGTTCTCCAACCCCGTAAATACGGCCCTGTGCTATGTACATACTTATGTACATATTACATTCATATTCATAGGGGTACCCCCCACCTACAGATGTCTTGTAAGTTTGTATACTTACTTACCATTATATTTTTTAACCTAATATTGCAGAGAGGCTACCTATATAATTTTGATATTTCACTGAACGGCTTTCTAAAATGTATAAGCCTTTAAAAAATGTCAACAATATGGCTCGCCTCATGAACCTAAAAAATTCATTTATAAAACACAGTCTGAAAAGTTTTGCTTGTCAACTTTTCAGGTGTAAGCGCTCAGCGTGACTAGTCTGACGAGAGACTGGTCAAATTAGCGACAGAAACTTTATTGAGCTGAAGGACCTCATCAATTGATATCGCACAAAAAGGTTTTATTGCGCGATTCTTCAGCTCCTTGGGAACAAACGACCGCGAAAAAAATTAGCTATCATTTTATTTAATGTATGATTTTTCTGTATAAAAATTTCTGCAGTTGAAGTTAAAATAATAAGTAAACCACTTTCATTATGGAGCGCAACATTTCCTTAAATCATTCAAAAATTTTACTAGCTTGAAACTCTAATAGTCTGTTTCACACAACTTCGGTCATGAATTTTAAAATTATCTCCGACAATAAGATAACAGATTGCGATTATATCATTGAAATGATATATAATTATCGTAACCCTCGGCCTACTGTCGATAAAAATTCTTAAAATTTATGCACGAAGTTTTCTTCCAAAAATCCTATCAAATGTATACTAATACATAAGTATTGTCTGTTTCATTTAAGTTCACGGTTTTCTTTTAAATTTTTCCGCAAGAATCAGGCTACAAAAGTAGTTTAGAATGTTTATGCAGTAATGCGGCTTAGAAATGGCATAACGTATCCTTATGACACGTTATACTGTAGAATATCATATTTATCGTATTAGTTTAAAACACTTTTGTAATCATTTTGAATTTTTCCAAAAATTTTTTCAAAGACTTACGCGTCACGCGCTCGTTCCAATTTTCCGAAACCGTCCTTTTTCCTCAATCTTTCGCTCGCGTTGATTCCGGTTCTGTATAGGATAAGTCGCCCTCTGAATTTATTAGTGCTAGAGTGTTTTTTATTCAATGCACAAAGTTTAGTAAACAAGTTAGGGGAGTTATATTATTTGTTAGATAGTGACAATTTTGACTTAATTTTCTGTTGTGAAACATGGTTAAATGAAGTAATTCATGATAGCATTTTATGTCCTCAAAACAATTATCAAATTTTTCGCTCTGATCGAGTAAATAAACGAGGCGGCGGGGTCATTGTCTTTGTAAAATCACATTTTAGTGCTCGCTTTGTTAAAGTTCCTAACGAACTGAGTATATCTGACTCTTTAATTATTGATTTTTTCCATGGTCAGGATAGAATTAGATTTCTTCTTATTTACAGACCTCCTCACTACGATTTAAGATCATGCTGTAACTTGATAGAATGGGTAAATAATTGCTCTCTATCCCGTAATTATCCTAGGGGATTTCAATTTACCTAAAATTGATTGGACCTTAGGTACCTTTACATCCGATTCTCTTAACGAATTGTTTTACGACTGTTTCTCGTCTACAGGATTAACACAATTAGTTTTAGATCAAACGCATGATACAAATATCATTGATGTTATTTTTGCAACAGATAACGCTTTTAATGTTAAAGTACTACCCTCCTTTTCCACAAGTGACCACAATTCTATATCTTTTGAAACTCTGATAACTCCACTACTACTTATGTAGAATCTCACTTTAATTTTCAAAAGCAGACTACTTTAGTATTGGTAGCTTTCTTTCTACTATTACTTGGCCTGATCTTTTCTACTTGTTTAAATGTTAACGACATGTATAATGTATTTTTAAATGTCTTAAGGCCTCTTATTTTTACTTTGTTCCTAAAGTTAAAGCAAAGCCCTCCAAATTTTCATACCCTAAAGTTTTACGAAAATTATTTGCCAAAAAGCAGCTTTTATGGCAAAAATGCAAAAAATATCGTACAATTATATGCAAACAAAGGTATCGTAATCATTGTAAAATTGTTACGCAAAGAAATTCGTAATCATTTTTGTTTACAGGAAAGTAATTTATTGCAACATAACGATCTGAAATCTTTTTAGATTTGTAAATAATCGTTTAAATGATTCTCGAAGCATTCCACCTATTACTTCCACTGACAATAATGTAGTGACTGATCTTCATTGTAAAACTAATATGTTCAATCATTACTTCTCTTCCGTATTTACCAATGATGATACTAACGATTCTTTTGTTTTTCAGAAGCGGGGCGATTCTTCTAGTTTCAAACATCGTCTTTGACGAAAATAATGTCTCACGGGCGATTGCTAAGATGAAAAACTCGACTTCGATAGCGCCTGATGGTTTAAGTAACTTTTTTGTTAAAAAATTAGCTTATTATCTTCTTAAACCCCTTATCAGTATTTTTTACTGTTTCTTTTTTATCAGGTGATATCCCAGACATTTGGAGGAGGCTTACGTTGTACCTATAATTAAAAAGGGTGACCCTCATTTAACTGAAAATTATCGTCCTCTTTCTGTATGTTGCTCAACTTGTAAGATAATGGAAAGTATTATTAATACTCAACTATCAATTTATTTATCTACAAATGAGTTAATATCACCTTTTCAATATGGTTTCCAAAAACATAAATCTTGCGACTTGCAACTATTAAATTGTAAACATTCTTGGGTTAAATCACTGGAATGTAAAGAAACCGTTGATATTATTTATATAGACTTTGCTAAAGCTTTTGACAAAGTCGACATATCTAAACTTTTTGTTAAATTAACTAGTTACGGTATTCAACAACACCTGTTTAATTGGTTAAAAGCTTTTCTATCTAATCGTATTCAGTGTGTTCGCGTTAATCAGTGTTTTTCAGATTACGCCGCTGTTACAAGTGGAGTTATTCAAGGGTCCATTCTTGACCTACGTTGTTTTTGATTTTTATAAATGATATCATTGATAACTTGTTAAGTTTGACTTTTATGTTCGCGGATGACTTAAAAATATTCAATCTTTCCTGCAATTATCAAACACTTCGAACCGTTTGATAGAATTTCCATTTAGGCCACCAGAAATTGTTTACCAATATCATATTCTAAATGCGCAGCCCTATATTTGGGCAAAAATAATCCTAAATTGTCATATACACTCAATACACAAGTTATTACGAACGATTCTGTCTATGTTCGCGATTTAGGAGTGCTAATTTCGCACAACCTGAAATTTAAGGAACATTACAACAGTATTATCAAGAAAGCTTTCTTGAGATCTATCTTAATTAGAAAATCCTTCTTTTCGCGTGATAAAAATAATCTCGTAAAGGCCTTCATTGTTTACGTCAGACCGATCCTTGAATATTCCTGTGCTTTTATGGAACCCCTCTTATATTAGTGATATCAACAGGCTGGAAGCTCTTCAGCGTAAATTTACTAAATACATAGTTGGATATCATAGCCCTCTTTCTTACGACGAACGCCTTAACCAACTTAACTTGTGTCGATTAGAATTGCGTCGCCTTCATATTTGCTTATGTATGATGTATCAAATTATTAGTCAAAAATCTTGTCTTTCGCATGACAGATTTTTGTGCTTAATCAAAATACTACTCGCTGCACAAATCGTTTCAAGCTAGTTGTTCCTCTTGTCCGTTCTAATTTACAAAAATTTGACTTTTTCTATAAGTATATCTCTGTTTGGAATCACCTACCTGATTTTGTAGTCTCTTCCCCTAACTTGAATATATTCAAACCTAGATTAATTGATGTCGACTTATCCAAATTTATTATAGGGCGGGCTTAAATCGTCATTTTCTATGACTCGCTCGTCGCCTTTTGCTGTACGCTTTTATTCTTTTGACCGTACGTTTTATTACTCTTTTTACATCTTTCATAATTGTCGCGTTTCAGTAATAAATTATTTCATTCATTCATTCATTCAACATCAAAGCTAAAGGAAACAGACTATAGTCACTTTAAAGTGGATACATTCGGAAGTGATTTTTAGGAATTTTTGTTGGCAGATTGATTGTGTGCTTTCTTTCCTATCGTATATGTTCCTGTTGGATCGCGCAACCTTCTTGAACCACTAGGCTCTCCTACCAGACATGCCAAAGGAGGGACGAGGATCTAGACCTAGGTACAAAAGTAAAAATTTTATGGCTTAAATATGACAAAATTAAGTTTAAAATAGATAAAATCGAAATTTTCTGGCAAAATTGTTTGAAATCGAACATAAACTATCAAATAAGACTTTTCATGCTGCCTTAACGTTTGTGCCGATGGCTATTGTAGCTCAAACATGATGACTGGACTCTCAAGCTGTCTCCCCAGATTGATATTAATCCGCTCGTCACACCCTACTACTCATGCTATGTGCGGCCTGGCCTGTTGCACCATGGACTATTGAACTATTCTATTAGTTCAATAGTTCAAAAGTGAAAAAATACGGTTGTACATCGCTTGAACTGTTAGAATAGTTCAATTGGTAAGCACTAATATTAATTACAAGTGGTGCAACCGGATATGAACTAATGAACTACTGAACTATTGAAGTGTTGCAACCGCCTGGCAAAAAATGTAAAGAATACTTAGCCTATTCTTATTCTGAATGAGATACGGTATGCACTATGTATGTTTTCGTGCCAAAAGATCTAACAGGATTTCCTGTAGAAAGTCTACCATGTATCCCCAAAGATCCCAAATACAGCTGGAGGTGGTTTTTTCCATTCCATTCCTTTTATTTTATTTTATTTTGTAGACTTTATTATTTATTTGTATCTTTGATTTTCGCTCAGTATCTTAAAATAAGTAGAGCATATACCATACATGCACAGCATGGAAATTCTGGGATGGTCAGGCCCAGAAATGTTTTAAAAGTGCCTTTTAAGGCTAAAAACGATGAGTTACACGTCAAAAACACTGTTCTTTGACGTTTCAGACAATGCTCGCTCTTTCTAGAACATAAAAACGTAAAATAAATCTCAAAAAATTCGAAAAAAATGAGTAAAGTGAACAACATATAGTCAAAAAATTTGCATATGACTCGAAGCACCGAAAATTCGAGACTTTTGAGCTAGAAATGAGCTAAAACCGCCTGAAAGGGCACACTTTTTTGAGTTTAACAAAACAATTGACAATTCTGGGGGGTCCATCCCCCCAAGAACACGTATGGCATATACTATACTCAAGATTTTATTGAGCTTGTTAATTCTTCGATGGAAACCATGTATTTGCAATTAGAATTTAGGTTACGATCACACATACATGGGCAGCAAGAAAATTCTGTGGGTCAGATCAGAACTCAGGATGGGTAAAATCGCCAAAAATGTCATTAAAAATAGAATTCTGGGGGTTTACAGTAATCTGGGGGTTTCACTTCTGATGGGTACACCCAAACCCCCACGCTCATGTGTGGTTACGATGTATCATACAGCACACCAACTGAACGGAGGGATTGCAGAGATATTGGAACTCGTAAAAACAATTGAAAAACGAAAAATTCTCAGAAATACTCAGGGAGCCAACGCTTAAAATTGGTATCTTTCCATTATGATTTGGACCCAAGTTAGGTCGCTTAGACAGCATCGCTGCGATTCCAGCGATATACGAAGCAAAACACTGTTTATTAAGAACTCAGAAGTAAGACAGAAAGTTGTCGTACTCGTCCAAAAAAATCACTATTCGTGTACCAAACAGCATTTTTCGTCGTTTTACATTAGAACCATATCGGTGTAGGATTTTTTCTCGAAAAATCAGGAAATTTTCGATGTAAAATGCTGACGTTTCTTTATATCGGCGATCATGGCCAGTTCAGGGTCCTCATCACCTTCTTGTCTATGCTTACGCGATATACGAAGCATGTCTCGATCGAACTACATAAACACATAATTCAAATTTTAAATTTATTCTATAAGCACGCACAGGGTGGTTGGCCAAAATTTTAGTGACGACGTTGTTAACTCTAGTGTAGTATTCCTTCGTCGTCTCAGACATTTTGGACGCCAAATCGCTGACCGTCATATCTGGTTTGTACTGCTCATGAACCCTGTGCTTGGCCTGGCTCAGAATACTGCTTTCTAGCCATTTTGGTAGACTGTCGTACCTTGAGCAATCAGTAAGATAAGTTAAAACTATTCAATGATCTAAATGTCCGCAAAAATGATTTTTGTCGTAAATTTAAAGAATAGCTAAAAGTAGATGATGTATTGAACATGTAATACTTGTACAAGCCATCTTGAAAGGAAAGCTTATAAGAAAGGACTATGGAAGCAATGCTGGAGTACAAAGCTGAGTATATCGGTATGCACTCTTGAAAATTCACACAAACGGCTTCAAACGTTCCGATTTTTGCCTAACGCGTAGAAAATATTTGGAAAAAGGCACAGTGAATAAATTATTTTACCTTGTTTTAATTGTTTTTTAAATGAATTTTTTCTGAAATATTACGGACATTACTTTGGAATTAGTGTTTTTTTGTCATTTAGCACTAGTACACATAATGCAGGTTTCTGAAGTTCGACAAAAACACTTTTTGAATTATTTCAGATCTGCTAATAGCGAATATTCTAATTACTTTGCTCGAGAAGCTTTTTTAATTTTGTAATATGCAAATTTATGCGATTTAGTTAAACGCCTGAAAGTCTACCTAAGCATCTATCGACCTATGCGGGGCGGAAGTAGTATACGACCTAAGCAGCCCTAAATTATATTTTATCTGAAACTAAACCTAGTCTAAGCAAACTGAAGCTAAATGTGAAAAAATGCCTATTTTTAGAAGAATCATAAAGTTCTGTAGCTCTATCAATGGTAATTATTTTTCGTAAAAAAGTTAAGCGCCTTTTCGCATTTTTTGCATATTTTGCTGAAAATCTGGACTCGCTAAACCCATTTATGTCTTTTTGAAGATAACTCAAATAAATACTCTACTTTAGCCACAAAATGTAAAAATGTTAGCTGACTTTGCTGCTGATATCAAACTGCAGCACTTACATCATGCAAAAAATTTAACGCTCACCTATGTTACATCAGTTTCGACCGTTTGATGATATATGAACTTTCCCAAATTCATCATTCAGATAATTGTTTAGAGTAACAATCTGTAGTAAAATTATATTTAATATTAGACACATATTCGGCCATTCCTGAAAATCTATAGCCAGTATCAATCGTTTGAAAAACTAAAAAACAACCAATTAAAAGAAATAAAGAACAACTTTTATGGACTTGAATAAAAAAACTTAGAAAAAAGAAGAGCGCGCGGAATTTTTTAGAATCGGATTAATATCGTTTAGGTCACAGGAAGATACCACCTAAATATTTTTCAATTGCTAAACTAATTCAAGAAGAAGAAGAAGTTGTCCGAAAATCTTGCAGATTATTGCGACCGATTTATTGTCAAGAAAATCCGAAATAATGAGTACCTCAGCACGTTAGCGCGTACCTATAATATTTTTGGGTACTCCCAACGTATGTATGTCCCCCTCACAGCTATAACGGCACACATCTGGGAGGTGCGGTTTTTTTTAAAAATAGATAATAAAAAAACTTAGGAACCCCATTTTTTTCTTGTTTACACTCAATACCGGACTAGTCATGAGCACACCTGGGCGTGGGGGGGGTTTGGGGGGTATGCACCCCCAGAAACCAAAATTCCCCCCCCAGAAATCAAAATACCCCCCCAGAATTCAATTTTTGAAAATTTTTTTCGTTTTTTTCGCAATTTTTTGATGCCAATGGATAGTGCTTGATGAGAAACGTCGAAAAATTGTGTTTTTATCGCCATACCACCATTTTTAAGGGCCATTTTTCGACCTTCAAAAAAATCTTGCACTCCCCCCCAGAATTTTCTTGCTGCCCACGTATGGTCATGAGTGTGTAAAGTTTACACCAAAACTTCAAATGATTGGCGGAGGGTCAATTTTTGAAAAAAATGTTTTTTCTGATTAGTAGGTTACGAATCTGGTCTTAAGATTTCTTTACACTCATTAGTTGTTGCACAGGAGTGTAAAACAGACGGTGTTTTTACCGTTTTCATGTGCAGAAGCATATCTAACTCAGTTTTACATTCTATGCAGTCTGATTGGTTTCAAAAGGTAGACAGTTATAAAATCTAGGGGTGTGTTTTTTTATTTTTTCGAAAAAGTAATATTTTCAAATTTAGAGGCGGTTTATTGTAAAGAGTCTGGGACAAAAAATGTTTTTTTCCTGCCATATTCTCCGCTTAGTAGACAGAACGGTGGTAATTATCTTTAAAATGTGCCTCGTCCTAAGCGCTACTCGTCAAAATTTATTTTGTTTCTTTACAATAAATATTGCGTTATTAGTGCAGGTGTAAACTTTACACTGAATAAATTTTTTCCGCCGAGAGCGTCGTGGTTGATAAATTTAAAAAAATGTTTCTCCGTTAGGTCAGAATAATGAATCTGACCTTTAAACTTTTCTACAGCCAGTTTTTGTTGAGGTATGAAGAGGTGAACTTTGAATTATACATCTATTTTATAATACCGATAGATAACTCCGTATTGCATATTGTTTGATCAGATTTTTCTTATTTCAGAGGTGTTTGACTCGTCTTTAATAAATAATTGTTTTTATTATCATAAATGCACTATTCTTAAACTTCAGTACAATGATGAATATTTTTCAAAATAGTATAATCAAGTTAAAATCTTCGCTGCGAGACTCAGTTAACAAGCATTGTGTTGATAGACAGGCACCTAATCACATGTTCCTATATGTCACCATGTTGAAAAGCCTGCAGCGTAATAAGTATAGGATGTTGTTCGAAAGTAGGGAACTGATTTCAGATTTTTATCTATTGTCCACAATACAGCCAAATCATTAGTGACTAAGTATTAAAATCCGCCGATATATTGAGTTCGTGCAAGTGGCTGACGTATCCGTTCTCTCGCATGTGGATTTTAAAAAAGGATAATGCGTTCAAATCTTCGGAATAATGACTTTTTTCATTTTTTAATTCTTTTGGCAAAACCATGCACTTCATTTGACTTATTCATTCTATTTAGGTTAAGCAATCCGCTGGCTTCTTCATTTATCGTTTTGAAAAACTCCAAATTTATGTTTCCTATTTTATTTCAGGGTCAGTATTTAATCATAGGTAGCGCGTTAGCGCGTACCTGCAATATACTTGGGACCCTCCTAACACCTGTGCACCCCCTACAGCTATAACGGGACACATCTGGGAGGTGCAATTTTTTTTAAAGAAAGATAATAAAAAAATTCGCTGCATGTCTTTTTTGTTTTTCTTTACACTCCAAACTGATTGTGTAAAGAAGGTGTAAAGTTTTGGCGTAACGTTATAACATATAGCGAATTTTAGGGGTTTTTTTACCGGGCTTGTGGACAAGTCAGTATTGACTCTTCAAACGATTAAATGGCATAGATTTGTAGAAGAAGGAATTCTGCAGATGTTACATTTTTTGTCTTTTGAATTTAGCCTTAGTTCTCGAATGTGTAGTGTAAAGAGTGCGAAAATCTGGGGGTGAAAAGACACATTTTGGTCGAGTTTTCAACTTGTTTTTGTCTGCCAACAACTCCTATTATGAATTTTAAGGAATTTTTTCTGACAGAAATGTACTAAGGATCAAGGGCTATCTTGTGCTTACCAGCAAACTTTTCTACAATCAATACACAGTTAGTACCAGGGGTTTAAACTTTACACTCTAGTGGATGAGTAAAAAAACAGATTTTGTCCAAGATTTCTCTGCCAACTTTTTCAGTTATGATTTGGGATGAATTGAATGAAATAGAAATAAAGTAACTTCTAAGGGCTACACGTCGAAGTAAGCCGCGTTCAAAAAACGTGATATTGAGTTGTTTATGGGGGTGTAAAATTCGAAATCTGTGGTGTAAAATAGGCGAAAAAATAGGTTTTTTCGTATTTTGATTGGTAGATCATATCAAATATTTTGCGGAACATAAGTTTGGCACATACAAACGTACTACAATCAAAGGGCTACAAACTGGCCTGAACCGAATTTATTTACACTCAATGGGGCGTTAGGTTCAGATTTTTAAAGTGTACAATGTAGTGGACAGTGGAAAATTCGTGTTTGTCTATTTTTGTGTTCGCCACATTCTCTGTTAAGAAGTCGGGCGAGGTCGAATAGGAGAAAAATAAAGTACTTTCTAAGGGGTACGCGTCACAGCGAATCGCGTTTGTTTATATCAATATTTAGCTTTTTCGGGAGCTGTAAAGTCAAAAAATAGAGGAGTTAAACGTGTTTCTGTCTTGTTCTTTTCTGCCAAGTTCTGGGTTATGAGTCTGGACATAATCTCAAGTCTAAAAATGAACCAGAAACCAAATGTGATACGCCACTTTGTTTACACTCCACAGTGGTGTAAAGTGGTTTGCATCTGATATTTATTTGTCCTCGGGCCATTGTGAAGACTTAATTTTTTCATAAATGTCGATCGTAATATCAGAGCAATATATGAATTACGAATCCGACTGAAATTTTCTTTACACCCTGTGGTTGTGTAAAGTTTACACTGCATATTAACTTTAGTTCTAGAGCCTTGCAGAAGCTTGATTTTTTCTAAAGTCTAAAAATTTATTAGGAATCAAATGTGAGACGCCAGTTGAGCGCGTTTGCTTACACTCAACAGTGGTGTAAAGTAATTTACAACTGATGTTTATTTGTTCTCGGGTTATTGTGGAGACTCAATTTTTTCATAAATCTTAATCGTAATATCAGGGTAATATTAAAATTTCAAATTCGACCAAAATCTTCTTTACATTCTGTGGTTATATAAAGTTTACACTGCATATTAACTTTAGTTCTAGAGCCTTGCAAAAGCTTAATTTTTTTCAAAATGTTTTGCGTAAAGTCAGAATTGGGAATCTGACTGTTAGTTTTCTCTACACCTAGTAGTTGTGTAAAGCTTGCACTATTCATTTGTTGTTAGATGTTGTTTATACTACAAATTTATTTTACTTCCAAATCTGAGCGTTAGTCTTCCTTACACTTGATATTTGCGTAAAGTTTATGCTGAAAAACTTTGATCTGTTTAAATAATGTAAAGTTGTCTTGTTTAAAACGGATAATGCTAATGTTAAGAACAATATTGTTTTCCGCGTTCTTGGACTGCTGTCATTATTGTGGTCTCTTACTGTATGTGTTTACTGACTGATGTAAGTAGTAATGGCCGGCAGCCTGGGGCGCAACGCTGTAGGATAGGCTATGTTATAACATAGGCGATGACGTAAAAATCTGCTCCCTGAGGTCAGGCTGAGGGAGCAACGTTGAAGTATAGGCGCAGGCAGCCAGGCACGTATGCGCGTGTGTTGAATAAAGCGAGTGTATGGCGCGAGTGAAGTGGGCGTTGACTAATGATTGAATAAAAGGGGTTCAAGTCCGCCAGCGCACAATTTCCTTTTTTATAAACCGTACAGCATATAAAATTGTTAGCGTTACTAATAGAGCCAAACAGCTTAAAATCTCATTAGATAAATTACTCAAATCTTCTTTGTGCCTACATTTTACTTCATTTTCCAGGCACCTCCCTTCTACTTTCATGCCATTGAAATTTTCGTCAATTTTTAAACAGTTTTTACAAAAAGGGTTAAACTTTATCAATTCTAAATTTGGAAACTCTTGCGTTAAATTTTTCCAATTAGATACTCGAAAATCGCAACTATCTTTGAGAAAAACTGATCGCACGTTTCTTGAGACATTTTCAAACGTTTTTAGTCCTTCACAGAATGCTTTGGACTGGTTTTGGTATATACAGTCCTCTGCACTTATTGTGTGTAATAAACAATAAACTAGTAGAATCATTTTTAATTATGAGAATATATGTGTTTTAGTAGTATTTATAGGCGCCTGAAATGTAGTTTTATAATAGTTTTTCCAAACTCAAATGGAACAAGTTCATCTTGATCGCTTTTAACATTAATTTCGATGGTATTGAACTCTTTTTTTAGAACCGGGATATAATGAGGGCTAATATATGAGTGATTTACAATATCTGTATAATTTCCTTCAATGTTAACAACCTGCAATAAAGGTGCAAACACGTTACCTACAATTTGAGGTGCGACTATGTCACAATATATGAAAAAATTATGCATTCCACCTAGCATATCGGGAGAATGTTGGGCAGTTATAGATACATTGTTATTCTTATGTATGCGATTGAAAGTAATAAGCTGTCTTTCTAAAAAACCTAGCATATAAGTCAAATGTTTTGATAGCTTTATGTTCTGAACATGCTCTGTATTTAGCGTAAGATTACAAAATTTCCTATTCTCATCATAGTTTAAAGCTTATGTGTGGAGTATAGTCATAGTTTTCTTTCAAACCTGCTGTTTTTATAGCATTGTTTATTGTATCTACAAGATCGGAAATGTACTGATACCTGGCTGGGGGAATGAGCATCTTAACTCTCAGCTTATTTTTAATATCGAAAAATTGTAGCATATTTTGTCTGCTATTCACATTGTGCCACGTATTGGCATAAATGATTTCAGCCAGTCCAACTTCCCATTCACCATTTAGCGTAATTTGCCTGGGCAGCCTAGTTATAAAGCTGGAGGCAGTGTTGGATAAGTCGGAATTACTCGGTAGTATGAGGTAGAATTGTTTAGAATCCATGTTTATAACTTAAATTGATCAAAGTATTTATAAATTTTTTCATTCTGCATAGATAATATAATATTTTTGAAAGAAACGCCTTGACAGCGCCAAAATAGAAAGTAAATACACATATGCCCGCATGTTGTTGAGAAAAATCCCTGTACCTGCATATTATTGTATGTATAAGCATATGCATTTTCACTAATATAGTATCTGACATGCTTAGGGGGCTTTCGCCCATAACTGTCAAAATATTCGCAATGTCTCATATTGTCGAAATATAATGCAACCCAGTGTGAGCCAGGTTCATGGCTAGAGTCTAAATTTACTACAATAGCTGCAGGGTAATTTTTTATTGGCGGTAAAAGATCTAGTGGGAAAACTCCCAAAAATGTATCATTTTTTATATTGACTTTAAGAATTTTAAATATTTCAATGGTGTTCATGTTTAGGCGTTGTAATCATGAAATGTGTTCCTATTTTTATCAATCATTATTAAATTATCGAATTCTGCGTATATAATGATTTCAACTCCTGAATCAGGTAATTTTTCACTAAACTTTATGTGTACACTAGTGGTTCCTTCTCTTATTAAGTCCCAGTGTCCGCCATCATCCTCATCAGGCGTTAAGTCAAAAACAAAGAAACAATGACTGGTTTTAAACTCTTCTCTGCTGATAAAGTTTCCTTCGCGCCCAATATCTAGTGCCTCAAACATCTGATTAAAAGCCTGTAGGTATCTATCCTGCTTGAATGAAATATCCAGTGGATGTGCAGGAAAAGTATGACCTCCGCATGTTACTCTCACCTCATGAATGCTGAATGGTTTGAAATTGAATGGTGATTTTGAAAGGCTGCCTCTGTATGCGCTTCCATCAACACATGCAAAAACCATGCGTCTAGGTAATTGCCCATTAAATAATGTAAAATTAGGTGTTTCTCTTGCAGGATTCCCAACATGTAAGTTGGTCATCGCTACTCGTCTAATTGGGTATTTTGCTGTATATTGCAACATTGTTTGTTCTAGAGCCAAATTGATGCTGTCTAAGACTTCTACTTTCCTAATAAAGAATTTCATCTGAACAATCTGTAGGTCAATGTTAATATCTTCAAAACACTGCAAAATAAATGCATTACTGTTTCTGTGTAGTTCTAGGCGGAAGTCTGTGAAATTGAGCAGATATCTGTCTTGTAAAAACATGTCAATATGTAATGGTGCTGATACCTCTACAATATTTTCATCCTTAAACATTGCTGCGCGCTTCTTGAAGGCTTCATGATCTTTACTGTCAACATTGGGACCCCCTTCATGGAAATAAAGAGCCGATTGGAGATGTGAATTTTTTGCATCATATCCGTAATTTAGCTCTGTTTCAAAATATGATCTATATGCGTATTTGTCTGAACTATCAAAAACAAGCTGCCCGCCAAGAAAGCATTTTACTTGCTTAAAGAATGTCTTTCCAATAAGATTGATTGGTGCATAATCTGGTACAACAGCTCCTGCTGCAATTGCCGGTTTTTTAATTTTCAACATCATATAAATGTAATTTTTGCTTAATTGTAAGTAATGCGGATCAGGCGGTATTCTAAACTCGTAGGGTCCATCATTAGTTATTGGATGCATGGGTTGAATTTCATCCCAAAACCCCCTTTTTATAGCTACCTGTGTTGGGGGGACTGTGAACAAATCTAGTTCACTTTTTGTGCTTGGTAGTGATTTTGTATCTATTAGTGCCATCGTGATTGATGAATTTAGAAAAAACGTCATTTGTCGGAGTATTTATAGACTTTGGTCGGGTCCCAAGACCCTCCCCTGCTGTTGAAGGGCTCTAGAGGCTTTTTCAAAAAGCTGTGCTGCTTCGTGTTTTGAATGCTCCTTAGTTGCCTTGAAAAGCGGTTTTCCTTGGGCAACATCTGAAGCAATATTTGATCCTGCCACTAGGGCATGTTTACCAACGCTTTTACCTATAGATCTTAAAACAGGGACTGCCATTCTAAAAAGAGACTTGAAAAAACTTCCTAGGCCAACACCTCGCTGGTAGGGAATCCCTCTAAATCCCTCCAACCCATAACCCGTTTGGGCCGCCTGCCCCCCATAGTACTCTAGCCAAATACTTAAATCGTCAGGAGTAAATTGTACATGCATTTTTATTGATTATTAATAAAAAAGGTCTTTAACATAGTATTTATAGACTTTCATCCCAATCAAAATTAGCATTGCTCCGTGCATCTACAAAGATTTCTTTTCCAGCTTTATTGCCAATACTTTCAATTGGAATATTTGTTTGATTAAGTGCTTTCATTAGCTCTTTTGTACCAGGAAGTTTACCAATAGTTTTTCGCCCTCGAGCCAAATCATGTACTAAATCTACAATATTTGAGCCATAAATTTTCCGACCATTAATAACCAGCTCGCCATTTTGTTCTATTTTAATATATGGGCTAGTTTGAATATAGTGTAAAAGTGTTTTAGCTGCTTGATGTTGTGCTTGTGGTATTCCTGCTAGTATTTCATCATCAGATGAGCTTTCTTCAATAATGTCAATTTTGTAAGGTTGGTGCTTCTTTTCCTGCAATCTCTGATGCCTAGCAAGCACCTGATTATACTTTGCAAGCTTTATTTCAGGGGAAATACTGTTATTATTTAATATTTTCTGCATTTCAATATCTAATGAATTCAATAAAGCATCAACAGGTTTAGAGGATTCAGCTATATCAGCTGGTAATAAAATCATTTTTTCTGTGTATTTCATTATTTCTTGCCTGTAATTGCGTCTGCTATTAGACTACCTACAATAGACAGTATAGGAGTGAGTAAAAGAGGTAAGAAACCACCGTTTTGTATGAGAATATCCTTCTTGTCTCTTATTCTTGCCTGCTTATTGTCTGTCAAAAACCTAATTTGATTTTTATATCTTCGCAGTTTTCTAATATCTTTTTCAGAAATAGGAATATTGCCGTTTAAAAAATTCTGTGCACAGTCACAAAGACAAAGAATTTGGTCTCTGCTTGCAGTATTTATAAGCGCATCTCTCTGATTTTTTCTTGCATTACACAAAAGATGTAAACAAGCGATATTTCGTTTTAATCGTTCAGGAGCCATTTTTGTTGGTATCACTCATTGTGAGTATGGGTATTTATAGCTTTTTGTATATAAACAGTGGGGTTTCTATTAAATATATCAGTTTTCAATCGAAGTGTATCCTTTGCATTTTGCGTGAGATCAATCAAAATATAACCGTGGGGTTTAGAAGTAGCATCAGAATATGCTTCTAGAAAGTATTTAGGATTAGTAGGATAAAGCTGACGGGACAAAACTTGAGCTTGCAGCTGATCTGCAGGATTTTTAAATAAAACTATGTAATCAGAATTTATACGTGAAGTTCTAAGCCCCTCAAAGAACAAGTTTTGGACTATGTGAATAATGCTTATATTCCAGTGATGACAGCTTCTAGTAAACATTTGTATGATTTGCGAATTACCCTTGCTCTCCTGCATCAGATCATCGAGTATCAGAAGTTGCGGGGTAGGGCTAAACTCTTTTAAATGACTAAAATCAGGAAGCCCTTCTATGAATGAAACATTCTTGATTTTGCTGTAAAGGTGCTGATTTTCCGCAAAGCACCACCATATCTTATTCATTTTTGTATCAATCAAACGTTCTCTATTTTCAATCAAACGTCTGACAAATGTCGTTTTGCCAGACTTTGTAGGTCCAGAAAGAATACATGTAAAAGGGTGTTGAAAAATCATTTTTACGATTATAAATATGCACAGATACGTTGTTGTAAACTATTTATAGAAAATGCTTACAATACAGAATATTGTTCTAACAACAGCTCTGCCGAGCTCTATCGATTTGGAGGAAATTCACTCAAGATTATCAAATATTACACAGTACAGCCCCAAGAAATTTCCAGGCATTGTACTACGACTACCTCAGGCAACACTACTGATTTTTAAGTCTGGTAAAATTGTGTGTGTAGGAGCTAAAACAATAAAAAATGGTGAAGCTGCAATAAGGACAGGTATTGAAGCTATAAATTTAAAAACCGATGCTTTAAGGGTGCAGCCTCAACTGTTTGTAGGATCTGCCAATATAGGTTATCAAATTAATCTTTGCAAATTTTATGAGCTTGTAGAAAGAAAGTGCATGTACGAGGTAGAATTGTTTCATGGGTTGATATATAAAGTAAGGAATGTAACATGTTTATTATTTACAAGCGGAAAACTTATTCTCACAGGAGCAAAACACGAGTATGAGCTGCATATAGCATACAAATTAATTTCGACTATGCTTGATAAATGTCGATTATAATATCATTGATAGGGAATTCTCATTTCCATCATTTGAAGTTTCTTGATAAAGTTCTCAACGTTTCTTGCTGCCTCTTGAATTCGTTTGACAGTAGGAAGCGGTTTTGGCTTGCTTTGAGCTAACCGTTTATCAATAACTAGTTCGATTTCACAGTCTCTTTTTGAAGAAGTGCTAATTCGGACCATTTTCTTGCTGAAATACGCTTTGAGATTTACAATGTCCGTATTTTGCTGTAGCTTCTTACGGATTTTGAAGAAGTATTTTGTAAGATTCAAACCCTTGGCTCCTTCTGTTCGACTCGCTTCAATATACAAAAAGCGGCTAGTAACTTTGATTTTAATATTGTCAATGGAGAAGTGCTCTGGAATAGAAATAATCGTCTCAATGGTAGATGCCATTTCTCAAATAATGATACTTGCAAGAGTCTTATATTTATTACATATAAGATGACCTATCACACTTTAACAAAAAATTTCACAACGTGACAAAAAATTTTCACAACTTGACAAAAATTTTTTGCAACTTGACAAAAAATTTTCACAACGTGACAAAAAATTTTCACAACTTGACAAAAATTTCCACAACTTGACAAAAAAATTTTCACAGCATGACAAAAAAATTTCACAACGTGACAAAAAATTTTCACAACTTGACAAAAGTACTATGCTTAAGCACGTAAAAAATTTTCACAACGTGACAAAAAATTTTCACAACTTGACAAAAAATTTTCACAACGTGACAAAAAATTTTCACAACTTGACAAAAAATTTTCACAATTTGACAAAAAATTTCCACAACGTGACAAAAAATTTTCACAACTTGACAAAAAAATTTTCACAATTTGACAAAAAATTTTCACACCCTGACAAAAACTTTTCACAAATTGACAAAATTTCCACAATGTGACAAAAATATTGTCTATAAATATGGTGATCAACTAGATGCTTTGAAAAATGGATATTGATGATTACTACACTATAGGCGAACTGTCAAGTAGGCATGTTCGAAGGTTTAACTGTGAATCTAGTGTATTTCTATTAAAGTTCCAAAAAGTAGTTGAAAATTTCAGTGTTCTCAATGCGATCTTTGAGGATGCAACACAGAAAATGTTATACAAATATCCACATGATAGCATGGTTGGATTTGATATTAGACATCCTAGTTTAAGCACACCTGTAATAATTCCTTTTACAGAACGCCAGCATGTTAATGGAGATAAAATTTTAAGTGTAATTGAGAGGGTCGTTCAGTCAAATAAGGAATTTTGTTTTGATGAAGACATGTCCATTTCTGTTGTAATTGCAGGTAGACAAACAGGGACAGGCAGCACTACGAGTGTAGAGCAGTTCTGCAAAAATGGTGGTAAATTTATTAAAATAACATCAAATGATAAATTGTCATTAGCTCGTGCTATTATAACAGGGATAGCAAAAGCTGACAACAGTGTAGACTGGGAAGCTATAAGAAAGGGCGATAAAAGCCGTTGCACGAAACAGAAACGCTTAGCAGAACAATTAATGCATAAGGCTGGCTTAAACACTATTAATGGGCTAGAATCTGTGAGGAAACTTCAACAGGTTTTAGAGCCTGAATATCAGATAAAAGTATATTCAGGTAACACGTTACTGTTTGAAGGACTCCCAGCTAGAAAAGTCATCAGATTATTTGTAAAAAATGACCATTATGATCTGATCACTCAGCTGCCTTCACAGCTTGACTAAATTAGAAACCCAAGAGTCAAATTTTGAGGGATAACCCCTCCATCTGACCAAGTAATCCGTTTTATTACCCCGCTTTCGAGTTTTCAAAATTTGTTCAACAACGTATAAATCGTCCGATGACTCGTCAATTTTTTGCAATTCTGGTTCGTAAAAAATGCCCTCAAGCTTTTCGCCCTTCTGATCTTCCAACACATAAACGGGGGGTGTTCGAGCGAGCCTTTCCGCAATAATGAAAAATTCCTCCGTCCAGTTGGGCCAATACCCCTTTTCGAATGTTCGCTTCACTTTACTTATGCGTACTTTATCGCCTATGTTAAATTTAAATATAGGGTTCTTTTTAGCGATTCTAAATGCTTTGTTTAAAATTTCTCGCTCATTCTCTCGAGTTACATTCGCCGGAAATGTACCTATGGTCCTATGAAACGAATGATTATAGTTGTAAAGCAAATCGGGTAGAATATCTATGTACCGGTACGTGTTATTTTTTGTGAAATATCTCCACATTTTTTCCTTCAACGTACGGTTGAATCGCTCAACCACAGATGCTTTTAATTCGCTTTTTGTTACAAAAAAATCGATAAATTCAGATTTTAGAAATTTCTGTACTTCTTTATTGATAAATTCTTTTCCCGCATCCGTTTGCAATTTGTATGGTTTTCGACTGAGAAAAATTTGCTTGAAAGCTTCGAGAACATCTTTTGAACTTTTCGTTTTCAATGGTACCGACCAGGCAAACTTTGAAAACAGGTCTATACAGTTCAACAAATACTTAAACCCGTCGTTGAACTCGCTGAGCGATTGCAAGTCGGCAAGATCTGCTTGCCATTGTTCGTCAATGCTACTTACAAGCACTCTATTCCGCGAATAGCGTTTTTTGGTTGGCTTGTGTAAAGAATACGTTGGTTGTTTTTCTAACCATTCTTTTATTTTTGATTTAGGAAATTTCTTTTTGGCTCTGAGATACAGCTGGTTTGCACCAGTATACCCAGTCTTACTATCATAATAAAGCTTTTTTAATATTTTATTCATTTTTTATCTTTAAAAGTTATACAAAAAATTGTTATTTATAACTTAATAGCACTGGTTTTTTATTACAACAAACAATTTACATGATGACAAATACAATTATCATAAAAATTTTCAAACAGGTTTCGACCATTTGAATTGAAATGATGCCATAAACCAAATAATTCGTCCAAATCTTTTTCGAGTACACAGTGTTTAACATCCTGTGCGAACTGCCAGAATGCTTCTCGTTTGTCTTCGGATCTCCTCTCCTTTTTATATTCGTCATCTATCAGTCGCCAGAAAAAGGAACCCATGCTCTGTACATCTCGATTCGTTATAAAGCGCTTGCTGGCCTTTTCAGTCAGTTTCAGAATAAAATGGTGAAACGTGAGCTCTCCTGGTGACGCCATCTTTTAGGAATGAATTTTGAGCAAAACTTCTCATATTTATAGACAAAAAAGGAAATTGTGCGCTGGCGGACTTGAACCCCTTTTTATTCAATCATTAGTCAACGCC